>JBBHKE010002842.1:32986-273055 GCA_037447655.1 Zygnema cylindricum
AGAGGAAGGAAGGAAGGAAGGAAGGAAGGAAGGAAGGAAGGAAGGAAGGAAGGAAGGAAGGAAGGAAGGAAGGAAGGAAGGAAGGAAGGAAGGAAGGAAGGAAAGAAGGTCCAAGGTGACAAAATAGGTTTTCTTAAAATAAAAGAAAACCCTAAAAAACCCGATGCATGGCTATGGCGGAAAACCCATTTTACACCCAAATACAATAGTAGAGCAAAATGCAACAGACAAGCAAACATACAGATTTTCAAACTGTCTTTCAAGTCCATTCAAGAAAAGGGACCAAACAAAATAAATCCCGGTTCAAGTCACCCACAATTTTTCCACAGCCTTCCATGCACAAAAGTATATGCCATAATTATTACTGATATAATAATACACGTGCAAAATCTCTTCAGACACTTTGGTCAGCAACAAATGCGATGTTTATTTATCAATTTGTAAAAAATAGCACATGATACCCATGGCAGACCATAACTAATTTACCATAATTAATGCTGATACTTGAATACACCTGCATCTCCTCAGTGACACTGGCTAACAGGGAATGCGATGTTTGTTAAACAATTCACGAAGAATAGCACCTGACACCCATGCATCTATCGCTGCATACTGCACTTGGTTTTCTGACAAACTTTCTCGAGCCCAGTTACTCATTGTGACACTCTTACTCTTCGCTATACTTTCTCCAAGAACAACCTTGGTTAGTTGTTTCAGTCCCACCTTCCGTACATCTGCTGTTTGAAGCTTTCTTTCCGCTAAAATGTTCAGGTTTACAATACGGTTTGAACAATCAATACCGTGATCCCGAGATAATTTGTAAGCATCCTCTTCAATCCCTACCCCTCCGAGTAGAACTTTCGGGGAACATAAAACGGTCTTAAGATGCAGCGGAGTCGAATCCAAAAAGAGCATTTGCACTAATAAACAGCGAGTATCATTTGAAAGCTGAAGAACCGCTACTTTATTGTCTTGTCTTTTGGAGAAATTTGGCTTCCATTCCAAGTCAAGGCCCAAAAGAACCTCACCTCCATTTCCAGAAGACATGCCCTCCCTTTCCTGCCTTTCCCCCCTTTCCTCGACACATGTCGCAGTCTCTCTACTGTCCCTACTTATACTGGCCTTCAGGTTAGAATCAACTCTTGAACTTCCCTTCTTCACATTTGCACTCCCACTGCTGACGTGGCAACCGTCATCCTTTAGACTCTCTTTGCTCCCCTCTCCACAAATATGTCCCAAATTCTCCAAAAGCCAAGAATCTACAACTACTGATTCATTTGTGGTAGTCACTTCCACAACCTTTCCCATTACTGTACACTGAGAAACCGAGGTTTTCCGAGGAACTTTTGAATAATGAACAGTGAACCTGTTAGTATTTGACTGCGTCAATAAAGCCGTATTTTCATCATTAGGATATTTCAAAATGGGCTTCACTTGGACCACTCGTTTGGAAAGATATTCGAGGACTCTTTCCGTCCCCTTTAAGGCCTGGACTTCAATTTTCTGATCAATTTCTTTCGAACAGCAAACATCTTTTCCTTCTTCTTTTCCTTCTTCTTTTCCTTTTCCTTTTCTTTTTCTTTTCTTCGCTTTTGATTTTTTCGGAGTCTTCTCTGAATTTCCCGAATTATCCAAATTCTGCGAATTTTCCAAACTTTCCAGATTTCCTAAATTTAAATCCTCCGGATCCCTTGCGTCTGAGTCGAACTCTACTGACATTGTAGAAACAAAAGATTTCACAAGAATCGGACAATTTCTTTCAACACTCTCCTCACTTCCAGTGAGCAAAACACTATCTGTATCACTTCTGGTATCTCCTCCTCCACCAAAATCACTTTCTTTATAACTGTCGCGAGCCCGTTTGGAGACAAAACTGGGAGGACTAATGGTTTTATTAGATTTAGCAACAATTTCAGCCTCGGAGAAACTTTTCCTCCTTTTAACACTTAATTGGTTACCACCTTTCTCCTCTCCGTTTCCTTTCTTCCTATTCTTTCCTTTTTCTGCCATAGCTCCCTTCCTTTTTGCAGTTAGATCCTTGAAACCCTAAAAGTAAAGAAGTAACTGGCGGACCACAGAGGAGGGGAAAACTGAAAAATGGAGACGGAATTTGTCAAAGATGAAAAACGGTCAAAAAATAAAGGGACAGAAATGAAAGAAGGAGAAAATCTTGCACACAAACGGTCAGAAAAGTTGAAGACAAGTTTAAATTGGAGGGCTCCAAGGGCTTTGTGGGGTAAAGAACTCAACCAGCATAAATTTTAGGGTTTAGGGTGATAGATATTCCAAGGGAAGCAAAGCTCCAAAAGGACAATACCAATGGGACAGAGCTGGGTTTACATGTTTTCGTACGGAAGACAGTTCATAAGCGCGCTCAAGACAAGGAAATTGGATTCCGTTATCCCACGGCCGGCTCCAAGATTCAATCTTGGCCTTCCGATCTGCATCGAGAAATACGATAAATATCAACTAACGCAGTTGAAAATTTGAAATTATGGCTCGCGCGCTCAAGACAAGGAAATTGGATGCTGTAAAATCCCGCGAAGATGGCGTGTTCGTACTTCGTATAGACCGCCGACCATAGATCAGGAAGTGCAAGGCGCACGCAAACGCTATATTTAGTAAAGTCGTATTTGACGCGTATTAAATTATCGAACTATTCAGACTTTCAGAGTATTAAAATGTAAAATACTTTCGTAGCAGATATAGAGTTTGCAAGTGATTTCGCACTTTTTGATTTTTTGAACGCCGCCGACAGCTTCCGTGAAATGTTCTTCTCCACTTGTTTATTTATTTTTTGAGGTACCATCCAGTACGGTAATACGCGATAACTCTCCAGTTATCGCAGTAATTGAAGCATTGAACAGACTAATGTACAGACCGTACATAAAATATTTATATATGAGTGTCTTTAATCTTTTATTCCAGTTTTCTGCAGTCCTCCTCAGTGTACTTGTTTTGTACGAAACTCTGTACGACGTGGATTTTGTACATACAAAGCAGAGTTTGTACAGTTTTTAATCTGTACGGACATATACTTTTCCCAACTTCCGCCTGTTCATTTGGAGTGCTGAAAACAAATTTATTTCTCCATCTCTCTCCATCCACAGCTCTCCTTCTTATATCCTCTCGTTCTTTCCTCTCTTCCTTCCTTCCTCCCTTCCTCCCTTCCTCCCTTCCTCCCTTCCTCTTCTCAACTCTCTCCCCTCGTTCTCTTCTTTCCTCCTTTCTTCCTTTCATCCCTCTACTCCTGCCTCTTTACCGTAAAAGTCAGCTTTTAACAAAGCCCTTTATCGCAAAACCCTAATTGCTGGTAAGCTCCTCTTTAGGGTTCAGAAAATCAGGTGCCTTCAGCCAACTAGGGTTCTCCAGTGAACGGAAATGTACGGCAATTCTAAACCCTAAATTCCTGTCTATTGGCAACAACTTCTTAGGATTGCAAAATGATCTCTCCTCTCTTTTTCTCTCTCTCTTTCTAACCCTCAGGAGTTGGAGGGGATCTGAAATAAAGGAGACCTCCTATTGGGAGAGGGGGGGAGAGGAGGGGTGGGAGGTGAGGGAGAGGAGGAAGGGGAGGGGGAGGGAGAAGGTGGGAGAGAGGGGGAGGGGAGAGGAAGAGGAAAATGGAGAGGGAGAGAGAGGGGAATTATACCATTGTCCACAAAAAAACAGAAAAATGAAAGTTGTCACATGCTTCCCATCAGCGTTTCAATTGTAACTAAGATGATTTCAATCATTTGACTGACAATTTTTTGTCAATTTTCATTTTTTCTCCTCTCAGCCAGAAATGGGGCGTTGTCCCACCAACAAAAACAGTGGTCAGAAAAGCAAAAAGCATCTCCACAAACGGGCTCGCCTCGCCAAATTTCTTGTTAAAGATATCCATTTTATGTGAAATTTCTGTGATTTATTGTGGCTGTTACTGTTTCTCTGTCTCTGTTTGTAACTGAAATTTTTATGTTGTTTGTTGCTGTTTCTCTGCCTTTTTTTGTAACTAAATTTTGTGCTATATTTTACTGTTTCTCCCGCTCTCTTTGGAATCAAGAGTTGTAATTTTCTTCTAGCGTTGGTGATAAGCATTAATAGCTATCTTGCAAAAAAAAAATGCCTACGAGAGTAACCTCTTAAGAAAAGCTTTTGTTGAACTTTTACTTTATTTCCATTGCACCTAATTATGACCTAAGTATTACAGGTTTTGGTCATAGGTCGATTCTTTTGGCCTCAAGTTCTTGTCTTACTTTTACATAGCCGCAACAAAGGGCTTTCACTCGAAGTTCTTCACGAACACTCGAAGGGACGCTAGAAGTTCTTAGTGTTTTGATTTCGAGGATTATTATGTTTGCGGAATATTATGTTTTGTTTAACTTTCTTTTCCTTACGCGATGATATTATTCACGATGAGCTTGGCAAGGCTGCTGAGGGTGGTGAGAGAGTTGAGACTGCCCCTGTTTTGCCTTTGAATGAGGACTTGCCCGGTATGGGGCAGTGGTACTGCCTTCACTGCGAGTAAGTAAAACCGCCCATTGCTTTTAGAGTTAGTGAATTATTAGCGTTATCGCCTTATTAGAATTAGCGACAATACATTATGTTGAAGTATGATTCGGGGTCCAAAAACACTTGCTCGAATGAGAGTGATTAACTCTAATATCGACAGGCAGTGTACACCGTGAATCACTATTAGCGTAGAAGCACCATATTGGTACCGGTTTTTCTTTTTTCCTCTGACCACAAAATAACATGAATAACACTAATCGTTTTTCTTGACAGTCACATCCTTTGAAACTGAATCAGAAATGGTAACACTTATACAAACCCCATACGAATTATCTTTTAACTCCAACAGTGATTCTCATGTACGGCAACCCTAAACCAACCCGTCTCATTTAAAAAATGTTCTTCAAAATCTGTGGCAGTAACGACTATTGATTTATAATGTCTCTTCTGCTTTATTTGCTTCTGTTTTCATCTCTGGAGCTGTCCTCCTGACAGGAGAAAGTAGCAAATGTCTAGACTCTGGCATCAATTGACTTTCCCTGTTGTTATCAGGACCCTTCACCTGTTAAGGTTTTCGAGACCCGCTGTTAAAATTTTCCTCCCTTTGATTGTTTTGGCGTTTTACTTTTTTTACAATATTCCCTCTGTTTGGTTGGGTAACATGTTATAAGTTTTGTTTTGTGTTTCTTAGTCATAGCAGTCCCGACCAGTTTCCTGGTCATGGGACTTGTGCACTGTTTGATTTTCTTGACAGTGCTTGTTTGTTTCTTTTCGAACATCTGACTGGCAATGTTATGGGCCCTGCTTTCCATATTATTATGAGGTGATTTTTGTTTGTGTTAAGGTAGTAGTTGTGCCTTTTTCTACAAAGGCTTATGTCAGTCACAGGATGCAATAATCCATTTTGGCCAACGGGCTTGTGCTTGATTGCATGTCGGTTGGAATTTGATTTTTAAGCACCTATGCAAAGGGCAAAGAGGGGCTTATTGTCTTGGGCACCAATAGAGCTGATATAGGATTTTGGTGTTGGTGGTTCAGTCGTTACTTCGCAAGTGCGAGTGTTCGTGATGAGCATCACAAGACAAAGCTGCACAAAAAGCGGTATGTTTAGTCATCTCCTTTCATGTCCTTCGTTTAGAGTTCTATAGAGACAGCTTTTTACACCATCAAGTTATTCTGGTCTAGCAGGCAAGCATATATATTGGGTGAATGCCCGGTCACATGAACAGGGTGTTGCAACAACGATGGATTACGTGCTTAAGTGTACTGTTTCTGACTTTGTACCAATTTCTTGTTTTAGGACTAAAAATATATGGGTTGTACAAAAACCTTAATACCTTTTATGCTCTATCTATACCGCGCAGTTGTCGACGATGTGTTGGGTTCATTTGTATTTATTGGCCAAGATGATAAGTCCTCTTTTGGATGGCTCGCTAGTATGGATATTATATGTACTTATCTGTTTTGTCAGACAAGTTTATATGCAGAGGCAACTAGCATGTGCTAACCCCTCTTGGACATTATGACACTTGAGAATGGAGGTGATGTACGCTTACTGCCTCCATCTCACTTGTTGATTGGTGAACAAGTCGGGACTTTCATCTTTCATCACCTTTTTTCTTTCAATGACATCAATTACAATAACGAAGGCAATGCCTTTTACATGTTAATTGACTAATAGTTTCTTGTGTTACATTGTATATTTCTTTTCACATATTGGTTTTTTATTTGTGGATGCAGTGTGAAGTTGATGAAGGGCCCAAAGCCACATAATCAGTTAGACGCAGACCTAGCAGGTGGGATGGGACTACCTGACAATGGACCTCGTTTGCGAGCTGAGGAACCTGTCGTAGCTATGGCTCTATAAGTTTGGTAAGACACGCCAAAAAATTGTCAGGTGATTTTACCTGAATATCCTTAAGCGACATGCGTCCATCAGTTCTATGGTGCCTGAGAGGATTTTTTAACACCTGATACTGGTGTCTCTCCTTGCTGACCGTTTTCAGCCCTAGTATCTGTGTATACTCCGAGAGCTGGAGGATTGAGAGCCGAGGCATCGACTTTACTGTGAAAACTCTAAAAAAGCCCTAAAACCCTAATCTAGGGCCTGGGATTTTGCTGCTCTTTTGAAGAACTACATTTGACGAGGCTGGAAGCACCAAACTATCGAGACAAACCCAAAAACCCTAACCGACTTGGTCCAGATGTGCAAATGTTTCCTGGAAAGATAAGAAAATCATTATATACGGAGTTGGTACCTATGTATAGCGATACGTAACGGAAGACTAATTAAAGACAACCTTTTGTATCCATTGGATCTGATCTTTTTTTTGGTCCATATCACCTCCCCGTTGAAGGCAATGACAGGAGTCGACTCTTATGTTTCGGCGCTGAATTTATAAAGCTGTTCGGAAAAAAAATAGATGGTGCAGATTTTGATTAAAGAATTATTTGAGTACAACTTGTGATGTTTGTAAAAATTCTAGGCCTCTCCGTTTATCAATGTGCATCTCTATTGGACAACGAGATCACCCAACTCAAAAAACAAGAATGTTGAATAATGTGAAATTATGTTTTTAAAAAAGGTCAATTTTTTCATCTTTTACAAGATGTGTTAAGTTGCTCTTACTTTTGGGCTTAGTTTTGCTTTGATCCCGGCTTCGGTTTTGTATCATCTTTGCCATTTCTCTCTCATTTCTCTCTCGTCCCTACTTCAGTTAATAGAGCTAATTTTGTTTTTGGGCTTTTATGACCAATTATAATAGTGTTGATATAGAGGAGTGACTGTAAGAGTTAATAAAGTTAAATTTGCTGTGAGCTTTCTGACCGTGAATCCTAAAATAGTGTTGATATAACCTAGTTAGGCCGGCCATAAATAAGTATTGCTGACTGTTAATCTGTATTTACATCATCAAATTCATACATCTGATACTAATGTCCTTTTTATTTCAGTTGCTTATCTTGTGTAAAATCAGCTTACGGTGTGTGTTTTGATTCAGTTTTCAGTAGTGATTTTTGGGTGAAAAATGTCAGATCTCATGGTTTGAAACCCCTATGACTTCATAGTAGGTTTTTTTTTGTTTTTTACTTCATTAATTGTAATAGAAGCCTATTGTGTAGGAAGCTTTCAGCAGAACAGATATACCAAAAAAAACACACAAATAGTAAAAGTATTAGCTTAAAACAAAGAAGATAGACAAGCCTAAAAAGTCTATATATTTTTCAGGGCTGTGTGTCCACTTTATATCAATCTGGGGCGATAGCTCATTTGAAAGATTGGACCATAGCTTTTATGTGCTAAAAAAGGTATTTAAACTATGTGTGATTTACTTGTACTGTCCGCGTCTTTTACTTGGGATAACTTGTGTAATATGCATATAGAACGAATTAATCAGACTTAGCGTCTCCATGCGGTTTCTTAGTTTTGAAATGTAAGTTGAAAGGTGATGAAGTGTGTACGTTTTAACTTCCTTCGTTTTCAAATTTATAGTTGTACTTATAGCAGAATTTTCTAAAAGTAAATTTAGCTATTTAAGCAAAGAAAAGTGTGTATGGGAATGGGAGGGGTTACAAAAAAACAAAAGAAAGGGCTAAAGACATGAACTTTGAGGTCGGGAACAACTGTTATTGTTGATTTTAACATAAAAAATTTGAGGCATCACTATTGGGCGGCTGGTGCATGTTGAAGCCATTTTTATGAAGAGCTGAACTCTGATTTAGAGAGTAAAAGGCTTAAATTACACTAAGTGTTGTTCATTTGGACCGTTGCCTCTACAATAACGTACGGATAAGATCTGCTTAGTATTTACACGCTATTTACCACGCAGTTATTGCTAAAGGGCAAACAACACTGCCAATCAGTGAGGATTATCACGTCTGGATCTGGATTTTCAATCATCTTAAAATATACCCTATATTTACATGCAACTTTTTGCATTACGCCTATTTGCTCTTTCTGTGCGCATAATATAGGTCCTCAAAACCGCGCACTTAGTTTAAACAGTAAATCCCTATTCAAAACCCGGTGTATATATACATCACTACCATTGGGACGAAGCATCTATGTTGGAGACGTCCTTTATTGTTTTTATTCGCAATGCATGTTATGGAACATGTTTTTATCATGCTTTTTTCCATGTTGTTTTTCATGGAAGTTTAGTGCAAGTTTAACAATTTGCGGTATTCATACTAAGAGTCCATGAAAAGAAAAAATCAAATGAAACATTTACGACATTTTTGTGTCAACGTCGACGGATAGAATAGGTACATAGATTTTTTTTTTACAATGTGTGTAATCCGCTTGTTTCCAACCACGTCCCTTGATTTTAGCTCTTGTTTTTCTCAAGTTTCAAGCATGTTTTCTTTTATTTCGAGACGACATTTTGGTACAAAAAGAAACCTCACGTAAAACATTTTCATTGGATTAACTTTTTATATTTCTTAGTTTTTCTGCTCTTCTTTGAGTGACGTGTAAAGTTTCAAAAGCTGTCCCCAATAAATAAAAAAGCTCAATGAATGTTGACCCATGTTGCTAAGACATGAAAAATATTGAAATTTAAATTGAATGACCAATACTGAAATCGGGCATCCATTAAAATGATGAAATTGGAATGTTATAGAGTTCCTAAGGTCTAACCGTGGAATTTCCATATAGGCAATAAATGTACATGGGTGGTAAAGCCATTTTTTTTTGTCAGTTGGCGAGTTTTGTAGAAGTGTTTGTAGGGTGGAAAATGGATTTATCGATAGCAGCTTCAGGGGCTAATCGATAATAGCGATTCGCAGTGTACTACACCGTGTATCCCTATGAGTGTTAATGTTTTTTTTGCCACTTAAAACATCTTTTCTCCGTACACGTTTGTCGGATTATGGATCTGACCGCTGCGATTGAAAATTTGAAATCCATGATTTCGATCTTCCGATTGGCGGTCTCCATGTGAAAATCGGAAGCGATACACGGTATACCGTACTGACAGGCCAAACGCATGGGGCACAGAAAATTAGCGTTTGCTTATGTCATCAAAAATGATGTCACACTGTCAAACGAGGGGGAAGCGACGAGTCGACCGTTGCGCAGTTAGCTCTTTCTGCCAATTTTAGGTCACTTTATGACCGTTGTCCATGAGATGTCGGTTTATGGCCGTTAAATTTTTGATCTGGGTGGTCGTAAGCTGCCCAATCAATGAAAACAATCTTAAAATGACGCCCAGGCCGCGGCCAGCCAGGCCAAGCTGCTGGTCGAAGTTATATCGTTGACCCGATGCTGTCATGTCTATTGTTATCTAATGTACTTACAAATAGAAATAAAAGTTCGGGAAGAGCAAAAACTTTTAAAAGCGGCTGCTGTACGGGGCATTGGAATGTTTTTGTGGACCAGATCGCAAATCTGGACGAATCAAAATCCTATTTTGTGACGTCAAAAGGTTTCTCAAAAAATTTATTGCGAATTTGTGAATACGGTTTCTTGTCTTATTTGCCTTGTCGTTTTGGACAGAGATTTCAACGGCCAGATCCGAGCCCTGCGGTCTCCATCTGCCGTGTCATCCGATGTAATGGACTTCATTAATACATATTTTAAAGGAAACGGACAAACTTACGCACGTGTGGCAATCAGATACGTTCCAAAAAACACTTTTTCGCATATACTTTTTTGTACGTTTTGTCTACAAACAAGTACGAATTGACTGCAAATTATTGTTTACTTTGACGCCTTGTTATTGGCCGCCAATGACAGTACGGATTCTATGTGATCAGTTTTACACTCATTAGTCATAGGAAGCCTCGCCTACGTATGGTTTTTATCGGTCCATGTCACAGTTACACTGTTTAACTGACGTCATCTGGAAGGAGCCGGCTAGAACCGCGTTAAAATGTTGGAACAAGATATTTTCAAAAGTGGAAGGAATCGCGTCAAATTAAATGTAATTTTGGGTTTGTAATAATATTAAATATTTTTTTGTTCGTGCTGACGTAAACTCTTTCGTGAAGTACAAATCTTTTTTGAGATGAGCTGGCTTACATTCCACGTCACGTTTTGAAGAGTCAGACAATGACAATGACAATGTTCTAATTTTTGTCGTTTCAATAGTACGAAAATGTAACTGACACTGAGGCATGGAAGGTTCCTCCGTACGTTGTCTTAGCCGTTTGTCCTGTCTGCCTGTTGTTTCAAAGTACAGATCTTCCAATCGCCAAAAGATCTTTTTTTTCGCCCTGCGGGATTGGCTGTTCCCCACAGCACAGAAGTACGGCACGATAGGTGTCATACATGCCCAGATCCTGTCGTACGCTTCCCTATCTCTGCGGTTGTCGCATTGGGAAAAAGGACGAAAATACAAGAAAGCAGAAAAGACAACCGGGCGGGTGTAGTTACAGCCCCTTTGTCGTTTCTCTGGCGGGGCATCCTTTTGTCCGCCATGGCCCGGCTCTTCAATTTTAGCAAATGGAGGGGCGTCAATAACGAGATGAAGACAAGACGTACGGGAAAAACTGACCAATCAGCCGCTCTCCGTACACTCACGCCAGGCGCCATACGGCGCGCTCTAGGACCTAATCCGTACCAGCTAATTTGGTGTCCCTGGGGCGTTTATAAGGGGAGAATGGCGGGAACTCCAGTCATAATTCACGTTTTGAAACCGGACCAAAATGTGGTGGAAATCGCGCGATTAATGCATAAATTTAGCCATCGCCACGTGGCAAGGTTCATTGGCTGGTGTAAAGAAAGCAGGAGTATTGTGGTAGAGGGAGGAACCGGGCGGAGCTTAAAAGACCGCGTGAAAGAAAAAGGTCTTTCTTGGCAGGAATGTTGTCGGATTGCGGAGGAGGTTGCATCTGCGGCTCTTTTTTTTTCAAATCAAAATATTCCCGTGGAAATAGAGTGCGAATACGTATTTTTTGACGAACAAGACAACAGCCGACTAATTTATGTTCCACAAAAGACAATCTCTTTGACGAGAGATATCGGACGGATGTTAATAAAAATGTCTACGGGGAAATTGCGCGATTGCGAGCTCGGTTCTCCGAGTCTTTTGAAGGAGAATCTCGACCCTCGATCGGGAAATTGGCCGGAGGATTTGATTGGAGAGTTCGTCGACGTGACGACTTCTTGCTACGTCACGGAATCTCCAGCATCTGTGAAGGAAATTGCCTTGGAAATTTCCTACGTCTCTGGATTGGCTGTAGACTTTGATAAAAAACTGAATCGTCCAGCTTCTCCTTCCACCCCTGTAGTGGAGAAAAAGGTGAGGTTTTTTGGCTCGGGTTGGGTTCGGTTCAGTTCGGTTCGGTTCAGTTTGGTTAGGTTGGGTTTGGTTCGGTTTGGTTTGGTTAGGTTTGGTTTGGTTAGGTTTAGCTTGGTAATTATTATTTTATTATTATTATAAAAATATTGTTTTGTTTGTATTCGTTTTTTGGCTCTGGACGGACGGTTACAAATCAACTTTGGTGAGGTGAACCTAATTTCAAAAATTAGTTTCCATTCTTAATATAGAATTAATGTAGAATTCTCTTCATATTATATCACCAGGGCTCAAATTGTCTGTTGCTCAATTGTTGTCAAGATTGGTTTTGTTTTTTTATTAGGACACATTTTAAAGACGAATTATTAATAATCTTCTGCAATGTTGGCATCATGGTCACATTAAAATCTTAAACATATGTTACACTCCAGCTAGAAAGCAAAATTCACATTTTATACATTCAATAGTTGCCTTAGAACAAGCTTCTGATGCATAAACAATACACAATGGATAATTCAACACAGAAAAAAAAAAAAAAAAACATTTGCATCAATGTCCACAATTTGCAATTCACAATGTACGAAGCACAATCAAAATCCCAATTCCACAATTAACAATAGACATTCAATTTACAGGTGACATCACACCACATGGAATAGAAAATCCTCAATACAAATCCATAATACACATTTACTACAAATAGGAGGTAAAACATAATCCACAATCTCCAAAATTAATTTAACATAATACACGATCAACAATTGAGGAGGTAGTATATGCAATAGATAATGCACAATACAAATATCACATTGCTCATGCAATTGAACCTGACATTTTTATCCTCCATAAAAAATTCACACCACGGTCTATAATAGACAATAGATGACTCACACTTTACAATCTATCAAATTCACCATACCCATTTGACAACATAGAAGAACAAAATTTCATAATTCATGATCCAAAATAGACCAGACACAATTTATCTTCAAATTCCAAAGTATTCAAAAAACCCGATCCAGAATTTATATTCTACCGGTATCTTATCCGAAATCTAAATGGGACAGTAAAGGATCAACAATCCGCAGGAAACTTTAGACTATAACATAGAAGATAGACAACATTGTATACAAACCGAAATTTCAAAAGATCACAATCCATAAATGGAAATGTACAATTCATATTCCACACTCCAGGTACACCAGAATATACCAACGGACTACCGACTCAGTATCTCAAATCAATTAAGAAAGAGAACGAGATTGAGCGAGGCTTTTGAGAAATTGAGAAAAAAAAGGAGATTGATAGAGAGGTTTTAGCAATAGAATTGGGGAGAAAGATAATAAGACAAAAAAGTGAATAAATGGAGAAAGATTTTCAAAAAGACAGAAAGCAGACAGTAGACAATCTAACAGTAAACTGCACACAGTGCACAGTTAAACACAATAGACAACAACCGTGATACGCTACATGAATTATAAACAAATACCCATTCATTATTATTGCAGGTTGATGACAGCAGCACTTTTGCTGACGACATCTGGATAGTCACCGCGGAGCAAATCGATCGAGCAACAAATAGTTTTTCTCCAGACAACAAGATTGGTGCAGGGGGATTTGGCGAAGTTTACAAAGGCCGTCTCGATGGAATGGAGTTAGCAATTAAGAAGCTCCGCCGTGGTAAAGTAACTAAGAGATTTAGAAGGGAAATTCAGCTTTTGAATGGTTTAAGACACCCCCATGTCCTGTCCCTCATAGGTTTTGACCCAACTGGTCCCTGTTTGGTGTGTGAGTATATGGCTGGAGGCAGTCTCCAAGATTGGCTTCAAGAAAAGAGAGGAATTCTGACCTGGGAGGATAAAGTTCGGATAAGTCGAGAAATGGCTTCAGCTGTATTGCATATGCATAGTCGACAAATGCTCCATCGTGACCTAAAACCTGCAAATGTTCTTCTTGACAGGCACAAAAGAAGCAAAATTTGTGATATGGGTTTGGCAAAATTATGTCACGCAGAGCAGGTAGCCATGTCTACGATGCAAGGGACAAGAGGTTACATAGATCCGTATACTTTAAGTAACCGTTCTGTTGGTCGACACTCGGATACATATGCTTTGGGACTTATTATTTTGCAACTATTTACAGGAATGTGGCGTATCCAAGATCTACACTCTTTATTAACTCAATATGAAAGGCAGTCTGATTCTGCAAGTAGACTGATCATGGAATCTCAATACGAAGACAGTACCTTTCTGGAAGATTCAAACTTGGATAGTGGTATCAGTAGCAAGGCTATAGTGAGTTTTTATACTCCTTCTCTGCGTAGTCACTCCGTGAGTCGTTGGGAGGAGGGTCCCAGGAGCTTTAACGAACTTGTTGATTGTTTCTGCGAACATTTAGAGCCGAGGAGTGCTGCAATGCCCAGGGAGGCTCTATGGAAAATTGTGGGACTTTTGCTCCGTTGTGTGGAACGGACATGGGATCGTCGGCCTACTTTGGAGGATTTACTACCTGCTTTAGAAGAGCTGGAGGCCATTGTCACCAAGGGGGGCCATCAGCAGGCAGATTTTGGCACATTTGTAGACCCTTGTGTGGATTCTGAAGGGGCCTTTCAGTTTGCAGAGAGAGAAAGAGTGGCTGGAGAAAGAGTGAAAGAGATTATGAAGAAAATTGGACCACTTAGGTCTGCACTGGAGGTAAGGTCTCTAATCCAGGAGCTGTGGTTTTTTGCCAAATAAGCAAGCAGAAGCGAACATTATGCTTGCAAAAGCTGTTATGGCTTGTTCTGGTTACCATGATGGGTCGAGATCCAAAAAATTTATGGTCCATAGCAAATTTATATGCAAAGTAACAGTGCCGGCATCAAAGCTCGTTTTCAGCATATTTTTTTGCACGTTTGGAAATATATGCTGGTTACCGGCAGATACATTAAATACGCGTATAAGATGGAATAACCACATCTAGTCTTTCCATGTATTTTTCGCAAATTAGAACTATGAGTTTTTGAAGTTGGGTTGGTTTATACTATCCTGTGTTTTTGAATTGGGTTGGTTTATACTATCTTGTGTTCAGGCGTCTACAAATGTATACCTGAAGTAGTCTAGTACAGTTCAATTACAATAAATGTATTTATCTCCGAGTAAATAGGCAACTTTCCATGGTACAGCCATGCTGGTCTGTTCAGCTTAAACCTGAACCTATCAGAAATTGGTTTAACAGTCATGTTCTAAAAGCCATCATTCAGACTATGTTTTCCACTGACAAATAACTAATGTTATCTGCCACTCAAACTGTGTTCCTATTCACATGAAGACAAGGATTGCGTTCCTTTTATAACATGAAGGGTAAAAGGAAAAAGATGCAGTCTGAAGTTTTTTCCTGCCATGTTTTCCACTCCAATTATGTTTTCTCCGATGCTTATCTGGAAATGCACTTTCATGTTACTGTTTTGGGCATCTGACTAATGTTTCTTGTCATAAATAGGAAGCAGATTGTAGGGTTATTTGTTTTGTTTAAATTGTTTTTGACAAGAGTGAGTTTAATCTCATCCTGAAAACTAACGGTTTGTTTTGGTTTCACAGGCCTTGATTATTTCAAGGGAGAAACTCCAGAAAGATACTGTTGTTTTCAAGGAAAAATCAGAATCGGAAATGAGGTTGTCAAGACTTCAATCTGACATATCAATGGCCGCAAACCCAGGGGATTTCAAGGAAGCGACACGCCTTTGGGAGGAGGTTCAGCTTTTAATGGACGTTATGGCCAGCGCGGCAGAAAGGAGGAAAAATAAAAACTCGGAACTAGAATATGTGGAGATTGAGATAGCCAAAAAAAAAACCAGGCTTGCTTTAGTAGAAGAAGAATTGGCAGAAAGCGAGAGAGCATTAGCCGTAGCTCGGTGTCAGAGGCTGCGAGTGGTAGCCAGGGCGGCAAAATGGGAAAAAAAAGCAGCAGCAGAGAGAGACGATTTTTGGGAGGCAGCGTTTTTGTTCGAGAAGGCAAACGCAGCAGATAAAGAAGCAGATGACTTGCAGATAACATATGGGCTCGAAGGAAGGCAGTTTGAGCGATAATGGGGGAGATTGTCTAAGCTGACTACACTAGTTGTGGTGGTGACTGATTCGGATGGAGCATTTTTTGTGGGATTTTACATTGTGGCTGGGAAGGGAGGAAATGACAAGGGTCAAAGTAAAGCTGAGAAGGTGGGGCTCCAGCGGTAGAAAAATTAAACAAAATGACAACCGAGCGTTGGGTCGGTACCAATCGACACTTCATCACACGAAGTTTTTCGTTCATGATCCAAGCTTGGGGTTTGTGTCGACTAATGTTTAATCTCACCAAAATTCTCGACGAAGTATTCGAGCTTTGAGTTGAATTCGATCGGCGATCTATTGCACAAACTTTTTCGCTGCTGTAACATTGTGTTTGCAAGCATTTAATATGGAGGGGAGCTTTAGAACTTTTAGTTGGAGCCCGTCCAAATCAGTCGCAGTGCACAAAAAATAAAACGTCACTTGCAGGAGAAATTCTCATATATGGTTCAAATAATCCGAATAGTCAAAATGCTGGAAAAATCTCGGATATATGGCTACCTTTGCCCTTCTATTAAACATTTTTTTTCATCGTTTTCGGAGTACAACAACTTTTGATTTTATCATGTACCATCGGCAGGTTTTCCACGAAGTGGAATAAATTTTTTGTCTCACTCCCATCGCTCCCTCCGTACCTTTTTTCCTTAAGTACCAACCAGAACTGTATACCAGTTATAATCACAGCAGCTGGAATGCTTGCTGATGTGGAATCTATCAAAATTAGGGTTCCACACTGGCTAAACACTTTTAAAGTTGTACAATTAATTAACTTTAAATTTTGGCAGTAAAGGGATCTATGAGTAAATTCCACTCTAAAAACTGTAAAGTTAAGAGAAGTTTCAATTTTGGTGGCAAGTCAAATAAACGCTTTGCACCTCGTCAAAACCAGTATATGAAACGTTGATTTATACTGTGAAAAGTGTACAAAACGTTACTGAAGACGAAGGTAAGAACCGCATTATACCCACTTATTAAAATTAATATAATTGTTTGCGAATTTTGACACAGAAAGTAATTTCTTTTGCTTCTCTTTTCTGCACTCAATGTATAGTTTCCTCACCAGATAGGACTTCCAAGTCTTCATCGTTGTTTTTCTTAATTTGTCGTTTTAATGACACGATTGATGAAAAGAGTGGTATTTTTTGGAATTGTAATATTTTTTTCATTTTTTGGGATAGTAACTTTGACATTTTTGTGACTGAAATGTGAAGTTTTGGATGGAATGTTTTTTCAACTACTATTAATGTTTTCTTAATTGTCTTTTTGCAGGAAACAAAGAAAAGGGGAGTGTCAGAAATCAGAAATCGACTTTAAAGGCTTCAACTCTATTATTGCACAAATTCTTTTTCATTTAAATTGTTTGGTCTGTTTTAATAGAAAAATGAGGTTGTTTGCACATATTAATTTTCTGATGGAATAGTGATGTCTATTTTAACGGAAAAGCTGCTCACACAAATTAAATTTTCACTTAAAATAGTGATGTTTGCTTTTACAAAAAAGGAAATATTCGAACAGAGAAAAAGCAGTGTACAGGTAGACAGGGAGATTAAGGAAGTTTTCCTTTAAGACAAAGTGGAATCAAATTGATTCCATTTTTCTAAAACATTTTTTTTTTTCCTCTATTACTGAGGGAAAATCTGTAACCTTAAATTGACTCTTTAAAAAAAAACCCTTCAACTTTTTTTCTTTAAATTAGATATGACTCGCCTGTTTCGTTTCAGTTTACTCATGCCTATATCGGGTATTTGACAGCTTCCTGTTTTTTAAAATTGCTATTTGGGTATTTGCAAACTCAGTCCAAATATTTATCCCCTTCGCAAATAAGTGGATAAAAATTTATTATCTATTATTTAATAAGTCGTAAATCTTTGATCATGCAGCAGCCTACTTATATTATATATTGGTGGTAGTATACATCTGTATGTCTTAGATATAAAAGTCAAAACCAGTAATATAGAAGTTAAATCCAGTTAAGTAGAGGTTGAAACTGATAACATAAAAGTAAATGCCAATAATACAAAAGTTGAAGCCAAAAATGTAAAATAGAAATCGAACAAATAGCCAAAAACTTGAGAGGCTGAACCAATAATCTAAAAGTTGAAACAAACAATATAAGGTAGAAGTTGAAGCCGGTTTTATTGGAAGGACATAATGAAAGAACCAATAACAAAAACAACCGATACAGCCATTTTTTAGAAGTTAAAACTAATCATAAAAGAAATAAAAACCAGTGGTATAAAAGCTGAAATTGACAATATAGGAGCTAAATGCAATAAAGTAGTAGGTAAACCAATAATGCAGAATTTGAGACCAAGAAATTAAACTTTTAACTAGCGTTGTAGAAGTTAAAACTGATACGACAACAATACATTAAGAACAATATAGAATATAATAATCCTGGAGTTGAAAGGACGGGCTCGGAATGTTGGAAACCTAAAATTACTTGGATCACAAAAAAAAAAAATGGAAATTATGAGTTTGACATTGGTTGAGCTTATGCACAATTTATATAGTACGTCCGAGTTCTTGAGTGCACGTTTCTTACTGGAAAGTGAAAACAAGGCGACCGACTTTTTTGGTCAACGGAAAATGTGAGAATCCAATGTTCAATTTTCAGTTTTGTCAATACTTTCTTTCCCACTAAAATGGAAAAATGACCACCGACAAAGTTAGCAGTACACTGCGCACCGTTATTAGCGTTCAAGTTTTGGTACACCGCCAATCGCTATTAGCGTGTAGGTTTGATTAGCGTATACTATTATTTAGCGTGGTGTACGCTAATTGGGAATTTGGAAATTTTGGAAGAAATCGATTACTCTAATTAGGAATTAGGGCTATTTTCAACACTATTCATAATTTCTCGCAAGTAAAATTCGTGACCGAATTAGTGTTATGAACTCTAATAAACGATGGGCACAGGGCATCGCTGTTAGGGTACGTCCCCATGTAATCTGTACTTTGATGAAGTGTTTTGGACTGTAGTGAATATTCTCCGTACTACTTTGAAGCGCGTCCCTATTTGCGAAAATGAAATCGGAACTTTGAAATGTGACGGTTGTAGACGTAGGTACAACTTGTGACGAATTGAAGCCGACTACGAAACTTCCGACGATTAGTGACGCCAACCAAAACAGCGAAAGTGGTAGAAATCTAGATTTTTGTGAAATTGTAGATGTTTAGGGTTTGGTGACATTGTGACGTCATGCTCACTTGTGACAACGTCGACGTCACTGATTCAATAACTTTCCGCCATGTTTTCCCGATTTCGTTTTTTCTACATTTCTCACTCGATTTGCCGTTACAAAAAAAACCTAAAAATTGTCAAAAAATATATTTTTAAAATATCTTTCATTTTATACCAATATTATCCTGTCTCATTCTAAATAGTGTGAGATAAACGCGATAGTGTGAGAGGGAGAGGGGAGAGGTGACGAGGGCACAAAATATTGCAAAGGACCCCATGAATGAAAGTGGAGGTCCGAGACCCCTGCAATTTTTTCCCATACATGCGCCTGACAGGCACGGAAAAAAATAGAGAGGACTCTCCCTCGTCCTAAAATTTTCCCACTCTTGTAGCGCGTGCGTGGGTCATTTTTCATTCGCTGTTTGGGCGGTACTTTAACTAAAATCACCCCCTCCATGTGATTTTGGATGAAGTTCTTTTTTGGGCTGGATTCTCTTGCCCGAGGGTCGAAAAGGGTAAAACGCCAAAATGCGTTCACATGACGACAAACACGTCGTACATCCAAAGTATGAATTGACGTTCACCCTACTTTGGTAAAAATGATTTTCTCGTACGGCTAAAGTTTTTGTCAAAGTTCCTTGGAATTTAGGGCAAAAAGACAGAGAAAAGTAGATACTTTAATACATGGGGACGTACCCTTAGTTTTATGTTTTATTCGCCACTAAGAAACATCTTTACACATGTGTCCAATTTTGTTGTAGACAGCCAAGGTGATAAGTGCGGATTTTACCTTTCAATTTCAACCGTCAAATTAACAATTTGACAAAGTTGTCGTAAGTGGTGAAAAAAATATTAACACTCTTACTCCGACGCAATTTTATATTGGCCAACTGGATGAACCAAATGTTTTCCCCACTAGCGTGGTTCATATTTCACCATTCACAGCTCGGCGCGTGGCGTAAGAGCAGCAAAACCCTAAAAAATACGAGAAAAACAAAAACTTTCGAGAACATTTTTAATGTTTACTTGAGTATTACTGTGTGTTGGACCGTATTCAGTTTGTCACAATATATTGTGACATATCGTGTATCCAATCGCATACATGTTCGCCCACCTCTCAATGGAGTCCCATCCTCTCAATGGAGTCCCACCGAATCTGTCTGACATGATTAGTACCATAGTTCAAAAGTAGGTGAAAGTAGGCCCATACATTATGCCTATTGTATGCAAAATATACAATATGACCTTAAGACTCATATTGTATTGGTCGCAAAATGAAAAAAAAAGTAACAAGGCTGAGTTGCGTATCGTTCGATAGAGAATTAAACGTCATCGGACGGTCGCTGATCAAAGTAGCGATCTAAGAAGATCACATGAAAAGCTCATAACACAACTTGCGCCTACCAAAGGCCTACCATAAGACGCCTAGCTTTGGACTATGATTAGTACAGTACACCGTGTATCGCTATTAGTGTTAACGTTTTTGTCGCAACTTAAAACATATTTCCTTCGTACACACTTGTCGGATAAACGATACACAAAATGTTGCAAAACTTCCACTCGGCTTCAATTTCACAGGACCACCCGCACGTGGAACACTTTGTATCACTTCGCAATATTTGTAAGTCACATTGTCGACGTGGAGGCATTGCAAATGTTTAGGGTTTGTGACATTTTGACGTCGAGCACGTCACGCTCAACTATGACAACGCCGACGTCACAAATTTAAAAGTTCGGCCATGGTTTCCATAACGTTTTTTTTTCCTACACTTTGTATCGCGGGTAAGACTGTATTTCGAGGCATAAGCAATTTTTCAACAGGTGTACCAACAATAAATGTTTGTATTTTTGACCCAAACTGTTGGTGGGTGTAGTGTGGAGCGAAACCAATATATCACTATAACATAAGTTGTGCTGAAACAATGTCGACACATTTATACAAATTTTTCATAATATGAGGGAAAAGAATTAAAGAAAGAGGGAAACTATGGAGGGGGGAAATGAGTGAATGAATAAGAGTTGGCAAAAAGGCAAGAGGTCAAACTCTACAACATGGAAACATCTTTAAACTTTACATGTACTAAAGTTTGTCGTCTAGCGCGATGCAGTTTGTCGTCGAGAGCATTTCAACCCACTTCGCGTCCATTCACCTCATCTTTAAACTTTATATAAACTCACCTCGTGAGGTGATTTTAAATAAAGTTCCATGAGGTGAGCGAATAGGCATTTGTTGTTGCATGTGTTGGACGTTTTTGACATTTTTTTGTGCACGTAGCACCAAAAAAAAAACCCTGTGCACGTTTTTAGCTTGTGCGTAGTGTTTTCCGTGCGCTGATTTCCGTATAGGGCTCGTCTCTCTCAACACATGCGTATTCACACATACGACGTAGGAAAAACATTGGGCACTTGTCGCCATGTGGGAAGACAAAAAAAGAAACCGCATTTATGTGCGGTAGCGAATGGTATTTTAGGGTTTCAACACGTCGACAATGTGGCGTACGGACATTACAAAGTCACATAAACTGTAAAGCTTGCGGAGAGACGCCTCAAATTGAAGTCGAGTGGAAGTTTTGCCTCATTTTGTGTACCACTTCATCTGTCACATTGTTTTGTACACTTCTACGTAAGTCACTTTTTTAAGTAACAAGGTATTAGCGCTTACACCCGAATGCTCTGAAAGTTGTACGGAGAATCTTCGCTAAAAAACAAAGTAACAAGACTAAGTTTCGATTTCATCCGAAAGTACCCTTAGGGCACTTTCCCATGTAACCAAAACTTAGTCTTGTTACTTTGTTTTTTAGCGAAGATTCGGCGTACAACTTTCAGAGCATTCGGGTGTAAACGCTAATAACTTGTTTCTTAAAAAAGTGACAAGCGTAGACATGTACGAAATATATGACTGTGTTGTTGATCCGACGGTTTCGAATGAAAGGTAAGATCTCACCTTCAGATTGGCGGTCTCCAATAGAAAATAAGGCATGTGTGCACATGGAAAAGACGTTTTAAGTGGCAAAAAAAACATTAACACTAATAACGATACACGGCCTACCCTACCTTTGGCCGAAGGTTCTAAAAGCAAGCGATGCTTCACACGTGTGAAGGGGGCACAAGGGTGGGCCTCCCATTTCTCGTGCCAACGTACACCGCGTACCGCTATTAGTGTAAAGAAAAAATTAGTTAAAAGGAACAAATTAATTTGTTAATTCTATTTTGGGGTTCAAGGGCATAACGCTAACAAAACATGAAAGCTACAATATTGTACTGTACTGTAATTACTAATTTGTACATCTTAAAGTATATATTTTATTTCCAAGAACGCGATGGTAATACCATCAAAGTACAAAACATGATTTCACTAACAAGTATTGATGACCAATAAAGGTTAAAGAACAAAATCCTAAAGGACTGAAAACACAACAAAAATGCGTTAAAAGCCTAAGAGGAAAGAAAGAAAGCAAGTACAACAAAACTAACCTATTGAAAGAATACAAACTAACCTAGACGCTAAAACCTCAAACTATGCCCAACTAAAGATAAAAACTATGGATATCGTCTATATGCGTCGGGCATATGTTGATTTGTACATCTACACTGATTTGGATACACATTCCCATAGTGTAACCACTACAGTATAGCCCGTGTTCACACAGTTGACATTTGAACATGCGAGAACAAGTTTGCGTGATTTTCCCATGTTTTTATTACCAGGAACCACTTTTAGTGCGATTTCCCTGTCACGCCACTGCCACTTTCCCGTCTCGACCCCGTTATCTGACACTCTTTGTCTTTTTTTCTATGTTTGTACAAATACCGAGCAGTTTTAGTACCGACTGGCACATTTTGTCCACTACACCGCGATTCGTTATTAGTGTCAAAGTCACTAATTTGGGTTCTTAAATTTTTTTTTTTCCGCAATTAGTATACATGATTTTCGAAAATAAATTAGCAACGCTATTTAAGGACGTGGACCATAATCTGCCACGTCTCTCGCACTAAATTAGAATAAATAACACTATTTTTTGTACGCTATTTAAACTTTGACACTAATAACGATTCGCTGTGTACACTATTTCATAACTGCCCAAATTAGTGTCATGGACACTTATTAAACCGCACCTATACGAATGTGAAGGAAAAAATATAATTATTAAGGGTCTAAATCATAGTTTAAAAGTAGGCGTTTTTATGGTAGGCCTTTGGTCGGCGCCTTTATCGTAAGTTGTGTTATGGGCTTTTCATGTGATCTTCTTAGATCACTAATTTGATCAGCGACCGTCCGATCGTCCGAATCTGACGGTGTAAATAAAAGTTTTTGGTCCGAATGTTTTAATTGGTCCAATATTTGGTCCGAATGTTTTAATTGGTCCGAATAGGTCCGAATACAATATGGGTCTTAAGGTCATATTGTATGTTTTGCGTACAATAGGCATATTGTATGGGCCTACTTTCACCTACTTTTGAACTATGGTCTAAATTTAGGGGCGCTGCATTAGTGATATCAACGCTAATAGCAACTCAGCGTGTAGTTCTCCGACACCCGTATTCAGGCATCCAAAATTTGTGTGACAAATGTGTCTTACTATAAATTTTGTGACTTTCCCCCAATGTTCATCATCCTATCGCATACAACTGTCTCACTTGAGTCTTGACCATCGTAAGAAAATTATGAAGTGACACGCGATTGGCCCGATGGCCCCCAGCTCTAAAATTATTGCAAACTTTGTCGGCGGTCACTTTTCCATTTTAGTGGCAATGAAATTTTGAAATTCTTGACAAAATGGAGTCGTGCGTTCTGACAATTTGCGTGGACCATTTAGTCGGTCGAGGTCTTTCTACCTTCGGGCAAAAACTTGCAATCATTAGTTATTACGCACTACAGTGTACGGCATAGTAGTGGAGTGTGTACCTCTCTACTACAGGCCAAAAGTGTCAGAGGCAGGACAACATTGAGCTGAATCTATAGACCTATCAATCTTTTGTGCAGCTGTACGGTATCCAATCACGTTACTACCATGCCCTTTAGACGCAATCGAACCTCAGTCTTTATCTGCGTATGGTACGGAAACTATTTAATACGAAAGACCGCAATAAATAAAATTCGCAAATCTGATACCGTACCGTGCTGGTCAATTCAAAATCGTACAGATTGTAGAGTACAATTGTCAACATCCTGGGCCTGCGCTTGGAGCCTTGTCTTAACACGCCACGTCACTAAAAGTACCAGCATACATAACACCACGTGGCACTTACCAACGTCCAAAAGACGAAAATATTTAGTTATTTCCATACTGTCCGCAGTTCAGTTTTAGACCGCGTTTTCCCTTTCGACTACAACGCGGTCTGGCTCAAAAAGCCATTGCTTGGTTCACACAAAAAAAAAAACATGAAGATGAGAGGTGCACGAGGATGCAAAATTTTCCTCAAAATTAGTCACACGAGCAATGCGAGAAATATTGACATTTTGCTAATGTCCTTTGATTTGTCTCTAGCGGAAGTAATAATTCATAGCGAGGTGTCATTATAGTAATTCATGATTTAAGACGTAAATGAAAATTTGGAAAGAGCACATCGCAAATGCAAAAATTTACAGCATCCAAATGCAGAGGGAAGAATAGGACAAAGTTTTAATGATTGTGTTCAACCTAAGGGCGCTCCATGCTACCTTTGTTTTCGGATAGCAAGTGAGGTGGCGCCTGTACTGTAGCTCTTCTTTTTGTTCAGTAAAGGAATTGGAGTTAGGGTGTGTCCCCATGTACATAAGTAAGGGATTTTTTCTGTCGTTTTGCCGTAAAACTTAGCGCCGTACTGCCTAAGTTGCAACCATACGAAGGAATCGCAAATTTGTAGAGTACAATTTGCGTCATCCTTGAACTTAGGATGTACGAAAATTTGTCGTCTTGTGCTTTTCGACCCACTTCTACGACAAAAAACGTCATCTTCAAACCTTTGTTTAAAACACATGCGCGATGTGATTTAAAATTAGGTTTTTTCGATAGACAAATAGGAACATTTTTTCGCACGTACCTTAAATTTTGAAAAAAATCCTACGATTTCCAAGGACAAATAAAAGTACATAGTTCGTTATGTTTTGTCCGTTTGCGCTATAATAAGACGAAAAGAAGTACACAATTTGTTTGACTTTGTCTGTTTTCGTCCAGTACGGATTTTTTATTTGCAGGGGTCTTCAAATTCCGATGCCATTTCACCTCGAGCGGACAGGCGACGCGAAGGGCAAATCGCATCTTCTTCAACCGTGAAACTGCCAGGTTGGAATGCGGTACGTCTACAATGTCACTGTGAGACATGCGACATCACAAAGCTGTTCCAAAAAATATCGTGCGACCACAGATTGTAGACGTTGACAACCGTCACAGGTATTGTCGACGTATACAATTGTCACAAGCGTAAGTTGCGATTTCGTCCTTACAGACATAGGGACACTTGAAAGCCGGGTCCGGCGGATCCGCGCTAAAATACAAAGTAAGTTCGCTAAGTTACAAGTACATGGGGACATACCCTTAGTATTTAAGCTTATCGTGTATTTTTCGACGCCCAGCAAAAAACAAATATTATTTACGGCCCAGATGAATTTGGCTTAATCGGACGGTTCCTTTGTCACATGCTCAGATAAGTAAATGTGAATCAATCCCACTAGCTAGTCTGAAAACAAATCTAGATCGTAGATGGGTTGTACGGCCGGATGTTGAAATTTAGAAATCATAGAGTTGACTGACGAATCGAGTTGCTTGAATAGTGAAATATTTCTCCGGCTGTCTTTGGAGAAAGTGGCTGCAATTTTGACCGTATCGCCAATATGGCCGAAAAATTAATTCCCAAAGGTGGTCAAAAAAGATCCACAAGTAAATGTTAGTATGTGGGTAATTATGGGCTATAATTGTTGAAGCTTATTAACAAGGAGGCTGGGAGGATTATCAGGGGCTCCTTCTCAAAGCTCAAGCTCTCAGCATTAAGACTGATTTTTTTTTTGGTTAACTTTGTTCCATATTGTTTAGATTAGCGCCTAATAATCTGGCTTTCTTCCTATACTTTTTCTTGAATCATGGTTCGCTAACTACACCGTGTATCGTTCTATTAGTGTTAATATTTTTTTCGCCACTTAAAACATCTGTTCTCCGTACACACTTTTCCGATTTTTATATGGAGACCGCCAATCGAAAGATGAGAATCTTGGCTTTCAATTGCAACCGTCAGATCCATAATCCAAAAATAGTGTACGAAGAAAATGTTTTAAGTGGCAGAAAAGATATTAACATTAATAACAATACACGGTGTACTGCATCACTTATAATTTCAATACTTG
Source organism: Zygnema cylindricum (assembly GCA_037447655.1). Classification (NCBI taxonomy): domain Eukaryota; kingdom Viridiplantae; phylum Streptophyta; class Zygnematophyceae; order Zygnematales; family Zygnemataceae; genus Zygnema; species Zygnema cylindricum. The sequence continues at coordinate 59,309 of JBBHKE010002842.1, forward strand.
GTTTGTTACCCAATCATTGATGACTTAAATCCGCACCAATCATTTTCGACCCCCAGTCATGACCAACAATTATTTACTGTTCATAGTCATCACTGTTACTGGTATCATTAACAATCATCAGACAGATGTGCACTATTATCAACAATGCCATCGTCGCTGCTGACATATAGTTCAGTTTGCAGTTCCGGTTTTTACGGATTTTTTCTTCACTTTACATATAATTTACGCATTTGCCAAACGACAAGTTTCTTTTTACGCTTCTTTTTAAAGTTTCGGGTGATCAATCCATGTCAATCAAGAGGATATTTTTTGTCTTGAAAGCACTTATTTTTTATAGTTTACCATCAGATCCAACTGAATTGCTGTGTGCAGTTACATCATTGTCATTTCTTATATATTTTATTATTTTTGTCGTTTCTGTTTGCAAATTTTACAGAAGACACCTAATCGCGTCAAGAAGCAGGAAGGAATGTGATCTCCGGAATTTCAGGAACTTTGCACGGAGGTACACTATGAAAAAGAATAATAATAATAAAAATAAAAATGGCTGACTTTTTAAAAATCGCGATGGTGAACCATCTGAGTCCATTGGAACAAAAGGAAGTAGCATTGCAAAAGCTGACAAACTATATGTGGGGGGAAGAAACAAAAAGGATAAGAAAACTAAGCACACTGTATTTGATTCATTTAAGTATAAAATAGTCTTCAGTATGTTTTCAAGTAACGCCATGCGATCAATTGGGAGGAATTCAACCATCTTTTCCACTCCAAATACTTGCAAATATGCTTGCTCAGTATGAAAAGAAGGTAAGAAGTCTATACCACAACGAGTTTTTTATCTTTTTGTTGAAAGTAATTTCTGAGGAATATCTGAATGTTGACGAAAGTTCACGAAAGGACGACAGAACTCAAGAATTCTTGCTGGAAGCAATTCCCGGTGGGATTTGATGAGCTGGCGGAGATATATATGTAAAGAATAAATAGATCTAAAAGTCCTTCGGTGAAGAGAATCTGCAGAAGGCAGCGGGACTTATTCTTTGCTCTAAGGAAGCTGGACGAAGGTTTGAAACAAGACACTGGTTGTTAATCTTGTGGAAGATTGTTTTTTTTTTGGAAGATTGTTTTTTTGGAAGAATGTTGAGTTAGTTTAGGCTTGAAAGGGAATAGGATGTGTGGCTTCCGGTGGACGAGTGAAGGAAAGTGGGAGAGGTGGAGAAGGAACTGTTTTTTTCTTGCAAAAAAGAGAAAAATGAAAGGACAAAGAAATGAGGAGGAACATAAGATCGAAAGAAACTATGCGATTCTAAGTGTCCGCTTGCATGCACTCGGATTGGTAGAAACTAAAAAAGATGTACTGAAAGAAATATACATCAAGTCGCGAAAGCAATTAGTCTATAATGGGTGAGCATCTGCTTAGAGATTACCAAGTGGAGCGGAAAAAGGAAAATATAACTAAGCCAAAGAGAAGGAAAATGGATAACTTCCGTCTTATATCAAAACGGTGACTTCTTGATTGGATCAGTTGTGTGTGACATTTACTTACAGTTTGATGACAAACTTGGGAGATCTTAAATGTTTTATCACGGCTCAAAATTAAGTAAATTGCGTCAAGACTTTAGAGGAGGATTAACTGTTAAAAATCTTTTCAAACTTTTTATTTGGATTTTTTTCTTTCATTTATTTTCATTTTGTCAGCCATTCAAAACTAGCCACGATCGCTGACAAGTATTATTGCGCGCACTAAATGCTTACCATATAAATATTTATTCCACGAATTAAATTATATGCATGGCAATGAAATGTGTTGACTTCATTTGGGAGAATTCCATTGTGCTAGTGTGCCTTAACTTTGAGCTTCGAAGGTTTAGCAGGTTACTAACTCCCATTTATGACATCATCATTGGAGACGGTAATTTTGTCTTTTTGCCCATTCAGAAGAAGCTTTACATGGCTTAAGGATACTGTTGTCATATTGAGGATTTCCCCTTCGTTTTTTCTGGCAATATTCATTTCCCCCTTACATTTTTTCCCCTTCGTTTTTTGCTGGAACGTACCTTAACCATACCTTAACAGGTCAGGATTTCCTTTTCAAGGCCAGTATTAGTATATTTCTGCAATAGCAATCTATTGAGAATGTAAATCGCAGAAATTCGATTTATTCTAACCTACCATTACCACTGAGGCAGAAAAAAAGAATCAGGGTTCAATCTTATTATACTTCAATAAATTTGTATGGTTTTCGAAAAAGACGATGAAACAAATTTCTGTGAATCTAATTTGTCATTAGTAAAAAAAATAAAAAAATTGATGAAACTTTAGTTTATTTTGTATTCTTGAATATTCACAAACACTCCCAATGTCTTCCTAGTGCACACCCTTTTTAGGAGCACTTTTTGTCACACTTCTCCTTGTATAGCTTGAAACTCCTCCGGTTTACGAGAAGAAACAAAAGTTGTAAAAGAAAAAAATGATCTCAAGCCTTGCCGAAGAATTCCAGCAAATAATACCAATTATGTCCGTTCATGAAACAAGGCAATCCCTAAAAATGAATAAATGTGCTGACTTGCTTACTGCATTGTTCAACAATAAAAATATTTTGGCGTTACAAACTATCAAAAAAAAATTTAAGCCACCAGCTACCAAATCCGTCCTTTTCCTGGGGTTGATCCTCTGGACACTCTAGGGTTAAATTACACCTGCTTCTACGAAACAGAGACAACTAACAAGAAAGCAACAAACAAATTGCGAAATAAATTAAGCTACAAATGCATGACTTAACCCTTTAGCTGCTGCATTATGCTTGCATGAAAAGCAACCTTAAAACTTAAACGTCCCAACAAACCAGAAGTCTCATCTTATTGATGGCAAACACAGCCAGACGTCCATTAATTGTGGTAAAAAATATCCTTGTGCAAGCTCTCGATTCTCCTCTGGAATCTCCATTGCTCAGCGCACAGTTATATGTCTCTCCAGAAACAAATGTTTGCGGAGTGTCTGTGGTTTTAGCTCCTTCATGAGCCTGCTGCCTCAAGGTGATTAGTTTTTCAACTTTTTGTCTTCCCAAGGTTTGCCTTTCCTGGAAGTATTCGTTGTAGTATCTCCATCAGCATATCATGTGTATTCCGTGCTGCCAGCTTGGATAACCATACGTATTATGGTACGTATGGTACCATAATACGTAGCTGGTAATATTCAGCTTTGATCACCAAAACTTTTAACAGCTTCACGAAGACCCAATGAGGCTTTAAGCAAGCATTGGCTATGGCGTGACTACCATTTCAGGTACTCTTGCTCCATATTTTTCTTATATACACACGTCCTTCTTTCTTTGTTCTGCTTGCGCTGAGTCTTTCATTTCTTGTCTCCTTCACGTGACTCACTATACCACTGTTACAACGTGCGTTATAAAGCAAAAACAGTCATCTACTTCGTCACCCCCTTGTATTTTTCCACCAACGCCAGTGTATTCTTTCTATACTTGTCACTCTATCAGCATGTTCAGATGGAGTCTGTACTTCTATTTTTGATAATTTTTCCAATCTCTCTAAAGCAACAAGCAGTAACCCTAAGGGAGGACGAAGTTCCGGAACTTTTTCAACACAACACAACATAAGACCCACCGCTTGGTGCAAATATTCTTTAGGAACAGCACGGGATTTTGGGTCCAAGTAATCTCTACAGAAACTGGCTACCAACCCTTCAAACCCACCAGGGCAGTCCTTCCAACGAGTTCTTTTCTCTCTGAGCATTCTATCAGCAATGGGCTTGTTACCTGAGTTGGTGTTTGATTTACTTTCATATCGGCTTTCCACTTTCTTGTCAAGCTGAAAAAGTATATTGTGCACAAAGTCAACTCGCTCCATCTTCGTCATAAGTTGCAGCATGATGAGGCCAAGTGAAAATGTGTCCGACAGCTTGCTGAACTTTGGCCGACTGGAATTACCCGTTAACAAGAACGGATCAATGTAACCAGGTGTTCCTCTAATATCAGACATGGTCGCTAGGTCCCCTTTCGACTGCTTTGCTAAGCCCATATCTGAAATCTTGCTAATTTTAAACTCATCAAGAAGCACATTTCCAGGCTTCAGGTCACGATGGACCACATTTTGGCTATGTAATGCCATCATACCATCAGTCATTTCTCGACAGATTCTCACTCTGTCTTCCCAGGTAAGAATGTTTGGCTTCCCGTCTCTGAGCCATTCTTGAAGGCTTCCTCCAGCCATGTACTCACTCACTATAGAGAAGCTAACCGCATCAATTCCTATTAGAGATATCACATGTGGATGACTAAAACCACGCAGCATCTGCACCTCTCGCTTGAAAGTACGATTTGCTTTCAAAGGATTCAGCCTTTTGACAGCCACGTCGACTCCTTGGAAAGATCCCTTATACACAGTTGCAAAGCCACCACTGCCGATTTCTTGCGAAAAATCGTTTGTCATTTTGTTTATCTCTTCCGTGCTGAACCACTTGATAGCCATACCAGTGGTGTCATGCCAAGCCTGCATGAGAAGCGACTCAAAGAATCAATTTCCAGTACAACTTCATTATGTTTCATCATTTTTAATCAACTTAAATGCTTGTAATCTTCTCATGCGAGTGCTATTGGTGCCATAAGGACTTGCAAATTTTTCAGATACACAAAGTTGGATAAACTGCAATTCCCTGTAATGGCCAGAAAGAGGTGTACCTCTTTGGAAGAATCCAGAAGTTCCTGAGATTTTTTTGCTTCCTGTTTTGCAACGTCAATGTACATTGCCTGTCAACCCACCCATATTCAAACAGAAACAAGAAGTCAGTGCCGGGTCAATACAAGTCATATTTTTAAAGACAGCAAAAAACGTGCTCTTAAGACAAAATCATATCTCTGTTTAGCAACGCAAAAATGGACGTGCTTCTCTTCCATTTAGTATAAATAATTTAAAAGGAAACTGATTGCAATGCTAGCCGAAACCCAGTCTGCATTAATGAGAACTGAGAAAGATGTACGGCAATGCTCAGTAGTAGTTAGAGTCCCTTGGGTAGAAAACAAACCAGAGATGGAAATGGTGTGCGAGGATGACCACCGGTATCAGATGGAATGCTGATATCAGAATCCTTCTCTGGTTCTGTCATCTGTGCTTGTTCAGGAGATTCGTGCAAAAGTTCGTTCTTTCCATCCAAAAGAGGAACTGTTATAACAGCAGCTGGTTTAGGTGAGTCGGGTTTGATAATGGAAGAGATATTACGGCTGCATTCTTCCTGAAATGCAGCAGAGGATTTCCATGCATTTGCTCTCCTTGCTTTGATTTCGCTGCTTTCTGAAACAGGATCGTCAGGTTTTTGGTCATCAGATAAAACTGATTTGGATTGTCGCAAACACGATACTTCTTTACGAGAGGGTTTGTTTTCTTGTGACCGGGCAAACCTTTTGTTTAAGCCATTTTTTGAACCAGCATTATTTCTGGACATACGACAACCTTGAGAAGTTGAGTTTTCTCTGGCTTCCTCGTCGTCCTCATTTTCTTCGCTGTCCTCTGATAATGAAGACGACGAACAGGAGCATTGATTATTTCTCCGGAATTCCTTCAAAATGTGAGCTATTTCCGGCAGCATACACCCTCTTTTATTGGCCCATTCTAAGATGGAGAGCTTATGCAAGCCTAGAGAGCCATCATGGCTGCCAGATTGTCTAGAAGCTCCTCCAGCTCCACTTCCAAAGTCAAGTGAATGAGTAAGAAGCGTCCTTTCTGATTTGTCTTTAGTGCAAGTGCCAAAATCAGCTGATTTTGACAGCCTTCCTTCAGGTTGCGGATACAAATAACTAAAAATGACACTCTCTTGGTTCGAAGAAGGAGAAAACTCCGGACAAAACGACGAATCAGAAGAGTCGTTTTCGTCGGTATGTGTACGGCCAGTCTTAGAGTTCCGTCTCTGTGAAGGAGAGGAGACAGAGGACTGAGAAGAGGACCAGGATGTGAAGGGAAAGGAGGGAGAGGAAGGAATGGATTCGGAACAGGGAGGCTCTGGAGGGCGGTCGCCGTCTCTTGGAGTCAGACGCTTGCTCTCAGAACAAAATATTCTGAAGGGGCTTAACATGGCGGTGGAGATTTAGAATGGACGACAAACAAGACTCGCCTGCAATTTGCCCTAAAGTCATAGATGCTACAGTAGCCACTGCTGCCAAGTTTTAGGGCAAATTGGTGAAGCAGGTTACACCGTTACAGTGCTGCAACGGTGGTTTCGTTTGAAACTTTGAATCCTCTATTTTCCGTTTTTTTAGTGTTTTTTTTTTTTTTTTTTTTTATTGTCGGTCTGCGTCAGCGAAGTGGTTGCAGGTTACTATAACTAGAATCTATGTAGGTCCAGCAGCGTTTTCCACATCATCACAAGAGACGGCAGTAAAATTTGTTTTTAACAGAACTAATGTCGGTGCTATAGTACTGTGGAGCGATGGGGGTACGGCGCCAACGTTCCTATTCGTGGATATCGTGACGTCGTCAGTTTGCAAACTTTGACCTTTGAGAGTTGGAAAACTGACGGTTTTCACGAGACGGAAAGGATTTGTAACTTCCGTACAATCGTACTTGGTCAGTTCGGCAGTTGGGCTCTTCCTTTGTTCAACACTAGGGCGAAATTTATGACAGGAAATGACAAAATACTGCCTTCAAAGTTTGTTGTACTGCCCACCGTCCTAGAGATACGCCGGAAAATGACTTGTACGGTCCCATCGAGGTGAACGAGCGTCGTCGATTATGCGAACTTTATTATTCCATATCCTCATAATGCCCTATTTTTGGACCGTCACGATGGGATTTGTAAAAACTAAAACTATAGTTGACGTTTTGGCTGAGCGGATGTGTACCTGGTTGTACAATTGTCGGTGGACATGGTCTACATTGCGACTTGAAGTCTTTGAAATCATAGGAGAGATCCTTCGGCACGCAGTACGGTAAGCCGTAAAATAGCCCTAGAGGATTACGTGAAACGACAGGCGGAATTCAAGGGTCGTCCATCATGCCATAAAGACACGTAGCCTACAAGACCCAGTTGCTTGAGTGGCCGACAAAAATATTTGTTCCCGGGAAAGCGCAAGACTGAGATGTGAGCGGCACTTGACAAGAAGCTCAAAACGCTGTCAAGAGGTGTGAACGGAAGACGATTATATGCACACTACAAAGTACACCGCCAATCGCTATTTAGCGTACAGGCTTCTTTAGCGTATAGGAATAATTACAGTGATTAACGCTAATTAGGAATTTGAAAATTTTCAAAAATAACATACATTCTAATTGTTTACTAATGCTAATTTGGGTCTTTTGAAAAAAAAAAACGTCGGTCGTAAACATGCTTACACTAATATAGGTACTTTTACAGAATCTGACAAATCGTACACAAGTCGTTACTTTCACACAGTCGAAATGTGGTTGCTGGACGAATATGTGCGAACGTAATATTTGGCAGCCCGATTTCATCCCCTTTTTAGAGCGCATAATCTCATGCGTCCACGGTTACTAAAACTCATTAATTATACTTTTTTACTTAAAAAGGTACAATTTTGTACGGTATGCCCAATTACCGTACACCACACTATTTAAATGACAACGTACTTTTGTTTTTACGCTAATTGGACAAAAAATCCTAAACGGCATAAAGAAAAAACAAAATAATTTAAGCTATTTAAGAATTTGGAAAAAAAAAGGCGGGACCGAACTAGCGATCAATAAGCTAATAGCGATTGGCGGTGTACTGTACACCGTGAATCGTTATTAGCCTTGTGTACTCTATATCGGCACCCCAAAATTTTGACATTGATACCTTCAATATAACAAACTACACTATTTAAGGACGTGGACCATAATCTGCCACGTCTCCTGGCACTACACTATAATGAATGACGCTAATTTTTTCTTTACACTAATAATTTCTATAGTCTAATAACGATTCAAGGTGTACTGAACCCTGCAAATTTTTGTAATTTTCGTACTTTTTGTACGGTACAGTACACCGCGAATCGTAATTAGAGTAAATACCTCTAATTCAGTCGCTCGAAATTTCGACTTTATCACATGAAATAGAGTAAATGATTCTAATTTTTTCCTTATTCTATTTAAGGTAAAGTTTAATTAGCGCTTTTAATTCTAATATAGGTTCGTTTTTAATGGTGTTGAGTACGGCCTCCGACCGTGCAAAATTGTACGTTATTAAGTAAAAAAGTATAAATAATGATTTAATAGAGGTCGTTATCATGTAACTGCGTTTTAACAAACCGCGTAGTCCAAACGTCATAGTGACGATAAACTGTACATTTTGCCAAATTCTGTACGAATACCTTATTTACAGTAGAGGATATTAACGCGCCAAATTAGAGTACTTAAAAAAAATAGAGTAAACTTCAAAGGTGAAACAGCTATATCACACAAATTAGCGTTCATTACTCTAATTATATTTTTAGTTTTTGTACTCTAATTTTTTCATTACTCTTATTACGATTCGCGATGTAATGTATTATCATCAACGTCGATGACACTATATCGGTGCCCATAAACCTTACGTCTGCAACTAAGAATAGTATCGATGACACTACACCCTGAATCGCTAATAGCGTTATGAAAGTAATTAGTTGTAGTGCGAAAATACAATCCGTATTACTAACTCTAATTTGCGTTCAAGGCATTTCGCCACGGAATAATCAATTATAATTTATGCATAACTCTAATTTGGACACACTTATCCCACATTGTAGCCGATACAGTATAGCCCGTGTTCAATAGTCGACGATTCAACATGTGAGAACAGATTCGCGTAATTTCCCTCCGACTTTATCACTCGGAAACAAGTATGAGAGCGCTTTTTTGTGTCGACGCACTCACTTTCGTGTGCCGACGCGTAACTGACACTCTTCCGACACGATTGTAAAAAATACGAGAGTTCTAGTACGGATTACCGGCGGTATGTCGCAGTATAAACCCTCCATCTGTTTGGCGTAAACCTCACCGTTGGATGTTCAATTGAATGTCGTGGCAAATATTGCGTGTTTCGTGGACACGTGTAAGGCATCGGCAGACGAAATTACCTTTAGACAAAATTACAAAGGAAGGTACAGTACGGTACAGGAGCAAAAGGACTGTAAACCATAGTTCAAAAGTAGGTGACCGTACGCCCATACAATATGCCCTTAAGACCCATGTTGTATCGGCCTCAAAATGAAATAAAATAGGGACAGGGTTGAGTTGCACATCGACCGATAAAGAATTAAACGACATGTCTAAATTTTAAAAAAAAATAGGACAAAAAAAAATATTTATGTGAGTTTTAAGGGACTTTTTATTTAATTCATCAGATTTGGACGATTGGACGGTCGCTGATCAAAGTAGGTGATTTTAAAAAGATCACATGGAATCAAGTCTGAGTGCGTTTTTTTGTGTCGACGCACTCACTTTCGTGTGCCGACGCGTAACTGACACTTTGCCGACACGATTGTAAAAAATACGAGAGTTTTAGTACGGATTACCGGCGGTATGTCGCAGTATAAACCCTCCATCTGTTTGGCGTAAATCTCACTGTTGGATGTTCAATTGAATGTCGTGGCAAATACTGCGTGTTTCGTGGACACGCGTAAGGCATCGGCAGACAAAATTACCTTTAGACAAAATTACAAAGGAAGGTACAGTACAGTACAAGAGCAAAAGGACTGTAAACCATAGTTCAAAAGTAGGTGACCGTATGCCCATACAATATGCCTATTGTACGCAAAACATACAATATGCCCTTAAGAACCATATTGTATTTGCCGCAAAATAAATAAAATAGGGACAAGGTTGAGTTGCACATCGATCAATAGAATTAAACGACATGTCTAAATTTTGAAAAAGAATAGGACAAAAAAAAATATTTCTGTGAGTTTTAAGGGACTTTTTATTTAAACCGTCAGATTTGGACGATCGGACGGTCGCTGATCAAAGTAGGCGATTTTAAAAAGATCACATGAAAAGCCCATAACACAACTTACGAAAGGACAATCTGTCATATTAGCGTCTTCAATTTTGAGGGCCACACTAAATAAAGCCTCAAATTGACCAACCAGGCAGTATGGGACGATAAAAAAAAAAAATACCACACTGCCAAAAAAATTACCAAAACCTACGGACCAACCCCGTTGGTGGCTTTTCCCCCGGAATGTCATCGTTCGCTAAAAAAATTCGTCAGGCGGCGTGCGCTGTACTTTGATCTTACGTCAGATTCGAACTTTCGTACAGGAGTGTGCACGACGCACACAAAAGTTTTGTAAGCCTCTTTTGAACTATGCTGTAAACAAGGAACTAAAAGTACACGGTAAATATACCGAAACCCTAATATTAGAAGCTAGCTGGCCGTGGATTGGTTAGACAGCGACGTGCAAGAGTTCATGACCCAGAAAAACCAAGAAGAAATGCCGTACCAGAATCCCGAGCGAACCGGCACCTCCGGGTCTTCGATATTCGGCTAAAACCGGACCGCGGTATGCCAGCTCAGCTTCGTTACGGCGAGCCACACTATTGAAAATCCATCGCGGTCGGTTCTGCAGATGCATGGACATTTTCGGTAGCGTAACCGTAAACGGTGTCCTACTGGTCTCTTAGTGAGGTCAGTAATCATGACAAGTGGTGATATGACGTTGACTCGGTCAGATGACAATCATTCCGCTATGATTGTCTCATCTTTCGTGCAAAATTTGACACAAAATGTTTCTATCTGACCAATTAAAACGCGACTTGCACACTTGAAACTTTTCCCTCTCAAAGGTACAAATTTTCGTAACGCAAAATCTTTTCGGACAACAAATCTTTTCGCAATCTTTTCATTATTTCAATGCCTGTAGTCCTTTTTCGGAAGATGTACAAATTTGATTCTTCTGGTACTTTGACCATCACGTTATTGGTCGCATTGGATGCTATAGCCATGTCATTGGCCGTATACTTTCTCAATCAGGCAATCATTGCTTTTTGGACAGTACAATACCAAGTTTGGAATTTTGTGGAACATCATGGGTGAAACTGGGGCCAGAGCCTATGAAATTCCAGCTAATCATTTTTTAACGCTTAGCGGATTTCCACTTTTCCGTTTGCGAGAGGTCCATCCACAAAAGATGACTTAGGGCGTGTTCCCATGTAACCGATATTTTGAAACGCTATTTTGGAATTTAGCGCTGATTTTACGGTGTACTTTTCAAAGTGTGCCTATGTGAATCGTTACTTGCGCGTTCATTACTTTGAATATGTGGCAGCTGTACACGTCGCCAATACTTGCGAAACCCAAACTGCTGACATTTGTAGACGCCAGCGGTCTCGGAACAATCTGCGGACAATTGTACGCCGCAAAGAGCTCCTGACATACTGGGACAGTTGTTGACGCCAACTGTCATTTGTTGAAGCCCACACGTGAACGACATAAGCAATCGCCTACGTCTACAAGATGACATTTGTAGACGCCCACAAGTGGACAACATAAGCAAACGGACAAACACCTTTTTTTTCGTGTACATCCCAACCGCAAAAAATAAACTGAAAACGTTTGACGCGTGCAACCCAAGCTTTCTATTCGTCAATAGGGTAGTATTTTGATTAAAAGCAGGCGCGATTTGATCTCAGTGCAAGTGTGAAGATGAGCTGGAAGTGGGTCCCAATGATAATACTGCCAAATCGTCGTACCTTTCAAGTTCCAAGATGACGCAATATGTATTCGAGTTTTTTCCCATTTTTCGTACAGCGTAATATTTTCAAGTAGGAAGGCCCATTTTCTATGTAAACGACGGAAAAAAACCCTTACTTGAACACATGGGGACACGCCCTAAAACTACGTGAAACGGTATTAGTGACAATAACTTTGATTCGGCCGTCCTAAATTTTAACCCTCGAACCTATAATATAATTAATAATTCTATTTTTTCCTCTATGACAGTTAAGGTACCTTTCCGACACTCCGTTTATCGACTGTCCCGTTTGCCTAGGTTTTGCGCCTGCATTTGGGTTTGCCTCAACCTTCGCTTTTAGGGGGCGACAATGTATTTGAAACAAAGTTCAAAAGTAGGTGACCGTACGCCCATACAATATGCCTATTGTATGCAAAACATGCAATATCGCCTTAAGACCCATATTGTATTGGCCGCAAAATGAAATAAAATAGTAACAAGGTTGAGTTGCACATGGATCGATAGAGAATTAAGCGTCATGTCTAAATTTGAAAAAAAAATCGGACGAAAAAGCATTTTTTTGTGAGTTTTGAGCGACTTTTTATTTAAACAGTCAGATTTGACCGATCTGACGATCGTTGATGAAAGTAACGATCTAAGAAGATCACATGAAAAGCCCATAACACAACTTACGATTGGACTATCGTCAGATTCGGCCGATCAGACGGTCGCTGATGAAAGTAGTGATCTAAGAAGATCACATGGAAAGCCCGTAACACAGCTTACGCTAAAGGCGGCCTACAAAAGGCCTACCAAAAAACGCCTACTTTTGAACTATGGTTTGAAACCAACCTATTGATGCTGAAGGAATCCATTCATAGAGGTACCAAACGTACGGACTTCCACTTTTTTTCGAAAATGCGTTAAATTTTTAAGATTTTGAAATTTTCGTAAAATTCGTAGCTTTCGTGTACGGATTTAATGTACAAACAAAATGTACGGAATTATAAAAAAAAACGTTAAAAGTACACCGTGAATCGCTGTTAAAGTTAAGGAATCGATACACGTTCCCATGTTTTTAGGGTAGCCGCAATACTCCGTGTTCACATATTCGACGCCTAAACATGTGAGAACAGGTCAGCGTTATTTTCTTTCGTCTTTATGACTTGAAATCAAATCTGAGTACACTTTTCTGCGCGACGCACTTAATCTTCCCGGTCGACGCGATAATCTGACACTTGTTTTGAACATCTGTACGAAATAATGAGAAATTATAATACTGACTGACACATTTCCTACACTACATTACCTAAAAATATTCGGCATTAGAGTAAGGGCGTGTTCCCATGTAACCAATATTTTGAAACGCTATTTTGGAATTTAGCGCTGATTTTACGGTGTACTTTTCAAAGTGTGCCTATGTGAATCGTTACTTGCGCGTTCATTATTTTGAATATGTGGCAGCTGTACACGTCGCCAATACTTGCGAAACCCAAACTGCTGACATTTGTAGACGCCGACGATCTCGGAACAAACTGCGGACATTTGTACGCCGCAAAGAGCTCCTGACATACTGGGACAATTGTCGACGCCAACTGTCATTTGTTGAAGCCCACACGTGAACGACATAAGCAATCGCCTACGTCTACAAAATGACATTTGTAGACGCCCACAAGTGGACAACATAAGCAAACGGACAAACACCTTTTTTTTCGTGTACATCCCAACCGCAAAAAATAAACTGAAAACGTTTGACGCGTATAATCCAGGTTTTCTATTCGTCAATAGGGTAGTATTTTGACTAAAATCAGATCGCGATTTGATTCCAGTGCAAGTGTGAAGATGAGCTGGAAGTGGGTCGCGATGATAATAACGCCAAATTGCCGTACCTTCCAAGTTCCAAGATGACGCAAAATGTACTTGTGTTTTTGCCCATTTTTCGTACGGCGTAATATTTTCTCGTTGGAAGTCCCATTTTCTGTGAAAACGACGGAAAAAAACCCTTACTTGAACACATGGGAACACGCCCTTAGGGTGTTTCCCCATGTGCATAAGTAAGGGTTTTTTTCTGTCGTTTTCCTGTAAAACTTAGCGCCGACTGCCTAAGTTCCAACCGTACGAAGGAATTGCAAATTTGTAGAGTACAATTTGCGTCACCCTCGAACTTAGGATGTACGAAAATTTGTCATCTTGTGGTTTTCGACCCACTTCGACGACAAAAAACGTCATCTTCAACCTTATCTTTAAATCACATGCGCGATGTGTTTTAAAAATAGGGATTTTGTATAAACAAAAAGGAACACATATTCGCACGTGCCGTAATATTCAAAATTTTCACACGATTTTCAAAGACAAAGGAAAGTACCGAAGTCGCTATGTTTTGTCCGTTTGCATTTAATACGACAAAGAAAATTACACAATTTGTTAGGTTTTTTCCGTTTTCGTCCAGTACGGATTTTTTTTTTGCAGGGGTCTCGAAATTCCGATGCCATTTCACGTCGAGCAGACAAGAGACGCAAAGGCAAAGCGCAACTTCTTCAACCGTGAAACGGTACAGGCTGGAAGGCGGTACGTCTACAATGTCACGGTAAGACATGCGATGTCACACAAGCAGTTCCAAAAAATAACGTCCGACAACACAGATTGTAGACGTTGACAACCGTCACAGGTATTGTTGACGTATACAATCGTCACAAACGTAAGTTACGATTACGTTCTTACACATAGGGACACTTGAAAAGCGGGTCCGCCGGATCCGCACTAAAATACAAATTAAGTTCTCTAAGTTACAAGTACATGGGGACATACCCTTATAATCATTACAACGTCGAACAACAAATTTCGGCGTGATTCTAGTCACGTTAAGCGCAGCGACAATTTAGACACAAACGTTTTGTTTTCACGGTTTTGAAACACGTGTGAAAATACGAATTTCTTCAAAACGGCTTGACGGAACTGGAACCAAAGAGAAATTAAAGGAAAGGCGAAGTCCCCTTATTGGTGCGAAGAAATGTACATTTCAACTTTGATGGAATTCCTTGACCCCCACATTTTTTTTCCCCGGAAAGCTTGACCGTATATGTTGTATTTCTTTAATTTGTCGTGTATTTTACACGTGGCTATTTGACGGTGGATTCAATTGCAAATTTGGGGGCTATTCAGTGTATCTTTTTCTTAGATAGAAGACAAAATTCTTATTTTTTAGCGCCTCCACCAAGCCTTTTATGGCCACGTGCTCCCCGGTACTCCATTTTTAGAAGCTACACCAAGATATGATAAAATTGAAAATGAACACAGGCGCTCCTTTGGTGTATTAAAACGGTGCCACTTGTGGTCGGTGAGTCATACACTACACCGTGAATCGCTATTATTATTACTGTTATATCTGCCACATAATACATATTTTATCCGTACAAACTTGTCGAATTGTGGATCTGACGCTGGGGATTGAAAGTTAAGATTCTCAACTTCCAATTGGCGGTCTGAAATTGAAAATCGAACAAGTGTGTACGGAAAAAATATGTTTTAGGTGGCGACAAAATTATTAACACTACACCGCCAATCGTTATTAGCGTTGTGTACACTAATTCCGTCCCGCTTTTTTTAATTTTTATTCTCCATTAGTGTAGTTCATTCTATTTTTTTCTTTATTCTATTTAGGGTTATTTTCATTACGTTGTCTCTTAAATAGAGTTGTGTACAGTCAGTGTCAGACCGTACATAAATGTACCATTTTAAGTTAAAAATTACAATAGATTAGTTTTAGTAACCGCAGACGCATGAGAATGTACGTTCTAAAAAGGAAAAAAAACCAGGTCGTAAAAAATCCCGTTCCCACATATTCGTCCGACAGCGGCGTTTCGACCGTGTACGATTTGTCAGATTTCGTACGGAGACCTCTATTAGTGTAAGCGTGTTTGCGACCGACATTTTTTTTTTCAAAGATCCAAATTACCATAATCAAACAATTTGAATGTATGTGAAATTCTGTGGTCTCCATTGACCCACAGAATGAGCAGCGTATGTAAAGCCTCTAGGATAATATTTGCCCCTTCTACTTTCCCGCTGAATAAGCGCCGCCCAGGCACACAAATATTCAGTCCACTCTCACCCTTGTGAGGACAAGACTCCCCTGAGTCGAACGCAAAAAGAATCACTGAATTTGCTCACCCGAGCAGTAAGTTATGGCTGGTCAAAGATGACCTTTATAGTTACAAGCTCTCTTAGAGAGAGAGGTACCTAAATATTACTAAGTCTCGGTCTGCCTACTCACGACTACCTACTATTAAACCCTAGTCCAATAGAAACACTATAAAGTACAAGAAAGTACAATGAGCGATGTACTTATTGTACAACCATTGTACGACAAGGTCTACAAGGTGACACCTGTCATATCGGAAGCCATGGTTCCTCCTCCCATCTTCTCCGGTATCAAATAATGTGGCGCCACGTGGCACCCCGTGACGCTATATCCGTATGCCGCCAAAAGGCTCACTTCGCGTGGCGGCTATAATGCCGACCGTCCGATCAAAACATATTTTACACGGTTCAGATTCGCGTACATGCAGAAATTGCTCCTTTTGGTTAGTCTGCTGTAAATTAGCTGTTTCGTTAATGTTTATATATTTATGAAACCCGTCACGTGTATCGTTTCGTAACGCCTTAATGGTTAAGGCGTAAGGCTATGAATAATCTAGAGGTCATAGGTTCAAATCTAGACCTTGGCATCATTTTAGCCAAAATACCCTAAACTGCAAAAACTGCCACTTTCTAAATATGGCGGCAGCCATGGCGCGCCTTTGGTCCTCACTCTCTTTCTTTAAGGCGAAACTAAAATAGGGAAGTGAACTATTAATTACCTCTTTTCAACACTCCCCTTAATTCCTAGTCACTTTTCAATTTTAATCCACAGTTTTCTCTGCAATAAATCAACTTAGGGGAAGGCACTGCTTTTGTCATCATGTCTGCAATCATTTCTCTATCAGTTTTATGAACCAGTTTAATAATTTTATTTTCTACCTTCTCTCTGACAAAGCTTAGTCTAATATCCATATGCTTAGCTTTGAAGTGATGTTTCGGATTAGCTGCAATCGAGATAGCAGCTTGATTATCACAAAAAACATGTTGAGTTCCAGACTTCATGAACCCAAGTTCTTCAAGAAGAGATTTAACCCACATTAATTCTTTGGTGGCAGCACAAGAAGCCATGTATTCAGCCTCCATAGTGGACTGAGCAACTACTTTTTGTTGCTTGCTACTCCAACAACATGCACCGGATCCAATTTGCAACACATATCCAGTCGTACACCTCCTTAAAGGCACATCTCCATAACTGGCATCACTCCAAGTGGTGATGTCAGTGTGCTCCCCTCCCAAATGCAACCATAATTCCCTTGTCCCCACCAGATACCTCATCACCCTTTTGGCAGCCTCCCAATCTCTCTTTCTTGGTTCATTTAGATTTCTACTAAGGACACCTACAGCTGCAGCTATATCCGGACGGGTACAGTTCATAAAATAAATTAAACTGCCTACAATCTGCCGATAAGGGATATTTTCCATAAATTTTCTTTCTATCTCGTCCATCTCATCATTAATGATGAATATTCCTCCCTCTTCACTCCCCTCACTCACTTTCTTCAAATCCATGGGAGTAGTACATCCGTTTGCTTTCTCCATTTGAAATTTTTCTAGCATATTACCGATTGCTTCTTTTTGAGTGAGTCTTATAATTCTATTCCCTCTATCTCTCTCCATTTGAATTCCCAAAATGTACTTTGCTTCCCCAAGATCTTTCATATCAAAACTGCTTCTAAGATCCCGTTTTAGTTTGTTAATTTTATCTAAAAACTTGCTTAAGACTAACAAATCATCCACATAAATAGCAATAAATATCACTCCATTCTCATCCTCAAATAAATATATAGAGTGATCTGAACTAATTCTGATATACCCCAAACCGGTCAGAAATTCGTCGAGCTTTATATTCCACTGTCGCGGGGCTTGCTTAAGCCCATAGAGTGATTTTATCAGTTTGCAAACTTTGTTTTCTTCCCCACTTTCCACGAATCCTTCCGGTTGCCTCATGTAAATTTCTTCTTCCAACTCTCCGTGCAAAAAGGCAGTTTTAATATCCATCTGGTGGATTTCCATATCCTCCGCTGCGGCTATACTTAAAAGGATTCTAACAGAAGGAAATCTGACTACAGGTGCAAAGGTTTCTTCGTAGTCTATCCCCTCTTTTTGTGTATAACCTTTTGCAACTAACCTAGCTTTGTACCTCTCAATGGTATTATCCGGGTTTAATTTAAGTTTAAACACCCACTTACATCCGATCGGTTTTCGGTCCGGTGGACAATCTACCAACTCCCATGTATTGGCTTCCATGATAGAGGCCATTTCTTCATTTATAGCTGTGATCCACCGGCTACTTTCTGGAGTGTTTATGGCCTCTAAGTATGTTTGAGGTTCATCTGGGTGAGACATCTTTGTGAGTTGGTTATTTACTTGTCTTTCTTGAAGTCGTTTACTACTTCTTCTCCCCCCTTCAAAATCGGACGCCGGTATGGAAGGCATCCTTGGGTTTCGTTTTGGGAGATTTTCAGCTTCCCTATCTTCCAATTCCGGTGTCTCATCAAATTCCTCATCGGTTTCCACTTCGTATTGTGGCGTTGCCTCGGATGTTGTCCTTTCCTCCTTCTCCTTAGGTAGATCTGCAGATTTTTCTTTTTCTCCCTCTTCCTTCTCTTCATTTTCAAAGTCAAAGTCAGAAAATTGATCCGTTTCAAATCTGATTTTGACTTCCTTATTATATTTGAATGGATCAATGGACTTCTCTTCATTCATCACCACTATGTGTTTTACCAAAATTATATCTCTCTTTTTCAAGTCATACACTCGGTATCCTTTTGTGCTCTCATCATATCCTACAAGATATCCCGGTTTCCCTCTTCCCTCTAACTTCCATTTAGTCTTATCGGAATCCAAACTGTAGACTTGACTTCCGAACACTCTCAAACTAGACAAATCAGGCTTTCTTCCTGTCCACCTCTCATACGGAGTTTCCTCCTTATTTGCTGAAGTTAAGACTCTATTTTTGATGAAATTAGCATAGTTCATAGACTCAGCCCAAAACTGCAGCCCTATCCTCTTATCACTTAGCATACTTCTGGACATATCTCCTAAAGTTCTATTCACTCTTTCTGCTACTCCATTTTGTTCCGGATTATAGGGAACAGTTTTCTCATGATGAATTCCTTCTTCTTTAAGATATTCTTCAAAATCCCTTGAGGTGTATTCTTTCCCATTATCACTTCTTATCTCTTTTATTGAGGTTTCATGTAGCTTTTCACTCCATACTTTATACTCTTTGAAACATCTTAATACCTCTGACTTATGTCTGAGAAAGTATACCTTCGTGTATCTAGACCAATCATCTGTGATAGTTAACATCCATCTCTTCCCCCCATGTGAAGCATACCTAGCAGGTCCCCAAACATCAGTGTGAACTAGATCTAATACTTTCTCTCTCCTAAATGTGGTTGCCTTTGGAAATGGAAGTCTATGAATCTTCCCTTGGGCACATCCACTACAATCATCAAAGGTCTCATCATCTTCAAAAGTAATACCCTCCACTATTCCCTTTTTCTTCATTTTCTTTAATCTATCTAGATGCACATGCCCCAACCTTTTATGCCAAAGCATCATCTCACTTGCACACGAGTAGAGAACACTCTTTTCATTGCAAAGTACAATTCTGAACATTCCTTGACTGCCCTTCTCAGCTATGAAATAAACCTCATTATCAAAGCTTGTTGTGAAGATTCCTTTCCTAGTTCCTGTTTCAAACTCCTTTTCATCTAGGACAGCTGTTGAGACTAGGTTCTTGCTAAGTTGTGGAATGTAAAGAACGTCTGAGAGTGTTACAATTGAGGCCTTTCCATCAACTAGAACCTTCAAGTCAACAGTTCCAACAAGACTTGTGGTTTCTACTCTACCATCTCCGTACTCTATCTCAACTGTTGGGATCTTTCTCAATTTAGTGAACCACCGCTTATCTTTGCACATATGCATTGAAGCCCCTGAGTCTATGATCCACCCATCCTCGGGTGGATCTCTCTTACCTCCGAAAGCACACTTTTGTCTCCGTGGAATGTCGACATGCTTTTCAGTGTTTTTCGGATTAAGGAGAAGCTCCTCAAGCTCCTCTTCAGGTTCAGTTTTTTCTTCCCCTTCCTCATCAAGAACTTGAGTCAGGAAAGCCTTTTTCTTTCCTCCGTCCTTTGAGGTTCCTTGACCATCTTTCAGTCGAAGATCTGCAAGTCTGACACAATCTGCCATATAGTGTCCCGGTTTCTTGCAGAAGTGACATAATCCTCCTCGAGAAGTTCCTCTCCCCTGTCTATCAAATCTGCCACCTCCTTGTCCTCTTCCACCAAAGTTTCGATAGGGATCTTTCCCTCTCCCCTCATCACGCTTCCGCCAATCAGCTCCTGCAGACAATGCTTGAACACTTGGACTCCCTCTCCTAAGCTCTATGGTGCTTTCTTTCACTAAAATCATTCCCACAGTGTCATCCCAATTCCAATTGCTATCTCCTATGTCCTGCAATCGGTTAATGATATTCTCATACTCTTCAGGTAGTTTCATCATTAATGTGTTCACTCTTTGTCTCTCAGACCATGAGTTACCTGCACTCTCTAACTCTCCAAACAATGCTCCTAAATCATTGCAATAATTATCCATACTTCCTCCCTTATAAGTATAAGCTGCAATCTTATTTTCTGCCAACTGTTGCTGCTGCAATGATCCACTCTTATATTTGTTAACTAGTGATATCCAAATCTGAGATGAAGATTTGACATGCATAAGGGGAATGGCAATGCCCTTTGCTACACTTTTAAGAATTAAGAGCTTAGCAACCTTGTCTTTGTAGTTCCACTTTTCATACTCCGATCTTTCGGTCTGAACCCTTGTCGTTGTTTTTGGTGGTGCTGCTGCCGGTATCGCCTTCGGCAATGGTGTCACTTGAGTTGCAACTCCTCCCTTTTCTCCTTCCATGACAATCTCCTCTCCTTCCTCATTTTCATCCTCGGTGATGGTGGCAGCTGTTCTACCAACTGTAGAGGCGGAGGTGCCAGAAAAACGTGTCCCTCCAAACCCAGGTGGAGGTGGGCATCGAATTTGTCCAGACACTATGCCCCATAGATGCTTCTCAAATAGTTCTCCCTCCATCATCATTTCCCAATAAAGAAAGTCTGATCCATCAAATATTGGCACCCTAGAGGGTGGGCCCATAACCTGAAATTCTGTGGTCTCCATTGACCCACAGAATGAGCAGCGTATGTAAAGCCTCTAGGATAATATTTGCCCCTTCTACTTTCCCGCTGAATAAGCGCCGCCCAGGCACAAAAATATTCTGACCACTCTCACCCTTGTGAGGACAAGACTCCCCTGAGTCGAACGCAAAAAGAATCACTGAATTTGCTCACCCGAGCAGTAAGTTATGGCTGGTCAAAGATGACCTTTATAGTTACAAGCTCTCTTAGAGAGAGAGGTACCTAAATATTACTAAGTCTCGGTCTGCCTACTCACGACTACCTACTATTAAACCCTAGTCCAATAGAAACACTATAAAGTACAAGAAAGTACAATGAGCGATGTACTTATTGTACAACCATTGTACGACAAGGTCTACAAGGTGACACCTGTCATATCGGAAGCCATGGTTCCTCCTCCCATCTTCTCCGGTATCAAATAATGTGGCGCCACGTGGCACCCCGTGACGCTATATCCGTATGCCGCCAAAAGGCTCACTTCGCGTGGCGGCTATAATGCCGACCGTCCGATCAAAACATATTTTACACGGTTCAGATTCGCGTACATGCAGAAATTGCTCCTTTTGGTTAGTCTGCTGTAAATTAGCTGTTTCGTTAATGTTTATATATTTATGAAACCCGTCACGTGTATCGTTTCGTAACGCCTTAATGGTTAAGGCGTAAGGCTATGAATAATCCAGAGGTCATAGGTTCAAATCTAGACCTAGGCATCATTTTAGCCAAAATACCCTAAACTGCAAAAACTGCCACTTTCTAAATATGGCGGCAGCCATGGCGCGCCTTTGGTCCTCACTCTCTTTCTTTAAGGCGAAACTAAAATAGGGAAGTGAACTATTAATTACCTCTTTTCAACAGTATGATTTTCTCCAAAATTTTCAAATTCTTAAATATCGTACACCTCTGTAATAATTATTATACGCTAATCAAACTCCCACGCTAATAACGATTGGCGGTGTAGTGTTAGGTATCCGGTAATTTCATATCGCGATAGTTTCGATATTCGATATATCGAATATCAATCGAGCAGCTTCTCGATATATCGTACTGAGATCAGCAAAAATCATCGCGATATATATCGCGATATATAGTATTTTTTAATTTTATAGTTTACCTAATATGTTATTTTAGCGATGAAGACAAATTGTTTGATACGCCACGTACGACGTGATTTTCGTTCCGTGACTTAAAGTTAGACGCCGCAAAATGTAACCGACAAAAAAATAATAATTCCGTAATTCATAGTATTAATTATTTAGTACGTATAGATTTCACCTACGAAAAGGTCACACCAATTAAGTCAAAGTATAATCTGAAAAAGAAAAGTTGCAAACTGTTTTCATGCTTTCTAGCAGGAATACCTACCAATATTTTTGCAAGCATCTACCAATCTGCAGATTGGTAGCAATTACGGCTTATCCATTTCCAGCGACTAATATTATAGAAAGGTTACACTTTTAGTTTTCTCCATGGATTCCCAAGGGATGGGAGAGAGCATGGGAGGTGAAGAGGATAATGACACTGAAATTTTTTCGGATACTTACTACCAGCTGCAGCAGCATTAGTACTATCAGCAGTAGCAAAAATCGTTATAACTTTTTGTTTTAAAAAGACTCGATATATCAACGATACAATATATTGGCGATATTTCGCGGTACATGGTTTTTCGATATATCGAAGCGATTTATCGATTTTCGGGTACCTTAAATTCGGTATATATCAAATATCGGCAAATGGTTTTCGATACCCAACTCTAATTAACACTAATAGCGATTCACGGTCAACTGTACATTTGATGACGCATCCTATTATCCAAAAGACGACACATTAACACATTTGCATGGAAAAACATTTGTGTGACAGAAAAAGTTCGTGAAAATTTGTCTTCTATCCGTCATGTCACGCTAGCATATAAGTAACATAGAATGACCAAAAATTAAAAGTTCAAAACGAATAACGGGGTAAACGAAAAGTGGCCAATAGTGTTGGGTATCGAAGACCTATTGCCGATATTCGATATATATATATTTCGAATTTTGGGTATCCGATAATCGATATATCGAATCCATGTACCTAGAAGCTAAATATCCGGATATTTATGCGACTTTTTTTTTCCAATATTAACTGGCGCAGCCAATGAAGGAGGTGGCGGGATTTGTATGATTTTTCGTACTTGAAATGTACGGACATCCATTTTTTACAATATAGATCGCGATAATTTATGTTGGTCACAGTATGATATATCGAGGAGTCTGCTCGATCGATGTTCGATATATTGAATATCGAAATTATCGCGATATGAATTTACCGGATACCCAACACTAGTGGCCAACATAAAGTGAATCTCCTTAGGGGAGGGGTGCTCAAAATTTAATAAAATTTTAGTTAAATTTCATGAAATAAAGACATTCCTAATACAACTTAATTTTGTACGACACTTTGAACTTTTAATTGTATATATACATACGTCTCGTTTTTTTCCTCTTGCTTAAATTTGCATGTGGAATGCTTACCACGCGGATCTTTATGTTATACCAAAATTTTAAAAAGGGCTTTATCGAACCGTCATGACAATTGCGACCTCATTGCGCTAGGTTATGTGGGATATGTGAACCAAATCTCGTAATGTGGTGTTAACCTTTATAAATGTGGCATTCCGCGTGGCAAAAGAGCCCGTCCACCATACAAACGATTTGAGTGGTCCAATTCTCCACTGTTGTGCTGCCATTCATAATAAAATTGACAATAAATATTAGTTGCGCGCTTCCAATTTGGATATTTATCAGTATATTTGTTGTAATGTTAACGTTTGGTGTCAAATTTGTTGGTTTTTCACCAGGATTCCCATTTGAGCATTACATGACAGGTCTGCTCTAACTATAACCCGAAAAATGAATATTATCCCGTGAAACTCTGTAAACATAATAACGTCAAACATTGGATGAGAAACCTACGAAGGGCAAAAAATACATTTTTTTTATATTATTTCCAGAAAGATCTTATGTATGTGTCAAATGGTGTGGAAAAGCATTTGTGAGTGAGTGAAAGTGTAACAATGAAAACATGACGATATAGTTATAGCGTGGAAGCTTTTCGACGAGGAGAAGTACACGGTTGGTTTTTTTGTCTATTTGCATCTTGTACGGATTTTTTTTTGCATGGGTATGAAGGTTTCAAATTCATTCCATCGAAAGGTGAAAAATATATGAACGCGCCACTGTTTCTTGCGTCTCTCTCGCGTTGCTCACTTTGATTCTCTTACACTCCTTCAAACTTCACTACAACACTTCGCGGCACAAGTGGAGGCAAGCGCAACGTTGAGGGCGATCGCACATGGACGAACCAAGTCACGTAGGGAAGAATCCAACAAACAAGACCAAAAAATAAATAAATACATTTTGTAGGGGCCTGACGAATTTGATGTCCGTTCATGGCGACCGAACATGAGAGGCAAACGCAAAAGCATTTTGTTTTGGAAGAGTGTACGTCTACCATGTCACGAAATATATGCGACCATAGTTGGTCAAATCGTGCGATCTTTTCCTTTTTTCTGATTGAAACGTATTATTCGTGACTTTTGAAAAAATTGCAAAAAAACGCGATGTACTTTCTGTCCGGTAAACCGAACGAACAATTTACGGGAAGAGTACAGTATTTCAGTAAAATGTACGGTTTGTTACGGAAATGTACGGAATTTGAGGAAAACATACGTCGCAGTTATTGG
Organism: Zygnema cylindricum; assembly: GCA_037447655.1. NCBI lineage: Eukaryota > Viridiplantae > Streptophyta > Zygnematophyceae > Zygnematales > Zygnemataceae > Zygnema > Zygnema cylindricum. The sequence continues at coordinate 84,021 of JBBHKE010002842.1, forward strand.
TACTTTCTGTCCAGTGAACTGAACGGAAATTTCACGGAACATGTACGTAATTTTATCGAAAATGTATGGACATTTTCGAAAGGAGACGTTTGAAATGTCAAACCATTTTCGCACAGTAAGTTTGAAAATTGTACGAACGTCTTCTTCATTTTTTTTTGAAAGAAGCCGCCATGGAATCTTGAAAAGATAGAGAGAGAAGGCGACCATGGATGTCTGTCAAAGTATCAGACTGACGGACTCTGTCAAAAATTGTGTTTATCGAGATTTGAACCCAAATCTACGACAGTATGACGTAGACTACTAATATGGTGTCCTTAGCCAATCCATTAATAAATTTCAGTGCGTTTATGGAGTGTAAAACTTATTAAAACATTCATAATGTTTTACCGCTCATTTAATGGGAAAAACTTGCAAACTGCGCTATATGTATAAGTTTTTTTTTTTTCATGTACGGAATAGTAAGGAAGGAAATTCATTAACGATTTTTAACGATTTGTTCAAAAGGTTCAATGCGTTCGTTACGTATAATTCGCCGCGACTGGTACGTTCGCACTAATCGCCGTGAACAACTATGTATGCGACGTACCAAAACGTTTCAAAAAGTACGATGTGTCTTGCGCTGTACCAAAAAGTTTCAAAATAGTGTGTCAAGACAGATTGTAGACGTTGACAGCCGTCACGAGTATTGTCAACATGTACAATCGTCACGACGACACGACCTGAAGTAACCAATTTCGTTGTTACGCATTGGGTCTCTGGAAAACTGCGTACGGAAAATCCTCGCTCCTTTACAAAGGAAGTTCACTAAATGACAACTACATGGGGCCATGCCCTAACTTAGACCGACTATCACGCTGAGTTTCCGTGCAATATGGACAACGGATATCCGGCCAGACTTCAGTTGACCGGCAGTATCCACCATGAATCCCACCAGACACGCCAATCGAACAGTACGCCAAACAGCACAACCCGACAGACTTCAGAAACGACCCGGACTTATCGGACAGTACAGAAAGTCACACTTCCCGACAAAATAACAAAAACCGGACTTGGCGGTACGACAAACCGAGCAGGAAGCCAAACTAAAAATCCGAAATATAAACTGGACTGAAAGCCGGACAGGAAACCGGCTAATAAGTGCTACAGTACGCTGCTGCGCAAGTCAGACTGCAAAATCTGTGCAACAGGTTGACAACAGCCAGCTGTATCCAATCAAAAACAGAAAACTCACGCTCAGATCTGAGAAAACCAAATCCGTCCAAAAGACCCAACAAAGAACTACCCGAACAAGTCAAATTCAGGCAACAGCCACCATGACGTAACATAACAGAATAAAAAATCAAAGGCAAAAGTTAAAGATCAGCGGAGGGAGCTGACAAGCAGTTCAGACTAAACAAATCAAGGACGAAAAGTCGAGGAGAAACCGGGTAGGTCTCGTCTTAAAGCCGGTTGAATTTAAAGCACGACGGGAATACAAAATGAGAGAGAGGGAGACTGGCAGCTAAAAACTACGGTGGCCCAAAAAAGCCGGGAAATAACAATATTACACGAAAGACTAAGAGAAACCACCAAACCTCTACATCAAAATTATTTTGCTCTAACATCGTGAACAATTTCGGCTTCACAAAACGATAACAATATGAACACTTTCTACTTCACAAAACGACTTGAGTCGTAGCAACGCTACACATATGAACCCACAACGCCCGTATTTATTAGAGTTTACAACATTAACCTTGTCGTTGCCTTATAGTGTAAATAAGTTATCAATGTAAAGAAACAATTAATGTTATTAACTCTATTTTGGGTCCAAGGCTCTAACGCCAACAGGATATTACCAATACTTTATGCATCGAACACTAATTTGGATACGCATTCCTATAGTGTAGCCGTTACAGCCTATGTAACATAGTCGACCTTTGAACAGGTGAGAATATTGTAACTTAGGTTGTAGGGTCAAAATTTAGGGATGCGGACATAAGTGTTATTAACAATAAAAGCGATTCGGGATGTACTTTTTTGGCCCAAAATCATTAACTAATATAGTGTTATTAATATCTAAATAAAATTAACAACAATATAGGAGTTTTTCTTGAAGTGTTTGCAAAGTAATATAATGTTCATAAAAATAATTATTATGTATGACAAATATGTTTTCGTACAGGATGCACTTGACATCTCATTTTTACAATGCTAAGGGAGATTCATATGTAGATTAACTTGAAGCAAAATTTGTTAATCGTTTATTGGAAGTGATGTCGAATGGTTTGTTTTTATTTAGATATCAACACAAAATAACGAAAATAATACACTTAACGCTTACAAAAAATTTCCTTTCACGCTAATAACGGTGGGCGGTATAGATGATCAATGTTAAAATTTTGACTATTCCTATTCTAGAAACTTGGCAACATGCGGCCAATAACCCATGCCCCACGTTACAAAATTAAAAACTTACAATAAAAGGCCCTCAACGCGCTGCATGTGTATGCATAAAACAACAAGTTTCATGAATTTACAACTCTTTACTGCCGTTAGTCCAATCGTGTGTCGTCGTTCAAATGCGTTGCATGGCTCATTAATTTATGCATTGTTCAGTTGCAACAATTTGTTCGCATGCGTGTCGATAGTTGCACGTTATAAAGTAAACCTCGTCGTTAAAGGAATCTTCCCTAAGCATTTTTTTTTATTTTTTTAACCCCTTTGTACCTCGATAGCTTTTTCCATCGCACTTCTTGAAAAAGAGTTCCTCGTCAAAATTAATTGTAAACTTATAAAGTAGAAAAACACACGACAAACACCATTTAATATAACAATTGTCAATGCAAGTGCGTATACATGTATATAAAGGTGTGTGATACGATGCAGTATTACGTTTGCAAAATCGCAAAAGGATCGATTGTATTGGTGTGGTTTAAGAGTCCTCTAAATTGTTATAGTATGGATAATTATAAAGAGGGGACCTAATTGTGGTGATAGGAGATTGGTACAGAATGTAAATGAGATCCACTTAACATGATTATAAGGTAATACTTATGAAGTAGGAAGAGTAAGTTTACGAAAGTAACTTATTTTTTTCATGGACAAGAGGGGCTTCATTAAGAATAACGTCACGCGTGGTGATGATTTGATGAGATGTGGGACACCAAATTTGAAGGCATATAAATTTTGGAGCATAGCCCACAAAGATGCCTATCAGAGCGCGAGCTCTCGATTCCCCGTCATACGCAACGATAGATTTGTAATAAGCTTCACTTAAAAAAACGCGAAGATGAGAAGCGTCTAACTTGGTTCCATGCCATACCATTGAAGGGGTTATGTTAAGACGAGCAAATGTCAGAGACATAGTGTGCACATGAGAGGAACCTGGTAATGCCTCAGCCTAAAAGTGGAAAGGTAAAGATGAAAAGTGAATAATGCATTGAGTCATGTTAAGAAGCGTGCGGTTATGGAGGAAAATAGTTTGATGGATGATGACATATAATGGTAAAATTTTCATAGAAGGCATTGGACATAAATTCTCCACCCCCATATCGGTGAATAACGTTTAAATATGCACAAAAAGCAAGAGGCTTTCAACAAAATATTTAAAATGAAAACGATTGAAAACTTAAAACTTATGCTGAAAGAAGTAAATGTGAGTAAATAGTGAGTGGTCATCAATGAAAGTAAAAGAATACATCACTACTACGGGGGATATATCGGTTGTTGGTGGTTATCGGTGCCGCTTTATTGGCGTTTTTCAGCGATAGTTACCGATATTAATATGCATGATTTTATCGGTTCCTTATCGCCGATAAGAAACTCACCAATACACAACACTAAATTCTAGTGTTGTGTTAGGGTTTTGCCGATAATCGATATATTGGCGCGATATATCAAAACTGGTGTTATCGCCGATAAAAAACCCATAATTGTACGGTTTGTACCTTAGTACGGTTTATCCCATCGTATTGAACTGCCGTTATTCTGTTATGCAGATTAAGGAACAGATTTTTACACGTGGCATGCCACGCTATATGTAGTGCAAAATATAATACAGTATAATATAAAGTACTATTATATAGCGTGCTATACTTTTTACACTCGGAGCGATATATCGGGGCCCCTGACCGTTCGATAACCGATAACTATCGGTATCTGTGTTATCCCGATAAATTATTGCCGATACACAACACTATTAAATTAACTTCAATTTGTCAAATCATGGGGTGCGGTGCTCCGTAATCGATAAGCCAATGATATTACCTGTAGAATTACAGGCGTACCACGAGTCCACGGGTGGAAGTGGTGCCGGAATGTTTTGGAGAGGCGTTTCGGTGACGTAGATACGACAGAGGTATTGTACGACATAATTATTTGATTCGTATTAGGGGCCCGATGGTACCGGCGGAGGATAGTAACAGCTAGTGGCCGGGTACCAAGGAGAGAAGGATCGTTGGGTTTCGGTTTTGGTGGGTTAGATTGTCACGTAACCCGGTTGTACGTTCCTCTCTGTCGTTTTCGGGCCAATGGTGGGCACTCGTCGACAGCGTGGTCACGTTCTTTGCAACATTTTCGAAAAAAAGTACAAATCCTGCAAGAGGCAAAGATCGGCAACAAGAGTGGTTGCCATCGGCTGACACGTCAGGTGACCGTCGTTTTTTTCCATGCATTAACCGATTAGGTAGATCTGACACGGTACAGTAACGTCCGCTGGATTGTTATTCACTGTTCAAATGAAAATCGCCGAAGGAATTAGGAAATCCGCCCAAGATTGCACTTATCAAATCTTCGTGACCGAGTCTAAAATTGATACATTGCAAATGACCCGCAATACAATGGATCTTTTGGATAAAGGCCTACATGCTATCGGTTTTATATTCCCGTATGAGAGTGAGCTGTCTTTGAAGGGCAAACCAATTTGGCCAGGTGTTACTGCACACCGTATATCGCTATTAGTGTTAATAATTTTTTCTCCACTTAAAACAATAAAACATCTTTTTTCCCTACACACTTGTCCAATTTTCACACGGAGACTGCCAATCGGAAGGTGAGAAAAATGAGTTTCAATCGCAACCGTCAGATCCATAATCTGACAAGTGTGTACGGAGAAAATATGTTCTAAGTAGCAAAAAAAACCATCAACACTATTAACGATCTACGGTGTAGCTTCCTAGGCGCTACACTATGAGTTGGATTGTAATTTACGATTGTGAAAATGTTTTCCTTAGAAATTTTATCACTATGTTTGACAAATCGAAGGGGGAGACTCATAACCTATTGATTGAGAGGCCATGAAAGGCCGAAAAAAGGAAAAAAACAAAAGATAACAAAGTGGTCAAGAAAGTGAAAGACCAAAGAGTAGCAAAGTACAAAGTAAAAGGTGACAAAACAAATAAGTCAAAAGGAGAGGTTTGTCGTTTTGTCTTTGCTATTCATAATTTTCACAAAGAAGACTAAAAGAAAACAAAAAGACTAAAAGAAGACAAAAAAGAAAAAAAAGAAAAATAGAGGAAAAAAAGAGACAAAAAGGAAGACTACAAGGAAGACTAAAAGAGGAACTAAAAGGAAGACAAAGAGACAAACCGTCGTTTTGTCTTTTAGGAAGACTAAAAGGTTTTGTAAAGAAAAATAGAGAACCGGAAAGTTGTAAGGACATTGCGAGGTAGAACTTGTCCAATGTGTGACCAGTGTAGATAGACCTAGCCACGGTAGACTGGACTGGACAAGTAACGGAGTGGACTTGTAATGTATTTAGGACTTAAAATGATGTGAAACTAGACATTAGCTTTCATATGGTTTCAATACAACGAAGCTAAGAAGTAGTTACTAATAGTAGAGTACAAAGGAAGTGAAACTCGGATTTGTGAGTAGTGAGGTTTAGGTGATTTTATGTAAAAAATTATCCTCTCTTCAATTTCCATACAACATTTGTGGATCCATTCACCAGATTTAGTATAATTTTCAAATCAATCTTACCAGCTGAATTACAACTGATCTGCTTCAAATCAAGAGGAGACTCTCAAATACTCAATAAAAAATGGTCTTTATGGCTCCACAGCAGCTTTATTTCAGCTTTCTTTTCACATTCTTTTTGCTATGTATCAATTCTGATGCAGCTTTTATCCCCTCAAGTCTCCTTGAGCCAAAGGAGGGTGCTTATTTTGGAGTCGTACCTCCTGCTGAATCATTGCCAGACTTTATTACCTGGGAGGCACAACGGTTTGGAGTTGCACCAGCTTTATTTTCTCGCTTTGTTAACTTTCCACTAGAACAGCAAGATACTTACAATCTGCATGAGTTTTTTAAGCTGGTATCTTTCTTTCTGCATAACTTTCTCGTAAAAATTCGAATCATTTGCACGTTTATTGCTCTGAATCATGTATGATGAAACATGACATCATCTCTCGATTGTCTTTGTTGGATTGGCACGTGAATGCCGGTTCAATACGGAGTACAATATGGTATATCCATACTCATAGCCGCGTGTTATAAATATGTACGGACCCGCCGAGTTCTAGGTTGAGCTGGTGGCATATTGAGCTGGTGGCATAGTGGTTAGAGCGTTGAGGTCTTATACTTTAGGTCTCTGGTTCGAGCCCTGGCCGGGCTCAAGTATCAATCCCGGTTTTCTAGGAAATCTAGCAGCCTTGTGTAAGTAATTAGTCAAGAGCTTCATTGTATCATAAATTCAATGCATCATAAATATCGTGAACCACAATTTAATGGGAAGCACTCAACAGTTATGAGTGTGATCTCCGATTCAGAAATATGAATTGATGACGCACCAGTGCGACAAATCGATATGATTTTGCAACTTGCATCATTTTAAGCTTAGAAATGCTAGTTCTATTTCAATTTAGGATTTTTTGCAGGATTTCATTATCTTATAATGTACATAATTGTGAAGTTTTTGGTCTTTACTTTTGTGTAGGTTGTGGCTGCAAAGGCTCTTGCAATGGTGACCCTGGAGCCATGGGGTGGCCTAGCTTCTGTGTCAGTTTGGTCTATAAACAATTTGGTTCTCATACTGAAGGAATATGAAGTAAGTACAAAGAGGAAAATTCCACCACTTTTATAGGAGGAATGGATTAGTTTAATGTAAATTTTTGTGCAACGAATTTTTTACGTGGATTAAAGTGGCCCAGAATCTTGCTAGTTTTAGTGTATTCCTGAAGTTTACTAAATTGTACAAAAACAGATTGGTTTTGTATGATTTACAAGAGCTCCATGTTTTCATGTACAAACTGACACTATGATCGTAAAGATAATCAATCGCAAGATCATGACCCAAACAAGAACCTGCTAAGTCAATTTCAAATTAAGATGCATTATGACAAAGACCTACTAGTATCATCTTTTATGTGCTTTTTCAAGATATGCAAAAAAGAAAGGTCTTGTTAGAGGTCACACAGTGTTTTGGCATTGACTAAGTAACTACTTATTTATTTAATTTTCTCAGGCTAAAGGACTACGTTGCATCATTCGATTTGGTCATGAGATGAATGGGGGCTGGTATCCATGGGGTCAACAACCAAGACAATATGGGAAGACTTTCCGACTTATGTCCAGTTTCGTAAAAGCAAATACTTCAAAAGTGGCCATGGCTTGGGCTCCTAATGAAGGTGGAGGATATCCTTTTCCGTATCAAAGGTAAGCTCATAAATTCCCGGCCGTCTTATTTTGTCTTTTAATGAGCGATCTCTTCTATGCTTTTATAAGTCGACCCCGAGGTGTATATATATATATATATATATATATATATATATATATATATATATATATTGAAAGCCTCCATGACTTGTTGCTAAACATCCTCACAAATTTCTGTATAGCTTACTTTTAAAGTACTTCAATCCTTTTTAGTACTATTGTTATCAATTTGCTTTTTCAGCATGTTATGCTATGAGACATTTGGTTCATATCAGCAAATAATTCACTGATGTTCTTATGGTATATTTTTTGACAAATACAGAGGTGTAAATGCCAAAACTGATCCTTAAATGTTAAAACTAATCCTGAGATGCCAATTTCTAACCGCGCAGATACAACGCACAACCAGGGACACTGGATTTCAAGGTTCTTGATACAAATAAAGATGGAAAGTTAAGTATGAAAGATGATATGTATACTCCCTATTATCCAGGGAATTCTTTTGTGGATTGGGTCGGACTCACAGTTTTCAACTTTGGTGATATGGTGCTCAAAAAAAGCAGGAAGGCAGATCCTTTCTTTGTATTCAACAAGGTGGGCTTATTTTTTTTCCCATACATGCAAAGGAAACATGCATTTTTTATTTTATTTTTTTTTGCATTTTGATTCACCAACTTTTGGCAAAGAAATCTTTTATGAAAATAGAAAAAAAATTATACTAGTTCCATGAAGCCTTCAATCTGCATCTTTGTGACATGAAGTTACGCCTTCGTGACATTATGGGAGTGGCAAAATTTTCATGTATAAGAATGTTTGAATGAATGGAATGTCAGAATGGCAATATTAAATCTCATCACACTGAAAATTCAGCATCACTTTCTAAAGTACCCAAAATTATATGTGATAGTCCACTATAGCACTTATCAAAGATACTGAATTGCAATGTAGTAAATTACTAATCTCTACAAATTTATCCTTAGCACTTCCGATGATTTTAATTTTAAGATAGGGGAATTGCTCTTTCTAATAAAATGCAAAAAAATTAGAAGTTATGTCAGCACCGTGTCATAAAAAACACAGCATTTAAAGTAGTTACGAAAAGACAATATTCAGTCACATTGTTTGTGATCATTTTGGTCAAAACCAGATGCCAGTCTCAGATTCTAAACGAGGCTGGTCAAAAAGGCAGGGGATTCGTCTCAGAGTTCTACTTCCTGAGAGTTTTTTGAGTGTTATTTATGATTCTATGCCTCTTTCAAAAAATCTGATTCATGAATTGGATATACACATTAGCTATTCATAGCTGAAAGATAATTTTCAGAATTCCGCAAAAAAATAATCTGGTTTTTTTGTTCGTTGTCGAGCCTTTGTACAGATTACAGGAAACTATAATGGATATGAGGATCAAACTGATGTCCCCAATTTTTACGATATGTTTTGTGGTCCTAATAGTAAAAACAAAAAGGCCATGATGATTGGAGAGACTTCTGCTGCTTATTATGAGCACACAGCATCGCCAGAATTGTCAAATCTAGAAGTCAAACAGTCCTGGTTTTCTCAGATGTTTAGTACCAAAGGTAAGATGTTTTAAACCCTAAAAAACCCTAAAAAACAAAGAAGGGAAGGCTTTGAATTCCAGAACTTGTTTTGTCTTGTGAAATCATTAGCTATCCATTTTTTTGAATTTTTTTCCGGTATTCTAGTAAATCAAATTTGCTTACATTTAGATAAATAGATATTTTCTGATTCTGATTCTGTTCTGCCTTGTCTTATTGAAGGTTAAGGTAGACAGTCAATTATTGCACAATATATAATGTTGTTGATTGAACAAAATCATTTATCGACACGCATTTTATTGAATTTTATTTCGTTTGTTTCTTTGGACTTGCAGATACAAACACTGCAGTTAATCTGCCAAAAGCATTTCCTCGACTTAAACTTGTCGTCTGGTTTGACGTCAGAAAAGTGGAAGGAGTTGCTGACTATAATTATATTGATTGGACCATTTCTTTGAATAAAGAAATTCGAGAAGCTTTCACGAAATTCCTCAACATGGCACGTGTCAACAACAAAAAGTACTGGTTGAGTCTTCCAGACGTTCGAAACATGTTCAAATAACAAGTATGTGGATTTAGTGGATAGGGTTGTTATTTAAGCCACGCGTCGAAAGGGGAGTAACGAAAAATGCAACGAATGTAAATTATGGAAGAAGACATTGATTAAAAGCGATAATTGTAGTTGTGGCTTCAAGGGTGCAAATGGTATTTAATATCGACTTTTAGTTTTATTTCTGTGGGATATTTTATGATTTGTTAGACCAAGACAAATGTGGATGAAGATTTTTTAAACATTTTTCTTTTTTGAAGCATGAAAGAGAGTGCTATGGAATGTGGCAATATAGTGTTTGATAAAAAGTAATTTCTTTTTTGTTTAATAATACTTATAGTGCGTAGTTGAAAGTACTTGAAAACCACGAGTTGTAAGACAATCAAGTTATGATTTTGATTTTTCTTAGGTTTGAACATCCCCCTAATAGCTTCATGAAAATTGTTTGTTGTAATTCTAGGTTGGTTTCTCTATTATAAAATATTATTTTACTTGTAGATTGAAAAAAATACCGTTTCAAAGATCTTTACGACTTTGGGAATTTTCTTTTTGTTATAAAATATGAGTCAAGTCTCATCGATGAAAAGTATACTTGAAACATTAAGAAGTTAAACACACATAAACACCACTATTAATAACTGGTGAGAACTCTGTTGTTAATTTATTGTACTATTTTTACTTCGTCTTATTTGACTACATGCTCTCGTTATCTTTAATGTGTTTAAAATACCTGCCATGTCCATCGTTATTAGCATTAAGGATTCATTACTGTAGTGTTAATCCGAAATTGGAATATACAATACTAATTTAATGGAAAGAGACGTGACCTTTGCCTTATAATAGTGTTGCTAACACTATTTTATGTTTACGCCCAAAAAATGTACAGTACACCGCCAATCGCTATTAGAGTAAATAACGCTAATTCGGTGTCCCCCTTTTTTTTCCGAAATACAATCAATAATTATATTTTTTCCTTTACGCCTTTTAGGGTTCTTTTTTTAATTAGCATTAATAATGGAAGTACACCGCGATGTTTATAGTGTGCTGTACGGACAGGGTTTGTCCGTACCAAAATGTACTTTTTTAAATAAAAATGTACAAAAAGCCATTCAATGTAATTGTGCACGCATGTGAATGTGCACTGAGAAAAAGAGACGCAAGCTCAAATATTCACATTTTGGCGTACGAATTGTCAGATTTTGTACGGATACATATATTGATGTAGACATCAATACGGCGGGCATTTATTATTCGAAAAAACCCAAATTAGAGTTAGTGATTAATTAGTGTGTATGTTTTTTTTTTTTTTCCAATTAGCGTTAATAACACTATTATTTTTTTACACTATCTATTCCTTTACTCTAATAGCGATTCACGGTGTACTGTAGCGACCGAGTCACACCGTCCATCGTTACTAGAGTTAATAACACTAGTTCGGTCGCGACTTTTTCCGGCCAAAAATCAAAATATACTGTTAATAACACTTTTTAAGGGCGTGGACTACAAGCTGCCATGTCTCCTTGCACTAAATTAGTATTATCAATCATAATTTTGCATTAAGTCATTAACACTATTAAATCCTTAATGCTATTAACGATGGGGGTTGTAGTAGTATTTCGTCCAATAAAATGGTGATAGAAAGTTGCGTTTACCTTTAGTATACTAGAAGAAGTTAAGCTTAAAGGCAGGATAAATTAAAAAGCACGATGGTAACCCATCTGAGTCCAGGGTACAAAAGGGGTGGCATGGCCAAAACTGAAAAACTACAATAAAAAACAAATAGAGCGATGGGAACACAAAAAAAAGAAAAGAAAAGAAAAGAAACAATCAACAAGGAAAATAAAAGCACCCAAACTCAAAATGAAAAGCACGATAACTAAGAAAACCAAAACTACAACCCCAACCCCAAATCAATTAAATATATACGAAAAGCAACCCCGTAAGTCCCCCCAGCCTGGGGGAGCACGTTGAGGGAGTTCCGGAACACGACGACGATCCATAACCCCAACAGCCGATCGGAGGATAATAGAAGCCTGCACTCGCTGTAAAGCCACCGATAAGCGTTGACGATAAAAAGAAGGACCGAAGGAGGAGGGCTCCCAAGTCCTCGGCGCTCGAAAGAAGTTAAGGGGGAGGGAAAGGAGATAAAAACATAGTTGTCCTATTCGTACGGATTTCGACTTTTTCCCGAAAACTACGTAGTATTTGTTACTTTCATACCGTTCGTTAGTTTTTGCTGTACGATGTACAAAAACTTACGGAAACCGTCCCTTTAACCCTAAAAAATCCATAAAAAATCCTAGAACGTACGGAAATCATACGGAAATGTACGTCATTGTACGACATGTGTATCCTAAAAAACTTAGGAGTACGGATAATGTAAGGCAGCTGTACTGTAATTTACCGGAATGTACAAAATGCACGGGAAGTACCCTAAACACCCTAAAATCCCCCCATCAATAACCCTAAAAGTACTGAAATATACGGACGCCGTACGTAGATGTACGAAAAATGTAAGTCCTTATAACTGAAATATACGGAAAAGTACAAAAATGTACCCTAAAAATCTCAAAATAATAACCGTCAAAAGTACGAAAAAATACGGACACTGTACGTAAATGTACGTAGTTGGCTGTTTAACATAAATATTTGAGAACGCACGAGAATGTACCCTAAATTCCTCAAACCCCCTAAAAGTACTGAAATGTACTAAAATAGTACGCAAATGTACGAAAATGTACGGGTACATAGCCAGGTACGCATTTAATAACATTTTTTTCATCGTTAAATGCGTATCGTGCGTAGTATTCGCGCGTTCGTTTCGTGCGTATTATGCGCACGGGACAACTATGGATAAAAGTGAAAGATCGCAAATTAAGGTACTGCCGAAAAGTCCACTTGAAATTACACCGCCAATCGCTATTAGCGTAGAAGTTTTCTTAGCATATAGGAATAATTACTGTTATTAACGCTAATTGGGAATTTGGAAATTTTGAAAGAAATCGTCTACTCTAAGTAGAAGTTAAGGTTTTTTTTAAATAGTATGGATAATTCTATTTGAGAATTTGAGAAAAAAAAAGCGGGACCGAATTAGCTTTCAATACGCTAATAGCGATTGGCGGTGTACCGGACAGAAAAAGTCATAATTTAATAAAGTGATAAGCCTGTATAAGGCTGAAGAAACATTTTTAGAGTACTAATTCTATACTGTTTCCTGAATTTGTAGAAAACCACACGGTGGTACATTGCACTTTTGTACGGCATTCATGTACCTTTTCAGTCCGTGCACTTTACTTTTTCTGCCGCGGTTGACCAGTCGTCTTTTTATGCCACGTGCTCATCAATAATTCGCTCTTTTTCCTCACCATTCATAGCATGATTAAGCACCAATACCGCAAACACCATACACGTGGCTCGATTTGAGCTCAGCTCTTGCTCAGCTACGCAAATCGGAAAGCTTTGCCAACATCTAACAGCAATCCACCACGTGGCAAAATGCAAAGATTACTCCAAATAGCAAGTTCACGTTTCCGTGTTCGATTTTTAGAGTTTACAGTTTTTCATTTTTTAGTCCTCAATCTCCAGTCTGACTGCAAGCCTTATGACTTCATATACATCGTACTTTTCTACGACACGAAATAGTTCCATGCTCATTATTTTCAGTTGATGTTTGGTTTTCAAATGCCTCTCAGATCAGCCAAATTTCAAAGTACATGTGTACCTTCTTTCTTTCATGTAGAAAGTTCACATAAGTGGAAGTCGTACAATTGTACCTTTTAGCTATATTTCTGTGTACTTCAGTAGTACTTCAGCGTATCTTCTGAAGCAGTTATTGAACTATATGTACACAAAATTATGCAAAAAAAGTGCCCGCGATGACTCGTCCTGAAGTCTCGGAAATACCATGGCATTATACGCTACGCAGCTACACCGCTCATAGAAACTGTTAAACTTTGAAGCTTTTAACGGCAAACACTACAAATTGAGACAGTTATATTTTACAGTTTGATCTGTTTGAAAGTTTTACTACAACCTCGTATTGAAATTGTTTTGATATTCCTGTCTTTCGTCTGGAAATTGCAAACCCTAAACGAACCTTTTTCTCCTCAATCCTCTCTCTCTCTCTCTCTCTAACCATTCTTGCCATGGCCGCTTCCTCTCTTCATACTCCATGGCTCCTCCAAACATACTCGCGTTCTTCTCCCCTTCCCTCTCCTCTTCTTTCCTCTTCCTTCACCCCACGTACTCCTTTTCTCTCTCCCTCACCCTCCCACTGTTCATCCTCTTCTCCCTCTCCCTCTCCCTCTCACTCCCTTCCCATCCTTTCAGACGCCTCTCCCTCCTTCCAATCCCTCTCCACCCCCCCTTCTCCCACATTGCCCTCGACAACCTTACCACAAAACGACAACAAGCCTCCTGTCTCTTCCAAAACCCTTAAAGAAAGAATGAAAAAAAAAATAGCGTCCACAGAATCAAAACCGAAGCCTCCATGGCTCCGACAGAGAGCTCCTCAAGGAAAAAGATTTGAGGAGTTAAAAGATTCTCTGAGGTCTCTCAAATTAGCAACCGTTTGTGAAGAAGCTCAGTGTCCTAATATTGGTGAGGTAAGTATTTTCTGAAATGTTCTCTGACCCTTTTTTATACGATTTCTTTTTCTTTTCACACCACCTGTTTTTAACGGTTTTTCCTTCGCTATTTTTTTTTTTTTTGTCCTAACTGGAATGGTTTTCAGATTCTGACTTATGTTTGGCCAATTTAAAGAACCATTTCCAAAATTTGTAGCTTTCAGTTTACCCTGGTTTCAAACTCTGTTATATCTTGTGAACCTTTTCTTTGTTCCTGCATTTTTTTTCTTTTTTCTTTTTTCTTTTTTTGCAATGTGCTTCATTTTAATGCTTATTTCTTGAAATTTAAGTTAAGTCCTTTCCAACACAACTAAATTCTATTTTTGGTTAACAGAATCGCAATGTTTGAAAAAGTTGACAAACTTGACAAACTCTACAAATTTGAAAAACTTTAAAAAATGTCACGAACTTTACAAACTTAACAGATTTGGACGTGCTTGGAAAATCTAAAAACCTTTACCAGCTTCCACAAACTTCCAAACTTCACAAACTTGATGCACAAATTTACAAAACGGAAGAAATTATAGCAGCAAATAAAGAAACTGCCAGCAACAATATGTAAAAAAAGCTGACTCTATTGATTCTGAATTGCAGTGTTGGAATGGGGGAGGAGGAGCTGGAGGAGAAGGAGATGGCATTGGAACCGCCACAATAATGCTTTTGGGTGACACATGTACTCGAGGTTGCCGTTTCTGTGCTGTTGCAACAAGTGCAAAGCCACCTCCTCCAGATCCCATGGAACCAGAAAATACCGCACAAGCAATTGCTAGTTGGGGGTAAGTTTTCGACGCTGTTTCCATTCTGTTTTTACAAAAAAAAAATAACTTGTTTTGAGCTGTTGTTTGAGTGGATCCGACCCTGTTTTGACGTGTCCCGAGCTGTTTTGAGCTGTTTCTGATTTCGTTTTGACTTGTTTCGGACTCTTGCTTGACCTGTTTTCGACCTATTTATGTCCCGTTTTTGACACAATATCAAATTATATTTGACCTGTTTTTTTTGTGTCGTTAATCAGGGGGGATACCAGTTTGCCGCTTTCAGTTGATTTTTCAATCTGTAGCATCACACTTTTCCTTTATCCCCTTTTGTCAATTGTCTTGTTCAACTAGTATCAATGTTGCTACTTTGTTGGTTATCATTGAGACTAAGAAGTTCCATGTTTTTGTTTGGTTCAACAGTGTGGGCTATGTAGTGTTGACCAGCGTTGACCGAGATGATCTTCCGGATGGTGGGAGTGAACATTTTGCTCGGACTGTTCGGACTTTAAAGGTCAGTTAGTAAAACCCTTTAAACATTCTTCAGAAAACTATCTTTTCTTATTAGACACTCTTCAAGAACTAACTTTTTGTATTAAACACTCTTCAGAGAACTACCATTTCTTTCTTCTCTGTGAGGGAAATGGGTTACAACCAGGAATATATTTATTAAGAATTCAACTTCGACGGGTTTTTACTCGAGGCTGGGTAGTGTTGTGTGTCGGTGGGCTGACAAAACCGGCAGGTCCAATAATTGATAGGACCAATCGGGCGACTAGGTAGCCAATATTATTGGTACCTTGACTTTCAAATGTATATCACGGATAAGTGTTCCTAAATCTGTATTTTTTTTCTTATGGAGTAATGTACTTCAACTACAATGTACTATACCTAATGGTATGTACTCTGGGTATGCATCATTATTACATTCCCACGCATTACTTTGGTGCGTGTGCACAAATTGCAAATAAATTATTATTTGCCGCGCATAACTATCTGCCGCGCGGCGGCAGAAAAGATCCTACAACTGTGGGCTCTGACAAAATCATCCGCATCACAGATCCATCCGCCACTTGGTAGAATGATAACCCCCGGAGCGGCCCAACAACATCCAATGACATCTTCGCCAACAGGACTACAAATTTCATATCATGAACAGCATATACTAAATAAATTGGTTTTTTAGTGCTATCATGTATTGCGGTACATCGCCGATATTTCCAAAAGTCAACGTATGCGGCTATGTATCAGATATCGGCAGGCCCAAAATTCTATATATCAGTTTTGGTCAATGGCCATTGATATATAACACTAATACTGGGACAATGTGTTTATTCGTATGGTTTTCTTGTTCCAAATATATGAATCCTTTGCACTACTTTTGATCGTTATTAGCTATTATGAGTAGGTATACGTGTCGCCTTTTTTACGTCGTGTTAAAAAAGTATCCGCAATTTATTTGTGCTGAAAATTTTGCGAGAAGACACATACAGGTCGCGTTTTTTTGTTTAATCTGCAATTATTAGTGATACTTCTGATTTTTCTTGGATATTGTGAGTAGATTTGTCTGAAATATCCGTTAGGCTGTGTGTTTTTTCTGAATTCTGTAAATTTTTTCCTACTTGTTACTGAAAATTTTGGGTACTTATGAATTTCCATTTGATCATAGTTTTTGACATTCCTTCTCGTCATTTTTGTGTTTGCTTCCCAATTCTTGCAGGAATTGAAGCCTGAGATTTTGGTTGAGTGTTTGACTCCTGATTTTAAAGGCGATGAAATTGCGGTGAAAATGGTCGCAACTTCGGGGCTCGATGTTTTTGCGCACAACATCGAAACAGTACGGAGGTTACAAAGACTTGTCAGGGATCCTCGGGCAAAGTGAGTACTTGTTCTAGATTGTTCACAAAATAGTGTTATTAACAGTACTTCAGTCCTTTGTATTTTATCCAAAATGCCAAAAGTGTTTAACAATACTAATTGAAGGGTTGGATAGCAAGTTAACAAGCCCCACAACATTGCATTAATGTTATTGATTCTAATTTTGTACGTATATATTTTTTAAAGGGTTCTGCAGGGTTCTTTTGATATAGTAGTTATGAACAGTGCAGTCAAAACAAAGAATATGTATTGTTACTGGAGGTCAAGTGAAATGTTTCGAACAAATGGAATTTGGATCGTGTTCTTACTGATTGAGAATGCATCAACTGCGAAAAGAAAGTGAAGACCGTCAGGACATTTTAGTTGTTGTGGGTTCTTTTTAAAATATATTTTTTTTATAGACTTTTGAATGGAAGTTGAAGGAATCAAGTAAGATATGTTTTAAGTTGTATATGTTCCAACTTTGGAGCTTTATGTTACAGTGGCTGCGTGTCATCTCTTATTTTGACTGTTTTCTTTGAATCAGATTGTTTTGAAGCTTACAACAAGATTTGTCTTTTGAAGACAAAAAATTAGTAAGGTTATTCTTAAAACAGTGAGCATGTTTGTTAAATTTTCAAATGGAAATTCTATTTAATCATCCTTTTAATCATCGTTCTTCTTATCTAGGTTTTTTTATTTTTGAGTTTTTACATAAACAGCAAATCTAGGATCATTCTGTATGTTATCCATCTAAAATTCTGAAATTGTGGATATATGATAATGTTTTGTTTAAATGCAGTTACAAACAAACGATGACTGTGCTAAAAATGGCGAAAGAATCCAAAACCGGTTTAGTTACCAAATCTTCCATAATGCTTGGATTAGGGGAAACCGACGATGAAATTCGGGAAACTATGGAGGATTTGAGAGCTGTGGGAGTTGATATTTTGACATTTGGACAATATTTGCAAGTGGGTATTTTTTTATTTTTTGCAAACTGTGTTCCATGTTCTCCGTTTCGTTTCGTTTTCTGTTTGTTTTTCATATTCTGCTCTGAGTTTTATTTTCTGCTTGTGTAACCCGTTTTTATTTTTCAAATGTCCCTTATGTTGATTTTTACATACTGTTTCTTATTCAATCTAAATTTTGGCAATGTGCAAAAAATTTCACTGGAATGGGATTGGGATGAGGGAGGAGGGAAGGGAGAATGTGTCTGGAAAATGGGAATGTAAATTGTTGGATTACTATTTTATTTTTTCCTTTCTTCTTCCTTAAGCCCTTTCGTTCTTTTCTTATTTCTTTTTTTTTTCTGCTTATGTTTTTTTCTTTTCAGCCCACACCACTCCATTTAACGGTGAAGGAATATGTGACCCCGGAAAAATTTGATTATTGGAGAGAATATGGAGAATCTGTCGGATTCCGTTACGTTGCTAGTGGACCTCTGGTGGGTTTTTTTCTCACCTAACCAATTTTTTGTCTTCCCCCTTTTTGTTTCTTTTTTTCATTTCAAATTGTTTATGTTTTCTTCCATTTAGTTTTCTTCTGATTGTTAGAATATTTGAGATCGAGGAAAACAGAGAAGTCGACTCCCAACTTTCTTGAGATAACTCTCTCCCTCTCTCCCTCTCTCCCTCTATCCCTCTCTCCCTCTCTCCCTCTCTCCCTCTCCCTGCCCTCCCTCTCTTCCTCTCCCTGCCCTCCCTCTCTAGTTCAGTTTTTTCTTTGGAAATTTTGTTGTTGAATCCGAAAACTGATTTACGACAATTTTTTTTGGTTTATATCAAATCTTTAGTTTTTCGTCATTTCTGTCCATTAACTAATATAGATACCGGAAATGTTTTTTTTTTTGGGTCTAAATTTTTTAAACAGGTTCGATCCTCTTACAGGGCAGGAGAGTTTTTTGTGGAAACAATGTTAAGGGAGGAGCGAAAAAATTCTTTGACGGTCGAAAAATCTTAGACAAATAATGAAAAAAAAAAAAAAAAAACATGGAAGATTTTGTATGTTGACAACAAAATCTGTATATTTTTAAGGAGCGTTTTCATAACTATATCATGTGTACATTGTTAATTTTTTCTTAAGCTCTAGTTTTAGATGGAGAATTTAACGGAAAAAACGAAAGCGAAAGTGTTTTCGAAATTATTTATTTTGAGAATGATGTCATAACTAAAATATATTATTAGGAATTGAAAAAACCAAAGATTCAAAAATCAACTTTTTTTCTTTTCTTTCTTTTTTCTTTAAAATAGATTTGGAAGTCATTCGATGTTTAGTTTTGAGTATCATTAGTTTCAGATTCTTTGCTTTGATTATTAGATAAAAGTGAGTCAAAAAATGAGTCAAAGCACATTGTAGCTCTAGTAATTTCCATGTTTCAATGCATATCAATACCTTTTTTTCTCTCTTTTTTTTTTCTTTCTTTTTTTCTTTTCGTTTTTTCTTTTTCTTTTTTTGATGTCATTTCTTTGTTGTTATTCTGTATCAAAGTGTCTCTTTATTGCTTTTTTTTGTTTTGCCTTCTTTTATGTACAAAAAAAGTTATCGTTGGCTTTTTTTTTTTTTTTTGTATGTTCAAAGTATGTCTATGCTTCTTTTTTTGCTTTCTCTTTTTTTTTTTACAAAGTATCTCCTTTATTTTTTTTTTTTTTAAATATATATACAAAATAAATCCTTACAGTATTTTTTTTTTGCCTTTCATCAATTTTTCCTGTTCTCTTTACAGGTAGGAAACCCCTCTCTCTCTCCTTAACACTTATGAACTTTTTTGACATAAAAAACAAGGAGGACGGGGGGGGGAGGGGAGAGGTAGGAGGGCGGAGAGGGGGAAGGGGGTGGTGTCCTGCTTTTTTTTTACCTAGTACAGTGACAAATCCTAATGAGGTTGATAAAAATTGAAGAAAAAATCAGTATATCAAATAATATCAAAACAACATGGGAGTTGCTTACTTGCGTTCTGGTTTCTTTCCCTTTTTCTTTTTCTTTTAAGTTCTTTAGTTTATCTTTTCCATATACTTAAGAAACCTATCTCTCGTGGATCTCCCGATTTTCTTTTCATTAATGTTAATACTTCCGTTTGTCGTCGTAAAGATGTTAAAACGCCCACCTCTATTATTGTAGATAAACTTGTTAAGGAACTAATAGTTTATAGCAGACTGAATAAAAAAGCTCGATGGTAAACCATCTGAGTCAACTAAAACATTAAACTACAGTACTTACATTAAGTGTCGATTTACAATTGTTCAGTTACCACACTGCTCATCGTTATTAAAGTTGAATACATTTTGCGGTCAAAATATTTTAACTCTCGAGCAGTCAAAACATTTTAACTCTCGTGCAGTCAAACGGTTTTAACTCTCTGATGGACAGCTTCTTTTTTTTTTTTTGAGGCAAGCAATAGTAAGACAATGCCTGACTCGATAGTGATGTCGCATAAATCGAGGGAAAGCATGTGAAGCTTTTTGACTACCGACAAATGTTAAATTAATAATAAGCGATGAAGACTAAACAGAAAATAGTCAAAATAGTGTCGTGAAATAGTGTGGTCTTTTGAATCAACTCCCCCCCATGGGAACAACCGGAGCTAATGAACGTCATAGCGAGAGGGGGAGGGGGAGGGGGAGGGGGAGGGCGGGGGGGGGGCGGGGGCGGGGGAGAGGGAGAGGGAGACCAAACCAAATCCTGACTCTGGTAGTAAACTGGGGAAGCACAAAACAAAGAGAGGAAAAAATGGGTGTAACCCATAGCCAGGCTCTAGACCCAGGCCTTCCCTCAGGGGAGAAACTGGACATATGTCGATTTACACTGCCCATCATTATTAGAGTTGATAAAATTGTTTTGGTCGCAACTTTTTTTGGCGAAAGTTACAAAATAGTGTTGAAAACACTATTTAAGGACATGGACTACAATATGCCACATCTCCTCGCACTAAATTTAGTAATATTAACTCTAATTTCTCATTAACACCAATAAATCCTTAACACTAATAAAGATGGGCGATGTAGTGGAAGGCTCTTTGAGAAGCGATTTTTAATAAAGTCGTTATTTATTATTATTATTTCTTTGAGAAGCCCAGAAATAAGTGCTGGCAGAGACCTTATCAGATATTAATTTTTTTTATACTTGTAACGTGTTCCATTATTAGGGTTGAGAAAACCGACAAAGGGAGAAATAGACACTGTCCGAAACACAAGGGATGATGGGAGGAAGAACAAGTGTATCCCTTCCTAAGGAACGAGAGACAAGAGACTAGTGTAGAGGCAAATAAGACAAAAGATGCCCAGTTATGTGCCAAGCGCCATATTACGTGTAAGTTAGGGTATGTTTTATACTAATATTGCGTAAACGAGACTTGGCGGATTTTAGTCCACTCCTTTGTTTGCTGAGAGCCTTATTTAATGATTTTCGGCCGACAACACTACGTTATTCTCGTTATTAACTTGTGCCCGTTGTAGTGCAAGGAAACGTGGTAACTTTTCTTCCACTCCCTTGAATGGAGTTATAGATTTAGTGTTTTCTGGTCAAAAGAATGAAACTAACTACTGCTATTAATTTAAATAGCAACAGGTTGTGTAAGCAATTGATAAGGTATAAGGAATATATCAATCCAATTGAATCGCATATACGTAACACCGGTTGGAATCACCTTTCCCGTTATATTTTTCCCATCCTTGATTTAAACTGTCTACTAATTTCTTCCAAAAACAACATAATAGTGCTTAAAAAACAAAGGGCCAATCCATCTTACATGTGTTCATATGTCCTTTCTTTTAGGCTCTGTACTTGAGCTGTACATTCAAATCATGGATTGTATGTTTTCTTTTTCTTTTTCTTTTGAAGTTGAGCTTTTCTTAGTTTACCTCCTTATTGATGATCACATTGTTTCACAACAACCACTATCTCGACATGATTGACATCATCCAAATTTTCTTTCATTGTACATCGTTTTAACAATATCGAAACTTATTCATCTTCCTGTTAATGTGATCATAGTACATATAG
This sequence comes from Zygnema cylindricum, assembly GCA_037447655.1. NCBI lineage: Eukaryota > Viridiplantae > Streptophyta > Zygnematophyceae > Zygnematales > Zygnemataceae > Zygnema > Zygnema cylindricum. The sequence continues at coordinate 105,997 of JBBHKE010002842.1, forward strand.
CGATCCACTATATTGTTCAATACAAAAAGAAAATAATGTAATTATACATACAGTTCTAGTAAGGTCATTCAAAAGAATCAATAGAGATTTTGAAGGGAAACCTTTAAATCAGGATCAAGTTTGTTTGGAAAAAAAAAGTGAAATAGTTCAGATTACAACGATTCAAAAATAATAAGCAACAAACACACAAAAAAAAAAAATTGGCCTTCCTCTAAACATTTAAACCTCGTGTTTAATCGAGTGATAGCTGCCATTAAAAATAAAAAAACCGAGAAAAGATTTGGACCTTTTCTTCAAGAACTCCAGTGTACTACGCAAAAGCAACAAATTTTAATGTCCAGCAAAAGCATTTCACGTCTGCAAACTTATCAGAAAAAAACAATACAGTTTAAACCTAGTTCCTGCCATGGCTACTGTACCGTCTGTACCGTCTGCAAACTATCTAAGCCGTCCGTCTCATCCAGGGCTGCCCAAAAACAGGAGGCAAAAACGTACAGCGTTGTCAAATACCACCCTCTCCTACTGATCCTCGTTACAATATGACTAACTAGGACTAATCCTGTCAGCTACCAATTTATGGGGACAAAAAACCGTTGATATCATTGATATCGTGGCAAGAATTAAGAGAAAATAAAACCTAAAACACAATCAAACCTGGAAAAAAAAAGAAAACGGGAAAACTTCGTTTCCAGTCCTCACAAATCGTACGACACACTCCATGCAAGATCCTTAAATCCGTTTCGGAAATCTGTGTTAAATGTCCAGTTATTCTCCCGTAACTGGATGTACGGCCTCTGTGTCACGAAATTACATCCGAGCTTCAGTTTCAAATCCTGTTCCATCGTGAAATTAAAAACTTTCTGACAGAGTTCAACACTGCCTCGTGTTTTCCACTTCTGCGAGTTTGCATGAAAGTACAATCCTCCCTTGACGTCCAAAGTACGACTTCCGTTGTCCGTCAATTCAAAAGCCTTTTTTCCCTTCACACTGTATGTCACTTCTCGTGACGCTAAATCAATTCGAGTTCCAACATCAACTGTACTTAGAAGCTGAGGAAAAAACTTTTTACGGATCTGCAATGCTCCAAGGCAGTTTCCAGTGGCCGTACAAAGGGCACCCTGAACCTGAAGGACAACATTTCCCTCTCCAACAAAGTCTTCTTTTGCGCGCAGAAAGAGTCTCCGTGACTCAGAATCGAATCTCATGGATGTTTCCATGGCAGAGAAGGGGAAGAACAGAGGGGGGAGAGAAAGAGGGAGGGAACGGGAGGATAGAAGGTGGAAAGGTCGTGCGAGGAAAAGTGCTCTAAGAGTGCCCTTGAGGTTAGAGATTCAACAGATCCTAGAGAAGTAAAACCATAAATATTAAGCGATTGAAATTTGAACCCACGGCCGAAGAAAAGTGGGTCAGTTCTTAGTTGAATACCGGTGATATAAGTCCGGACTAGGTCTTGGCAAGTGGTTGTAAGAGTTTAGAAAGATAAAATCAGTTCACTTTGATGGAAGCCAGATATCCCCAGATATATTGTGCAAACCCTACAAAAAAAGAGAAGGAGAGGGGTGAAGATTTGAACGAGGGATGTCCACTTTTGGTTTTTATTTTTGTTCTTGTTTTTGTTTTTGTTTTGGTTTCTGTTTTTGTTTTGGTTTCTGATTTTATTTAAGTTTCAAATTGAACGCTGATGCTGGTTCTCTCTCTGGTCCTCTCGTTCTGATTCTACTTGTAATTCTGATTTCTTTTTCTGGTTTGCTTTAGTTTTTGTGTTCCAGTTTTGTTAGAGATGATATCTGTTTCCTGTTTTTGTTTCAAGCTTTGCTTGTCGTCATAATTTTGTGTCTGTTTTTGTTATTTCCATTTTTGTTTCAGTTTCAGTTTGAAGCTTTGTTTGCTTCAGTGTTGACGTGGTTGCTTTTTGCCTTTTAGTAACAATGGATATACTGATGTTGGACAAATAGTGTTAGAAATCTCATCTTCTAAATAGGGAACAATTATTTCGAATCTAATTTTGTTTGAACGAAAACATAACATCCCTATAAAAGCAGTCAATAAGTCTTTGAAAATTTGTGTTCACACTCAGACCAGCCCCGCCAAAACAATTTCAAAAAAAAAAACTGAAGTTTTAAGCCTAAAAACACATTTAAGGAAATACTCCCTCCCACCCCCCCCTCATGTTAGACACCCTAAATCTCCCCCCTCCATAAATGAAGCGAAACAAAAAGATTTTACCTCCAGAACAGCTATTCTCAAACATTCTCCTTCACTCAAGAAAACAGAACTTCAAATTCACTCTTCCAATCCGGAAAAAAAAACAGTATCCCCGAATTTCATTTTTCACCCCCACACTTTACTTTTAACTCCCAAAATTCCAAAAGATAAAAAACAAAAATAAAACTTGATATACACACCCCACCAGTCTAAACAAAAAAAAGTAAAAACTCCTAACAAACCCCTAAAAAACCTTTTCCCACCAACAATGTTTATAAGACAATGTTTCTCTTTTTAGCTTCTCTACGTCCGTACTGCCTTACCTCAATAGATTTCGACGGAACAAAAACGACAAATATCGCCCACAGCTGGGAGAAAAAAAATAGGGGAAAACCTGCAAGGCAATCAAATTATTCCAATATTTAAGTATTTATCAAATAGTACTGAATGGGAATCAAACTGTTTAGATATTTCTCAAATAACAGAGAAGGGAATCCCTACAAACTCTAGCATTGTGAAAGACAAAGAGATCAAACACCAACCCTAAGAGTGTGATTCGACAGAGGAAGGTGAAATAAAAACACTAAATAAAATAACGGAAAATATAAAAAATAAACCCCAAAAAATGTGACAGAAAAAAAACGGTGAATTGTAAGCATAATATTGTGACAGGAAGAGGACTGTGAGAAACAAACCCAAACAATGTGAACTAAAGAGGAGAATGGAATATAAAGAAAACGAAAAAAAGAAAGGAGGGAAGGAAGGAGGGAGGACGGCAGAAAAGGAGCGAGGGAGAGAGAGATGAAGGGAGAAAGGTGAAATACAAACCCTGATGTCAGAAGAAAAGGAATATCAACATTAATAATAGGGCAGAAAAAGAGACGGTAACATGTAAACCCTGGATAATGGGACAAAAAAGAAGATGGTGAAATACAAACCCTAATAATGTGACAAAAAAGAGGAAAGCACAATATAAACCCTAATAATGGGACAGAAAAGCAGAAGATGAATTAACAAAACTAACAAATGAGACGTAATAGAGAGCGTTGGAAAAATGACCGCTAATAAGACGAGGGGATGGTGAAAAATAAACCTAATGACTGACCAAAAAAAAAAAAAAAACAGAAACCCTAATGGTGTGACAGCAAAGATGCAATAACTATCATGATCAGACACAAAAAACAATATGAATGTAAGAGGGGGGGGAGAGGGAGAGAGAGAGGGAGAGAGAGAGCAAGAGAGAGAGAGAGAGAGAGAGAGAGAGAGAGAGAGAGAGAGAGAGAGAGAGAGAGAGAGAGAGAGAGAGAGAGAGAGAGAGAGAGAGAAAGAAAGAAAGAGAGAGAGAGAGAGAGAGAGAAAGAGAGAGAGAACAAGATAAGGAGAGAGTGATTGGAGGAGAGACTCACCGTGACTTCCGACGGTAAAAAAAAACAGGAAAAGAGGGGATGCAGTCAACTTCCGTATTAAGTATTTTAAAATTTATTGGGAGAGAGAGAGACGGGCAAAGAGAGGGAGAAAGAGAGAGAGAGAGAGAGAGAGAGAGAGAGGCCCCGGAGGAGGAGGGCGGGAGGGATGAGGGAGAGGGAGTGATAGGAGAATGGGAGAGGGACCCTAAGAGTGGGAGAGGTACAAGTGATTTCTGGAAAGAGGAAATCATAGTTCAAAAGTAGGTGAAAGTAGGCCCATACAATATGCCTATTGTATGCAAAACATACAATATGACCTTAAGACCCATATTGTATTCGGACCTATTCGGACCAATTAAAACATTCGGAACAAAAATTGGACCAATTAAAACATTCGAACCAAGAAAATTTATTTACACCGTCAGATTCGGAAGATCGGACGGTCTCTCATCAAAGTAGCGATCTAAGAAGATCACATGAAAAGCCCATAACACAACTTACGATAAAGGCGCCGACCAAAGGCCTACCATAAAAACGCCTACTTTTGAACTATGGAGGAAATGACTAACGTCTTTGCCGGCCACAGAATTTCCGTTACCACGGAAAACAGTAAGAGCAGCCAACATAGGCCGCTGGATATAAACACGCTCACTACCAACCGTCCGATTGTCGGTTAGTCGATAAATATTACGGAAACTTACATAATTACGAATCTCCTGCATGTGTCCACGATCTTGTCAGTTTCGGAACGCTACGATTCCGCCGCTGATATTTAAACAGACAAATCCAAGCCATCGAAATCAGCGTTCTGCAGACGTTTCTGTTTTGCATGTAGCGTAACAGCCATCTTGATCACCGTTAACTCGACCCCGGTTCAATCATTCTGTTTTTGCTTTTTCACAAACAGTAAACTGCCCATCGTTAGTAGCGTAAAGGATTTATTCGTGTAAATGCGAAAAAATAAGATATAAACGCCACAGTAGTTTGAGACAAGGGGACGTGGCAGATTGTAGTCCACTCTGCGAAATGGTGTCGTTAACACTATTTTCTTTTTCGTCCTTCTTCTTGTTTTGGTCTTAACTTCGCGTGGGGTGGCTATTGGGGCACAAGAAACACGATTAAGATGTCAACGTTTCTTAACGCGGGATTGGGAATCTATTAAAACATGAGCATACGGATAGAGTAATTACATTTTTAGTGACCTTGGGATAGAGTAATTTCCTTTTTCATGACCCTCCTCCACGATAGTCACCACTTCCTACCTCAACAACCCGTATGCGACGCGTTTTACATCTCGGGGGGTGTGGTGAACTCTCTCGCGCAGCTTGATAACTTTGACCTTTCACGCCCTCGTTGACCACAAAGTGAACAGTTAAAGCTCTTTCAACCCTTCACACACCGTCACTCGTTGAAGATTTAACCTTTCTTGAATCATGTGGCCCCTTTAAAACCTTTGATCGTAACTGTGATACCTATGTAATGTTTTGATTCCTTCGTTAAGGTGTCTTCTCATTTGGTTGGGGAACATTTGCCACCCACTATAGTACCACGTTTAGTAGGAACACATTTTGTTGTTGTTTTAACGATCCTCGATGGTGTCGATGGAGCTCACCCTTTTGTTGCAAGGAAGTCTTATATGGTGTTGTAGCTATATCAATGTATTTACAAGGTTGAGGGGCTTCTTATGTTCAGTTTAATGTCACGACTCATGATGCTTCTACGACGGTCGTCTATTAATTTTGGTTTACTTTTACCTTACACCCATATTGGGTGGTTTTCCAATTTTACGTTTCCAATGCTTTCAACATCGTTAATCATAATGCCATCATTCAAAATCTTTCACACGCCCACTCTCCCATCAACCATATTCTCACTTTTGTTCGTGTTTTTCACTCTACATCAAACTCTTTATATTATCCAATAAAAGCCCTATTATGTGACATTGCCACTTTGGACTTGTGTTAATCATTTTCTTAAGGATACTCTATTGATTGAGATGTTCTACGTATGGGCGCCTTTGTTTTGCATAACGCCCTTTGTACTTGACAAACATTTCACCACTCGTCTTTTTTTTCATTTCCTCCGTTTCAAACTTTCATGATCGCTTTTTCACGATTCCACATCAACTCGTATATCACGGTATATTTTATTGTATAGAAGAACTTTTCGCTTGTCGATACGCTTCTTTAGCAATATTTGTTGGTAATCTCGTTTTTTGTTTTACAACAACCGTAGCGTCACCCGTTTATCTAAGAAGTTGGGCTCATTTGCCATAAATCTCCACATTAAAATATATTGTAGACGTTAGTCCTATATTGGCCCACATGGTATTTAACATGGATTCAGGCTTATAATCATTTAAAAAATCGTTAAAATCTACTCGTTCGCTCTCAACAATTGAGATTGAGGATGAAGACACTCCATTCTTCTTTCTCATTATCTGTAGTCAATCACTGGTAAAAATAAACGTTGACGATAAGGTCGCTGCAAACGAATTTAATAATTTGCTTAAGGCGCTCTATACAGGTGAAGCGGGCGGTCAAATTTTATCTTATTTTAAGCGCAAGGTTGGAGCTTAGATTGTTGCTACATCAATATTTCTCTCGCTTCTTGTAACACCCCTTCCATTTTATTTTGCACTTTGGTTACGTCTCAGATTGTCATACGCGTCACTAGTAATGATGTATTGTTTCATTTATGTTCAGTCCATACTAAGTAAGGCGTCCATTTATTCCATTGCTTCGAGATTAGAGAACACACAATAACACACAATATGGTTGAAGGTGCAGTCATTGCTGTCGAGCGTGCCCGAGAAACACAAGGGGAGGGCCCGCTGTCCGGAATGGCTGGTCTCGGCGTCCTGCAAAGAACCCACCAATGCGGATGCTTCCCATAATAATGATAATGCCCACTGCTGACCCCATCCCTCCCAATAGGCATGCATGATCAGATTGGAGAGGCACAAGGATAGGGAATAGGGATGAGTGCATGGGAAGGCGAAAAGATCTCCCCTCCCCCTTACTTTCCCCATTAAGCCGGGGAAAGGGGTTGGGTTCTCGGTAATCGGGTCAGTACCCCAAAAAGTGAGCGCAACCAGATAGAAGGATTATGGCAGTTCCTCTACTGAACAAGACGCACTTTGTTTCGTGCCTAACGGAGGCTGGACGACAAAGTTCGACCGTCTGAAAGATCGCAGTTCCGTCACCTAGTACTAGCTCCCACCAGCCCTAGTGGAGGGTACATTGTGGATTGCCACGTAGACTTCCGGACTGTCATCTAAATTTTCCAGTTAGCTGTCTGTAGCAATTCAGTTCAGATTCAGCTAACCAGTGGTTAATTAATTACATTAAGCCAAAGCTTGGCACTTCCGTGTCCTTTTCTTTGTGGTTTGGCTTATAACTGCGGATCAAATAATAACTTCCGGCCGCGGATCTCGCCGTAGTCAGATGTTTAACTTTTTTCCCCAAGTGTAGTACGGACTATTTGGTCCTCTGTCAGTTCGATTGCTCTTTCTTGCCGCTCATTGGTTCATAGCATAGTTCTGACTTTTGGACCTGATTTTGGACAAACCTTGATGTATAAGGCGCTTGGGGCCGAAGGATACAGGTTGCTTTTCAGTACTGTCTCCTGTGAAAACCCTCAAAAATTCCAACAAACCTTCTTTTGGAGAATCTTTGTGCAGTTTTACTCTAAGAAGTCCCCACCAAGGCAAAAGAGACTACAAGTGAGGACACAAATGCACTACCACGTGGACATATAAAAATAAATGGGAATGGCGTTTTCAGATTTAACAATATCACCTTGACCACTGAAATAAAATATAAGATAGAAGATATAAAAGATGACGAAGCAAGCTTAACATACCCCGGCAATTTACGATGATAATGGGAGAAAGGCGAAATCTCTCCTGATGGCAGTGTAAATAGGTATGGTACTCCTTCAACCCTCGGTGTCCGCAGCTCAAAACCGACTAGACTCTTCTCAGTTTCAAGCAGCGAAAAATCCAAAAATCACCCAAAGGGACGGCAGTGCCAACCGCCAACCCGAACTATGATTCTCAAAATGGACAAATCCAAAACAGAGATGGCAATAGAGTCAAAACAACACAAAGATTCTCCAAAAGAAGGTTTGTTGGAATTTCTGAGGGTTTTCACAGGAGACAGTAGTGAAAAGCAACCTGTATCCTTCGGCCCCAAGCGCCTTATACATCAAGGTTTGTCCAAAATCAGGTCCAAAAGTCAGAACTATGCTATGAACCAATGAGCGGCAAGCAAGAGCAATCGAACTGACAGAGGACCAAATAGTCCGTACTACACTTGGGGCAAAAAGTTAAACATCTGACTACGGCGAGATCCGCGGCCGGAAGTTATTATTTGATCCGCAGTTATAAGCCAAACCACAAAGAAAAGGACACGGAAGTGCCAAGCTTTGACTTAATGTAATTAATTAACCACTGGTTAGCTGAATCTGAACTGAATTGCTACAGACAGCTAACAGCAAAATTTAGATGACAGTCCGGAAGTCTACGTGGCAATCCACAATGTACCCTCCACTAGGGCTGGTGGGAGCTAGTACTAGGTGACGGAACTGCGATCTTTCACACGGTCGAACTTTGTCGTCCAGCCTCCGTTAGGCACGAAACAAAGTGCGTCTTGTTCAGTAGAGGAACTGCCATAATCCTTCCGGCTGGTTGCGCTCACTTTTCCGTACTCTGAGAACAGTACGGGTAGGAAGGGTACGGGAATCCTCGGTAATATAGAAGTGTGCCTGAAAAGCACTCGAGCTTGACATTGTAATGGGTGGGGAAAGAAGATATACCGTCAAGTGTGAGGTGTTTATTATACTCGCGCCACCTTATTTAGGGTTGTACGAGGCCTTCACGTGGACCTTGTTTTTTAGCACATAACAAAGAAAACATCAAGCAACATAGTTGGAATAAACTTTAGGAGATCTCATGTTTCCTCACTCGCAACATTTAATACTTGTGCAAAGGATATGGATGGAAGGGCTTATAAAAATGTGGATACGCACAACGAGACCCAACTAACTCCTTCTTACTAATTGTTTTGGATATTTTTTGACCTTTCACTCAAATTTTGACATATTCATTCGCGATCACGCTCAATGTTCTTTTAAAGTTAGATGACTTTGTAGCCCTTCCCTAACTCTCATGTCAACTTTCTCCCACCAACGTATCATCTTCTCCTTTCAAGGCTCAATGTCATATTCCCTCATATGAAATCAAAGTACACAGACTAACATTAGAGTGTTTGGAGTCAGCATACGTAAATCTAAGTAAATATAGTTTTTCGTAGTTGGCTTAATGAAAGTCTATGAGCAAACCTAATCAATGCAACCAAACCACTAAGTTTGTTGGTTTGGATTATAGTGATTAGGTTTGCTCAAGTTTGTTAACTATATTGTTGGATTTAAAATCCCCAAACTCGCTTCACACGGATGTGGGAAACCTTTACATGTACTAATTTGTGTATTATGTCAGTAAAAGATGTACGCCCGTATGCGACTCAATAATATCACGATAAAAGTAGTGATGTTGTCGAGCGTGCCAGGGAAACATAAGAGAAGGGCCCAGAGCCCAGAGTAGTCAGCATCGGAGTCCTGCAAATGCCTTTCAGAGGCGCGTGCTTCCCGTGATAGTGACCATGCCCATTTCTGCCACCAAATCCCTCGGAGAGATGCATGCAAAACCAAAGGGACAAGGGAGCTTGCATGGGAAAGGAAGGTGAGGGGAAACGAAAAGATAACCTACCCCCCTCTAAGGCTGATATCCCAATAGTGTTGGTCCGCTGAAAGTCTAACAAAGATTCCCTCAAAACCCACTATTCTGGTCCAAAAGATACTGGCAGTCACCCCCGGTTGAAACGCAACCGAAGCCCAAAAAGGACTACCGAAGAGAGAACAAAGGCACTTCCACGTAGAATAACAAAAAATAAAAGAATAATAAGCTGTTCAGAATTAACAATATCACCTTACCCTAGAAAAAAATAGAGGATAAATATAAGATTCAGAATAATAGTAAGCGAGCAGAACATACCCCCAAAAGCAACGCTGAGAATCAGAGGAGACGAAATCTCTCTCGAAGTCACCGAAACAGGTAATGTCCTCTTTAACTCCTCGGTTTCTGGAATCCGGAACCGGCAAGACCCCTCTCAGTATCAAACAGCCACAAGTCCCAAACCGCCTCAAAAATAAAGATAGTGCTAATTACCCAACAGAACTACGATTTCCACAAGGACAAAGGCAAACCCAGATGGCAATAGGATCACAATCACACAACAAACAAAGGTTCTCCAAAAGGAGTTTGCTTGAATTTTCTAAGGGTTTTCTCAGGAGACAGTACTGAAAAGCAACATGTCTCCTTCGGCCCCAAGTGCCTTATACATCAAAGTTTGTCCAAAAATCAAAGCAAGGCTATCAACCAAACAGCTACAAGCGATGGTAACAGAATTGAAATAGGACAAATTGACCCGTATTACATTTGAGGCAAAAATTTATGCTTTTGATGACGGCTAGATTCGCGACCGGGAGTTATTATTACTTCCACTATGATTAGACAAAGTACTGAAAAGGGCACGAATGTACCAGACTTTGACGTAAGGTAATTAATGGAATATAAGTGAGCTGAGTCTAAACTGAATTCCTACAGACAGCTAACAGTATAATCTAGACGACAATCCGAAAAGTTACGTGGCAATCCACAATGTACCCCCCTTTAGGGCTGGTAGTAACTGGTCCAATGTAACGAAATTGAAGTCTTTGAGACTGTAGAACTTGGTCGTCCAGCCTCCGTTAGGCGCGAAATAAAGTGTGTTCCGCTTAGTTTAGAAAATACAACGATTTCGTTTGGTTGGGTGCACTCACTCTTACGTACTCTGATAACACTACAGGTGGGAAAGGGCCCGGAAATTCTTGGTGATATTAAGGTGTGCCTAAAACGCACACGAGCTTGACAGCTGTCGAGCGTGCCAAGGAAACATAAGAGAAGGGCCCAGAGCTCGGAGTAGTCAACATCAAAGTCCTACATACGCCCTTCAGAGGCGCGTGCTTCCTGTGATAGTGACCATGCCTATTTGTGCCACAAAATCCCTTAGAGAGATGCATGCAAAACCAAAGGGACAAGGGAGCTTGCATGGGAAAGGAAGGTGAGGGGAGATGAAAAGATACCCTACCCCCCTCTAGGGCTGATATCCAAATCCCCCCCCCCCTCTTGGTCGATCTTGACTAAGACATAAATTTACCCACACAATTCACAGTTCCCACAGAACGAAGGGCCTTGGGGTTGAGTGTGTGGTTCCCAAGAGCAGGGGGTACAGTTGTATGTAGCATTGGCTGCATTTGTCACAGACCAAGACAGGTTCTGGTGCGGAGGACGGCGTGCAATCTGAGGAGCGTGAAGGAGTGTCAGCAAAATAAATTTGATGGAAAGTGGGTTCGTCTTCGTATCCCCGAAGATTGCAAGGGGCTATATTGATCTGATTCTCCTTGATTCTCCGACCATCTTTCCCTTCCAAGGTAAGAACCCCTTTATCAAAAACGTCCACCACTTTCAAAATCACTCTCATTGCTAAAATATCCAGAGTGTCTTTTTTCTACTGCATCAGATACACAATGTCTCTCGGCATGAATCTCCGTTGTCGAGGTATATAGTTCCCGCTCCTGCGTTGAGAATACCATGACTGATCCCGATGCTATGATGCCTGAAATTCCCCATGGCGAGAGGCATCCCTCAGTGGAACAATTTGGCTCTGTCAACGATCAGTTTCTGGACTGTCTCCTGGTTATCCATCTCCAGGAGGACAATTGCTCGGGCTGAGGCAGCGCCGGAAGGATGGGATGTCGTCCAAATAAAATCAAGTAAGGGCTATAAGAGTGGAGTGAGGCTTTCCAACTGAACTTTTATCCCATGGCAATCCACGGTACACGTGTGTCCCACTCCCCTAAATCTCCTTCCATTGCATATTTCCGTAGTGACCGCTTCACTGTCTGTAAACACCTTTCAGCCAAATCATCGGCTTGGGTGTAGTCTCCACAAGTAAGTGGATGGTCGATGAGACATTTCTCCAAAAGGGTTGAGAATTCTCTGGCAAATTGAGATATTTGATCTGTCACCACCTCCTCATGCCCTCCAAATTGTGACAACACTCTTTGAAGAAAGTCATCTGCGACGGCTTTGGATTCCTTCCGTGGCAAGTCTACCAATTCTATCCACTTGGAAAAATGTTTTATCATGACCTGAACAAAGCAGTTCCCCCGTCTACTGGTTGGAAGGGGAACCAAAAGATCCAAAGACCATCGATAAAACATCCCTCGATGGGAAACGAATAAAAGCTTTGTCCCCCCCTTCTTGTCAAAAGCTGCCTTCACTCAATCGCGAAGGTGCATATGTGTACAATCCGGTTAACTTGGGCCCGCAACCTGTGCCACCAATAAGATCTGGTGACCAAAGATGTGGTCCGTTTTTGGCCAAAGTGACCACATTGCTGATGAAGTCTGAAGATTAATGTTTCTCGATCTAAGGGAGGGGGAACCCCTTTCCTAGTCCCGTTAGCCCATTTTCGGAGCAAAATTCCTCTTTCCTTGTCATAGGTTGTTATTCGGGTTAATAGATTTTTAGAGTATTTTCTAGGTTTAAATATCTTAGTATAAAAGGAAAAGAAAAGGACGGACATCTTGTCTCCACCTCTTCTCTCTAGCCCCCATACTTGTTATAGTCAGTGAAGGATAGAGAGGGTGGTAGATCCATGGCTGCCTTAGTTCAATAGGCAAATATTTTTAGTAGGTTACTAAAAATATACCTGTTGAACGCGGGATTTGATCCTTGTACCTGTCGTTCGTCAAGTTGGCTGATACCGGTCAGCTTTATCCTATTAGACTAGGACCAATGTTGAATGCTATAGTATGTGATAGATAAATATTTTTTTAGGAGGGAACAAATTCATTTAATTGAAACTCTATACGACATGCATAGATATGGTTTTATAAAGTACGAAGTACGATACTACTTTGAAACGGATACCGCGCTTTTTGTTTCGACAGCGAAACAAATATCGCGCAAGTATTTATAACGGCTAAGATAGCATTACGAATCAAATCCAACGACGCACATCATCGCTGAAATCCCAAAATAGTCACTTTGGCATTTAGTGACGTGGCATAACCTGGCGCCACGTGGAGAGATAACATTCGGTCACGGGAATTCTGAGAAACGTACGGACGAGTGGAAAATGGTTACGCGTCCGCTTAATGGCCTTGTCGTACAAAGTGAAACTCTGAGACCTCCATAAGTCCTCAGAGTGGACAGCTTCCAAGAAGCCTCTAGGATAATCCTGACCCCTTTGTGTTTCAGCAAAAACAACTGCCACCCTGGCAGACAAAAACTCTGACCTCCTATACCCCTGCGAAGGGAAGACTCCCCTGAGTCGATAGCAAAAAGAATCTCTGAATTTGCTCCCCTGAGCAGTAAGTTATGGAGGGTCAAAGTTGACCTTTTGTACAGAAGCTCTCTGGGAGAGAGGGTCCTATCTTCTAATTTTTCTAAGTCCTATCTCTCTCACAGACTCTATCTACTGATGTACGGAACCAATCAGATTTCTCCTCCGTACATAAAAGTACAGTCGCCGGTGTACTTTATGTACGGAAATTGTACAACATGGCCTTAATGTCGACACATGTCATATCCGGATTCGGTGCCGTAATCTCCGGAGATACCACGATCCAATGTAATCTCGCCACGTGTCATCCGATGTGGCGATGCCCACAAACCGCCGAATTCTTCTTCCGAGATCTCGGCGCGAATTCCGGCCGTCCGATTAAATTCACATTTGATCGTAGCCGTAATAAATACATGCGCGGTATTTGTTTTGCTTACGAAATCAATGCGCGGTATTGATTTCTTATCCGTACCGCAATTCGTACTTTTACACTACCAGATCTATGTATCCCGTTAACAATTATAGTTAAATGATTTATCCTACGAATTAATGTTTAATTAATTATCGTACTATATAATACGTAAGACTACATCTAGACTTAACGGCTAAGGCTACCGGCTATTTACTGTCTGTCGGCCGGCAGGTACTAGGATCAAATCCTGTGGCCGGCATATACCTTTTAGTAAATAATCCCCTAACTAATATAAGTTTCACGTAAACCTCAGGATAGCCTAGGTAGCCATGGCTCTAGCTTCCTCTCGAATTTCTCAGTGACTGCGACAAGTTTGAGAGTTTGGAGAGAGAAGTTAGAGGTAGACTGCCCTGGCTTCTTTATTTCTATTCAGACCTAGAAAATACTTTAAAACCATTAATTTCTACACAAAGGTCGTACAAAAAGTACATCGGCAGTAGTACTTTTATGTACTGTACAGTATTCTGATTCGTTCGTACAGTTAGTACATAGGGGTTGTGAGAGGGAGCTAGGACCTAGAAAAATCTGGTGATGGTCTTCTCTCTCTTTGAGAGGTTGTATAAAATTGTAGTGTTGTGTATCGGTAAGGATTTGATGATAACCGATATGGGCCTTTTTTTGGGGACCCGATAATCGATACATTGGTATGATATATCGCTATCGGTCTTATTGCCGATAACGATAACTATCGGCGATAATTGTATGAGCCGTACAGATAAATTTACGGCATATACACTCAACTGTACGTCTTATTCCCCGGCGCGCCCTACTCACAACCCCTGAGGTACCTACCAATCAAATCATTTGTACAAGAAGAAAGTACAGTAGCCGCCATAAGATGTGTACGACTTTAATACGGCTCTAGTTAAAATGATGTACCTTTCACATCCGACGTCGTGGCTTTGTCCTTTAATTTTTGGGATCCACTGAAAACCTGCCACGTGTCAATCCGTCGGCTTTTTTGGCAAAAGCCGCCAAAAAAGCCATTCCGAGATGTCGGCGCTCACGATGACCGTCCGTCGTATTTTCTCATTGAATTTTGTCCGTTCGATTCCCGCGGCGCGCATAATGTTATTTTGCATCCGTTGTACTTTGTGTCCGCCGTCTTTTTACCGTTGCATGATGATCAGTTTATCGCTACATTTCCGTACGTTCCCGTAAAATTTATGTTCAGTTAACCGCCCAAAAAGTACTACAAAGTTCAACGTATTTTTTCGTCAAATTCCGTACATTTCATGTAAACAACGGTACATTTATCGTAAATTTAACGTTCAGTTTACCGGACAGAAAGCACTCAGGACAGAAAGTATAGAAAGTACAAATATATCGGGACCGCTAATCGTTCGATAACCGATAACTATCGGTATCGGTGTTATCGCGATAAGTTTTTTATCGATACACAACACTATAAAATTGGCATTTTTGCCGGCTTATTACTTATCGCCTGGTTGGGCGTTTTCAGAGATTCTTTTTCTTACAGACTCGAGGAGTCCAAGCTGCACAGGGGTGCAGTCAAATTGTCTGCTTGTCTACTTGGGTAGCAGTGGTTGCCATTGAAAGTAGGTTAGTTAATAACTATTTAGAGGCTTCCTGTACTCTGTAGTCTAATGGAGGACACCAAGTTTCAACACTCGGGACAGTTGAACTCTAGCAAGGTGGGGAAAAGGTGAACCTTTTTGGATTGATTGGAGAGAATCGGGATCGTTCCATATATCCTTCCGTCTTGCTCCGATTGATGCCTGCCCCTCCACGTCTGCTGCAAACGTTGACAATTCCCCCCTAGATTACGGAAGCCAAATAAATTTTAAAGAAGCCCGAATAATTCACAAACTGATTTTGGGATCTTCGTCGTGAGAGGCACCGGTAGAATCCCTGGTGGATTGGCCAGGATTCCTGCTAAATCCATATGCGTTCCCATGGATTTCTCCTGCCCGGTGGATTATGCTAAAATCATATTCATGCAGTATTAAAACCCATCAGGCCAGCTTGCCGGTTAGTTTACTATTCTCCATAATCCACTAGAGAGGCTGGTAATCCGTAATCAAAGTGAAATAGACCCCGTACAGATATGGTCGGAAATGTTAGATTGCCCCTACAGCTGCAAGTAACTCCGCGTGATAGCTGCTGTAATTCCTTCCGCTCGGTTATTGCTTCTACTGGCGTAAGCCACCACATATTGGCCTCAGCATCATCCAATTGAGCTAACACAACTCTCAATCCAAACCTGCTCCAATCGGTGTAAAAGAGGAAAGGTTTCTTATGATTGGGCATCCGGAGTACCAGGTGCTGCTTCAAGGCATCATTCAAGTACTGGAAGGATTTTTGATGTTCCTCAACCCACTGCCAATCTTGGTCCTTCCGTAGTAACAGGTTTAATGGTTGAGCGTGACTGCTGAACTCCGGAATGAACCTGCGGTAGTAATTAGCCAACCCGAGAAAAGTACAGAGGGCCGAGATGTCTTAAGGTGGAGGGACAGTGTCAAGGGTGGCTACCTTGACCATATGGGGACCCACTGTCTCGTGTGTAACTTCATGTCCCAGGTAAATAGTTTTCTGTACTCCAAAAATACCTTTGCCCAGGTAACATTTCAAGCCCGATGCTTGGAGGGCATGGAGGACAATTTGTATGTGCTCCAAGTGCTCTTTGAAATTTTTGGAGAAAATGATAACATCATCGATGTAGAATATGGCGCACTCAATTCCTCGGAAAGCTTCGTCCATTGCTCGCTGGAACTTTGCAGGTGCATTCTTGAATCCGAATGGCATGTAGAGCCACTCATACAACCTGGAACCTGCCCAAAATACTATTCTCTTCCGGTGTTTTGGTTCCATAGCAATTTGGTGAAACCCATTTTTCATGTCAAGGGTTGAGTAAATTGTGGCCCCGGCAAGAGAGTCAAAAATCTCTTTCGGGGTCGGCATCACATATCTGTCAGGGAAGGTGGTCATGTTCAGCATGCGATAGTCCCCACACATCCGAAAATCTATTGTTTTCCGCGAGGAATCTTTCTTGGGAGGGAGGACTGTTGGAAAAGCGAACCCATGGAGTCACGTACTCCCGCACCAATCCGGCATCTACCAAAGTTTGGAACTTGGCGGAAATGAACTCTTTTTCTTTAAAGCTGAGAGGATACTGCTTTTGCCAAACAATTGTCGTCTCGTCTATTAAGTCTATTGTGAAAAGAGTCATTTTTGAAAAGAGGTAATTAAACAGTTCACTTCTCTACTTTAGTTTTACTTTAAGGAGAGAGAGTGAGGATCCAAGGCACGCCATGGTTGCCGCCATCTTTAGAAAGTGGCAGAATTTGAAGTTGAGGATATTTTACCAAAATGTTGTCTACGTTCAGATTTGAACTTGGGTCTCTGGTTCACTATGTAGACGTTAGCCTTATCGACTAAGGCATTACCGAAACGATACACGTGACAAATTTCAAAGGTATATAAACATTACCGCGACGGCTAATTAACACCAACTTAACGAACAGGAACAATTCATGCACGTACGCGAATCTCAACTGTGTATATATATTTTGATCGGACTGCCAACAATGTAGCCACCACTTGAAGTGAGCTTTTGGCAACATTCGAAGATTGTGTCACGCGGTGCCACGTGGCGCCGCATTATTTGATATCGGAGAAGATGGGAGGAGGAACTATGGCTTCCGATTTGAGAGGTGTCACCTTGTAAACCATGTCGTACAATGGACGTAAAATAAGTACATCGCCACTGTACCTTCTTGTACTATATAGTGTTCCTATTGGACTAGGGTTTATTATTAGGTAGTCGTGAGTAGGCAAATCAAGACTTAGTGATATTTAGGTACAACTCTCTAAGAGAGCTTGTAACTATAAAGCTCATCTTTCACCATCCATAACTTATTGCTTAGGGGAGCAAATTCATTGATTCTTTTTGCGTTTGACTCAAGGGAGTCTTGTCCTCACAGGGGTGAGGGTGGTCAGAATATTTGTGTGCCTTGGCGGCACTTATTCAGTGGGAAAGTGGAAGGGGCAAATATTATCCTAGAGGCTGTTCATAGGCTGTTCATTCTGTGGGTCAATGGAGACCACATAATTTTAGGTTATGGGCCCATATTTGATGGATCAGACTTTTTATATTGGAAAATGATGACGTTTGAGAAGCATCTATGGGGCATAGTGTCTGGACAAATTCGATGCCCACCTCCACCTAGGTTTGGAGGGACACGTTTTTCTGGCACCTCCGCCACTACTGTAGCGAGAACAACTGCCACCATCACCGAGGATGAAGATGAGATAGGAGAGAAGATTTTCATGAAAGGAGAAAAATGAGGAGTTGCAACTCAAGTGACATCGCCTACGTTAAAAAATTCACAATTCGCGAATTAAAACCCTTCCTAACTAAATGAAAACGCGTGAACCTACATGGGTTCATGACTTAAAATACAACCAATCAACGTGCGTCTCCAACATTTCGAAATCGCACGTCGCGTCACCAATGTTTTGAAATCGTACGTCGCGTCACTACTATTTTGAAACCGTACGTCGTGGAATTCATGTCTTGAAATTGTACATCGCGTCACGCCAAAATTTGCGACAAAAACTAAAGTACGGACGTTATCGCTCATGCGAATATGTATCTCCATGTCACCCGCGGAATTCTCGGCGTCACTTCGAAGTAAGTAAACAATAATTTATGCGTTCAAACATGATTTTTACACGAAACAAAATTAGTGTGGCTCCAACTCGTGATATTCTACAAATAAACAAAATTGATGTCCTGACACAATGCGGCAAAACAACTGTCGTTCATGTGTCTAATCAAACCTAGAAACATAAAACCTAACCACCTGGCGAGTAGAAAACGTAGAACAAACAATAGTAAAGCAAATCCCTAAGCAAAAGGAATTATAATACAAAGCAAAAATGAATATGACAATGTGAAAAGGAAATAACAGGTGGAAGGGATAAAAGGTGGAAGGTGAGTGGGGAGCCGAGAGAGAGATCCATTTATTCCCCCCCCCCCCCCAGCTCCTTAGCCTTCGGCAGAGCTGGCCAACACAATCGTAAGCTCACAAAGACGCGAATCGAAAGTCTCCTCAGTAGCGAGTATCCTCGTGGAATCCAAATGTAACGTAAAATCTTGGAAATAACGTGAGCACCAATCTTGGAATGCTCCTTAATAGTCACGTAATTTGTACCTTGTGAAACTCAACATCCCATTAGAAGTTGTGTTAACAATCGAGAGAATGCATGGAGAGATGTCAGCAGCATAAGCCGGAAGTGCTGTGGCCAAATGCGCCATGATACGCAATGGGTTCCGTGCCGAAATAAGTGGAAGACAAATCTTCCGAATAAAAAAGTGATTAGGTCTGTAAGAGAATGTTTGGTCATTCATATCTACATCAACACCAACCCAAAAAAGAATGTCTTGGCCAACCAAACATTCGTAATCGCTACACTTAGTAACGAGTGCATGTGAAGACATTTCATAAAATTCAGTTTCGGTTTCGGTTTGAAACTGAAACACGACGGGGTCTTTGGTGATTCCAATGACCGACTCCGTGGTACCAGCAAAAGTTAGTAACCGTGTGGTTGTGGGTTGCAGCTTGTTTGCCGTGAGGCGAAGCTTCAACGCAAATCCGGATCCAATGTTCACGGGTTTGGCTCCGGTGTCTATAAGAGGGAGGGAAGGTGCGACACCATTGACTATGAATGAGTGTCGCCTGTTATCAAGAAAGATGATGTGGGGATCCAATATGAGACGTTTGTCCCCCGAAATTGGGTGGACTGCTGACAGATTGCGATTCATCTGCAACGCGCGTAAAGCAGCGGCTACAGCAACCTCACCCGAAATAGGGGAGGCCTTGGGCAAGTCCTCAATCATAGACGACAGGATGCTGTTACGTTCCTTGACGCGATGAGAATCTTGGATTGTACTATCCAAGATTGTTAGTGCTTCAACTATAATAGCCGAAGCCGTTTCAGGAAGAGGGGAGAGAGTTTCTTTCTTGAAAGATAGTGGGATTCGAGAATTTGTTACTTTTCCAACTCGATTATGATCTGCCGAGCCTTTGTCAACCGTGGCTCCTTGTTGTTCGACGGTAGAATCCCGAAGGGTTTGACTGGCCAACGTCAGCATATGAACGACGGTTCGGGCCATTGCGGTAAATTGCGGCTTCATTTCAGCGATGAAGGTTGCGAACTGTTCTTTCATTATAGCCGCCATAGTAGCTCCCCGCTCTATCTTTTCTCTCTCTTTACGGGAAATTTTAGGAGGAGTAGATTTTTTTTCGGTCTCTTTAGGTGGGGTGACTGGCTTGGCCGAACAGGGGGGAATACCCCCATTCTTGATTTGATTTTGATATAAGAACTCTGGGTTATTAATATGGCATCGATGGGCATAATGTCCCATTTGATAACAGTTAGTGCATGTGGTCGTCTTATCTGGACACATGCGGGCCTCATGCCCCGTTTCCCCGCAGCAAAACACAATCTGTTTCCAGGGTTAAATGGTGGAGCTCCCATGGCAAGTGTAACTCTGAGACCTCCATAGGACCTCAGAGTAGGCAGCTCACACGAAGCCTCTAGGATAACCCTGACCCCTTTGTCTTTCAGCAAGAATAACTGCCACCCTGGAAAACAAAAACCCAGACGACCTTCACCGCTGTAAACGCAAGACTCCCCTGAGTCTATAGCAAAAAGAATCTCTAAATTTGCTCCCCTGAGCAGTAAGTTATGAAGGGTCAAAGTTGACCTTTTGTACAGCAGCTCTCTGGGAGAGAGGGTCCAATCTATCAAATTTTTCTAAGTCCTATCTCTCTCTAAACTCTATCTACTGAAGTACGGCACCAATCATAATAGTGTATCGTACATAAGGTACAAGTGCCGATGTACTTTATGTACGGATATTGTACAACATGGCCAACAAGTCGACACATGCCATTTTTGGATTCGTTCTTGGAATCCCAAGAGATGTCGCAATCCAATGTGATTTTGCCACGTGGCAATTGACGTGACGTCAACCGCAAACCGCCGAAAACATATTCCACGATCTCGGCATGCTTCGTGGCCGTCCGATTAAGCCGGATTACACTCGTGACCGTCATAAATACTTCCGCAGTATTTGTTTCGCTTTCTAAACAAAATGCGCAGTATTCGTTTCGGATGTTTCGTACGCCGTACTTTACAAAGTGTGTCTATGTTTAAAGATCCGTTAAATGAAATAGACTACGTGTCAACATTTAAATATCTATCAAACTATATATCTTCAAGCATGATGGCAGACTAAATGGCTAAGGCTACAGGCTAAGTTGACGGGCGGTAGGTATAGGTTCAAACCCTAGGTCCGTCAATATACATTTTAGTAAATCTACCAAAATCTATAACCCGTAACTCTATCTCTAATCAGCATAGGCAGCCATGGCTCTAGCTCCCTCTTCAACCTTCAGTGACTACGACAAGTGTGGGAGCTGAAGAGAGAAGTTAGAGGCAGACTGCCTCGGCTTCTTTTATGCATTTTGCAAAACCTAGAAAATACTAAAATAACCTTTTATTTCTACACTCCCCTTATTTTCTAGTCACTCTTTATTTTAAGACCACACTTCTCCCGGCAGAAAATTAATTTAGGGGAAGGAACAGGTTTGGTCATCATATCAGCTACCATTTCACTATCTGGTTTATACTCCAAACTGATTATCTTGTTTTCTACTTTCTCTCTAACAAAGCTAAGCCTAATGTCCATGTGTTTGGCTTTAAAGTGATGTTTAGGATTGGCAGAAATGGCAATGGCAGCCTGATTATCACAAAACACTTTTTGGACACCACTCTTAAGTTGACCAAGCTCACCTAGCAAAGACTTGACCCACATTAATTCTTTTACAGCAGAGCAAGAAGCCATGTACTCCGCCTCCATGGTGGACTGAGCAATGACCTTTTGCTGCTTGCTGCTCCAGCAGCAAGCCCCATCACCCACATACAATACATATCCAGATGTGCATCTCCTCATAGGAGCATCCCCATAGCTGGCATCACTCCAAGTGGTGATGTCAGTATTTTTCCCACCCAAATGCAACCATAGATCCTTAGTTCCTATGAGATATCTAAGGACTCTCTTAGCTGCCTCCCAATCTTTCTTAGTGGGAGCATTCAGACTCCTACTTAATACTCCTACAGCTGCGGCTATGTTCGGACGGGTACAATTCATAAAATATATTAGGCTGCCCACTACTTGTCTATAAGGGATGGTCTGCATAAATATTTTCTCTTCCGGGCTTACCTCATCATCTAAGATTGTAACTCCCTCTTCCTCACTCCCCTCACTTCCCTTCTTTAAATCCATAGGAGTGGTACAACTATTAGCCTTGTCCATTTGGAATTTTTCTAACATGTTTCCAATGGCCTCTTTTTGAGTTAATCTGATTATCTTTCTCTCTCAATCCCTTTCTACCTGAATTCCCAAAATATACCTTGCTTCTCCCATATCCTTCATCTCAAATCTTCCTTTTAAATCATTTTTCAACTTATTTATTTTATCCATAGATTTACTTAAAACAAGCAAATCATCGACATAAATTGCAATAAAAATAATTCCTTCCTCATCTTCAAACAAATATATAGAGTGATCTGAGCTGATCCGAATATATCCCAAACCTGTAAGAAACTCATCGAGCTTCTTGTTCCATTGCCGGGGCGCCTGTTTCAGCCCATACAAAGATTTGATCAATCGGCATACCTTGCTTTCCTCCCCTTGCTCCACAAATCCTTCGGGCTGTCCCATAAAAATTTCCTCTTCCAACTCTCCATGTAGGAAGGCCGTCTTGATGTCCATCTGATGCACTTCCATGTCTTCTGCTGCCGCCATACTGAGAAGTATCCGAACCGAAGGAAACCTAACGACCGGAGCAAAAGTCTCCTCGTAGTCAATTCCCTCTTTCTGGGCAAATCCCTTCGCCACTAACCGAGCCTTGTAGCGCTCAATGGTGTTATCCGGGTTGAGTTTCAGCTTAAATACCCACTTACACCCAATTGGCTTCCTGTCAGGAGGACAATCCGCAATTCCCATGTATCGGCCGCCATAATTGAGGCCATCTCCTCATTTATGGCTGTTTTCCACCGGTTTCTTTCAGGACAAGTCATTGCCTCATTATAAGTTTGAGGTTCATCGGGGTGAGACAGTTTGGTTACCTTATTGTTAACTTGTCTCTCTTGCAGTCTTTTGCTGCTTCTTCTTCCTCCCTCAAACTCAGTTGCCGGAATAGATGGTTCTCTTGGATTTTTCCGAACAGTTTCTACTTCTCCCCTATCGCTTGATTCCGCGTCGATTTCCACCACGTCTTCCGCTTCGGTTGGAGTTAATACAAGGGGTTCCACATTTGGGTCCTTCTCGATCTGATCCGTACCTGCAAGATCATCATCTTCTTGAAATCCTGGATAGTTAGGAAGCTCAAAGTCATCAGAATTTTCTGACTCAAATCTGATCTTGACTGTCCTTGTATGTTTAAAGGGATCAATAGATTTTCCTTCATCCATAACCACTAGATGCTTCACTAGAATAATATCCTCTCTTTTGAGATCATAGACTCTATATCCTTTTACATCTTCATCATATCCTAGTAGATATCCTGGTTTTCTTTTTGGGTCTAACTTCCAGTTTGAACGATCTGTGTCTAAACTGAACACTTGACTACCGAAAACCTTTAAGTGTGAAACATCTGGTTTTCGGCCTATCCATCTCTCATAAGGTGTTTGGCCTTTTACTGCTGAAGTAAGAACTCTATTTTTGAGATAATTTGCACAGTTCATTGCTTCGGCCCAAAACTTCTTTCCTATCTTCTTATCGGACAGCATACTCCTAGCACTATCACTTAATGTTCTATTTAATCTTTCAGCTACACCATTCTGCTCAGGATTTTCAGGAACTGTCTTTTGGTGTTGCACTCCATCTTCTCTCAAAAAATCCTCAAACTGGTTAGAGGTATACTCGCCACCATTATCACTCCTTACTCTCTTGATTGAGGTTTCATGGAGTTTTTCACTCTATGCTTTATATTGTTTAAAACATTCCTGAGCCTCTGACTTATTTTTCAAAAAATACACTCTGGAATACCGAGACCAATCATCAGTTATAGTCATCATAAATCTCTTCCCCCCGGGTGATGGCACTCTGGCCGGCCCCCAAATATCTGTGTGTACTAAATCTAGAATCTTTTCTCCCTTATAGGTGGCAGTTTTTGGGAAGGGCAACCTGTGTGCTTTACCTTGAGCACATCCCCTACAATCACTTAGATTCTCACTTTCACCGAACTGAATCCCTTCCACTACTCCCATCTTTTTCATCTCTCTTAACTTATCTAGATTCACATGCCCAAGCCTCTTATGCCACAACATTATATCATGAACACCAGCATAATAAAGTTTCTTCTTTTCATTGCTTAAAATCAGCCTAAACATCCCTTGGCTACCTTTTTCAGCAGTCAAATAAACTTCCTCCTCAAAGCTAGCAGTAAAGACTCCTTTCCTAGTGCTAGTATCAAAACCCTTATCATCTAAAACAGACGTAGAGATGAGGTTTTTGTTCAGCTCCGGAATAAACAACACATCGGAGAATGTAACTATAGATGTCTTTCCTTCTACTAACACTTTTAGATCTACCGATCCTACAATAGTAGTAGTGACTATCCTCCCATCCCCGTACTCTATCTCTACGGTGGGAATCTTTCGTATCTTAGTGAACAGGTGTTTATCTTTACACATGTGCATGGATGCTCCTAAATCTACAATCCAGCCGGCTTCACCTTTCAATCCACCGAAAGCACATTTCAGTTTTCGTGGAATTTCGACCTCGTTTTTCGTTTCCAACTCCTCATCCAATAGGAGTTCATCGTCCTCGTCCTCGGATTCCGCCTCATGTACCTGCGTCACAAGGGCCTTTTTCTTTCCTCTCGGGGGTCCACCAATCTGCCCCTCCTTTAACCGCAGCTCGGTTCACGTAGTGCATTCAGCCATATAGTGCCCGGGTTTCTTACAAAAATGGCACAGTCCCTTAAGAGTCCTTGGTCCGAACTCCTCGGTCTGATTTTTCTGCCCCTCCCCTCAATAATTTCCAACTTGTTTTCTGGAATCATTGTTTCTCCAATCGGTCCCGGCTGCCAAAGCTTGCCCACTCTTTCCTCCTCTTCGGATCTCAATTGTATTCTCGCGAACGAGAATCATCCCTACCACTGAATTCCAAATCCACCTTGAGTTCGCCAAGTCCTGCACACGGTTGACTATGTTCTCGAACTCCTCGGGTAACTTCATCAGTAAACAGTTAACCTTTTCTTTTCCACTAAATACTTTTCCAGCACTTTCTAGTTCTATGAAAAGTGTAGCAAGCTCATTGCAAAAATCCAACATCTTCCCTCCTTTGTATACATACTCCTTAATTTTCTGATCAGCCAACTGTTGTTGCTGAATCGTACCACTTCGATACATCTCTATGAGAGCCATCCAAAGATCGGATGCCCTCTCTACTGGCAAATGGGGTGATGCAAGCCCTTGAGTAAGATGGCGGAGGATGAAGTGCTTAGCCGCCATATTGTTGTAGTCCCATGTATTGATATCATTCTCCTCGTTCCTCGGAATAGGTGACATGAATGCCGAACCGGCTCCTATTGGTGTGACCGTCTCCTTCTCCTTGCCTTTGTCCACCACCTCTCCTTCCTTTGTCTCCTCCGTTGAAGATGAATCTGCATCTCTAGTGAATTTTCCTCCTGTAAGCCCTGGAGGTATCCCAAGACTGGATGGAAGCCTCACCCGTCCACTCACTATTCCCCAAAACCGTTTCTCACATAGAGCTCCTATCATCATACTTTCCCAGTATATGAAGCCAGCTCCATTGAATATGGGCACCCTAGATGGTGGGCCCATAACCTGTAACTCTGAGACCTCCATAGGACCTCAGAGTAGGCAGCTCACACAAAGCCTCTAGGATAACCCTGACCCCTTTGTGTTTCAGCAAGAATAACTGCCACCCTGGCAAACAAAAAGTCTGACCACCTTCACCCTTGTAAAGGCAAGACTCCCCTGAGTCTATAGCAAAAAGAATCTCTGAATTTGCTCCCCTGAGCAGTAAGTTATGAAGGGTCAAAGTTGACCTTTTGTACAGCAGCTCTCTGGGAGAGAGGGTCCAATCTATCAAATTTTTCTAAGTCCTATCTCTCTCTAAACTCTATCTACTGAAGTACGGCACCAATCATAATAGTGTATCGTACATAAGGTACAAGTGCCGATGTACTTTATGTACGGATATTGTACAACATGGCCAACAAGTCGACACATGCCATTTTTGGATTCGTTCTTGGAATCCCAAGAGATGTCTCAATCCAATGTGATTTTGCCACGTGGCAATTGACGTGACGTCAACCGCAAACCGCCGAAAACATATTCCACGATCTCGGCATGCTTCGTGGCCGTCCGATTAAGCCGGATTACAATCGTGACCGTCATAAATACTTCCGCAGTATTTGTTTCGCTTTCTAAACAAAATGCGCAGTATTCGTTTCGGATGTTTCGTACGCCGTACTTTACAAAGTGTGTCTATGTTTAAAGATCCGTTAAATGAAATAGACTACGTGTCAACATTTAAATATCTATCAAACTATATATCTTCAAGCATGATGGCAGACTAAATGGCTAAGGCTACAGGCTAAGTTGACGGGCGGTAGATACTAGGTTCAAACCCTAGATCCGTCAATATACATTTTAGTAAATCTACCAAAATCTATAACCCGTAACTCTATCTCTAATCAGCATAGGCAGCCATGGCTCCAGCTCCCTTTTCAACCTTCAGTGACTACGACAAGTGTGGGAGCTGAAGAGAGAAGTTAGAGGCAGACTGCCTCGGCTTCTTTTCTGCATTTTGCAAAACCTAGAAAATACTAAAATAACCTTTTATTTCTACAGCAAGGACTTTCGGAGGCCTGTGGTTGGGCCATGGGTTGCTTGGTGGGGAAAGTGGGGAAGCGACTTCTGAAAGATCATGAGCTTCCAACCAACACGATTGCATCTCAAATTCAACCTCATATAGGGCGGCCTGGTCAAAGGTGGATTTCAAGCCGTATGTTTGGGTGAGATGACTTTGGATAAATCTTTTCGAGTGAGCGGGAAACTGTCCAAAAAAAATTGGATAGCTTCAGCATCAGACATTAGGTCCGGTAAAGCTTCATATAGAGTCTCTATGCGAGCATGTAAAGGGGGGGCGGTTTCACCCGGTTTACGTTCAAAGTCCATCAATTCTTTGACTTCATCTGGATTTTGCATGCGATATTCTGCTTCTAAGAAATCGAACATGATACAAAGTGGGTCTCGCAACGGAATTGTCATACCTGGTTGTGCTAGGACAGCAGCACGTGTGGCTACTACATATGGTCGAGGAATTTATAGGACAACGGGGAGAAGGACATTACCCTGGGCATCTAGGACCTCGGGGACAACAACTTGATATGGGATCTCTCTCTATCCTGTGACCTCAGGGGTACCAGCAAAAGCATGAGAATATTTTGTCATTGCAAGTATCGTGTCATACTTGCAGGAATTTAGTGTGAGGGCCGACCCTTTGAGGTATAGTCCAATGAGAGAGAATACTACACGAAGATCAAATCTGTCTTGATAGCGAAATGCTAAATCACACATTTCGCTATCATAGAGCATACGGAAATAGGATAAGGACATTGTATCCTTCATCCCCGAAAATTAAAATTGCATTTTGCTCATAGGGCCCTCCAAGGAGGAAGCCATATCGCCAACTGGCGTGTACGAAGATGGGACAAAAATGAGATTAGGAAAAGACCAAAAAGAGAGGGAACCAGAAGTGGATTCCTGGACACTTTTGTCAGCAGTTTCCTCTACAGATAGCGTAGAGAAGACAGATGACGAAAAAAAAGACAGATATGAGTCTTGACTGGACAGACGGTGTTCTCGATACTGGAACTGAAACTATAGAAGAAATAGGTAGACTAGCTAAATCCGTAGTTCTAGCTAGTGGAACCGAAACTATAAGACAATTAGGTAGACCCGCTATATCCGTTTGGTCTATAGGTGATTGGCCGAAAGCTGCACCACTACGAGTAGACCCGGAACAAAAATTAAAATTATACAAATTTGTGGGCTTAAAAGGAGAATGCGAACCACGACATTGGGGTAATGAACACGATCTATCCGAAATGGAACTAGTGAGAACCACACCAAACACGTAGGCAAAAATCTTAAATAGTCTCTCAGGAGGGCGGCGATGGTCAGATCTAATCAAGAAGTCGCTTTTACCAAAAACCCTACCTTGCAAACGAGTGGGCAAGGCTAAAAGGCCAAATCTATAAAAGCAAAAAATTGCTAAACAAACACCTAGAGGTTCAGATCTAAAGCTCCACCGGCAGAAAATAGTTCTATCCAATGCCACCAACGGCCAGATCTAACAAGAAAATTCCAAGCAAAACATACCACAAGAAAACACAAGGCCACTTACGGTTAGATGGCAAGCATGCGAAGCGTGGACAATGCACATGCTCAATACAATTGGGTCTTATTGACCCAATCCACTCACGTACCCTCTTAACGATCAACAAACTATCCTAACACGCGCCTACACCCGCAAGGCATCGTAATACTTACACAACACCTTTAATAATCTGATGATTATCAAAAGTGAACCGCAGCTGATCGCTACAGCTAAGACTTTGCATAGCCTCAAAGGGTGAATCCGTTTTGAAATCCACTGCCAAAATTTCCTCCAAAATGGGTCACCTCTAAGTGTCCTCCGTACCTTGCGGGCCTCCACCTAGTGAATGTCCACACCCAAAGGAAGAGGAAAACAAAAATACGGAACAAAGAAAAGATAGGCAAATAAACTTAGAAGTGAGTTAGGATGAGAGGAAAGGAGGCTGCCCATACCCTAGGTTTTCAGCAAACCTTAGGACTGAAGCAACCCTAATTCGGTAGGAAACCCTAATTCTGCTGAAAACCCTAATTCTGCAGAAATACCCTAATCTCTAAAGAAAAACCCTAATTTGACAACAAAAAAAAACTAACTTGTCAAAAATATAGGTGTAATCTGCAGCAAATAAATAGTTTAGGATAAGGTAAGAGGAAATCTCTTAAAGAAATAAATTGAAAAAAACCAACTAAAAGTATTTCAAATGTATATATTTTTATATTTTCAAATGTATATGTATATATATATATATATATATATATTTATATATATATATATATTTATATATATATATATATATATATATTATGAATTTTTATTATTTTTCCTTCAAAGGCAAAACCGAAAACGAAATCACAACTAGAAAGAAAGTAGAATGAAAACTTGTAGAAAGAAATACCCGGATCAAAAAGACAAAACCGGATCAAAAATAGGTGAGAGAAAATTTAGAAATTGATAGATAGATTTTATATTGTAGATAATGTTTATATATATATATATATATGATATATATTTCCCTTTAAAATTTTGTTCTCACACCAAACTGAGAAGCAAAACTGAAAATGAAAGGTAAAGTGAAACAAAAAGAGAAAAGACAAAACCAAGAACAAAACTGAAAATGAAAGATAGTATATTTTTTTATGTTTTTTCAACAAAAAACTGAAAATGAAATAAAACATTATTTTTATTTTTAAACACACAACAAGAGAGAGGAGGATGATAATTTGAGAGTACATGAATAGTAAGCTGATGGGTAGCCACTAGGCTCTACGGCCTGGGCGTATTCCTTACAGGAGTTAGGTATAGGATTTCGAATAAAGAAAACAAAACCAGAAAAATTGTAAGAAAACAACAATAAAAATCTGCGGAGAATCCGAGATAACCAGATCTTGACATTATAACCAGATCTTGGCACGCCAATTGCAGTAAATTACAACAAGAAAACAAACAAAGAAATAATGTAGAGACTCCGAAATAACCGAATTCTAACAAACAAGTAAAATTAGCAACAAGAAAATACAAGAAAACAACGTTAAAAATCTGCACAAAATTCGAGAAAACCGGATTTTGACACACTAATAACCAATTGCAGAAAACGATAATAGAAAACAAGGAATTGGAAACTATAGAGAATCTGAGATAACCGGATTCTAACAAACCACAAGCAAACTCCAACCACGGCAACGAAAATTAGACAAGAAAAAGTCAAACACTTATTCACAAAAGGCATCTACAAAGGTTCAAAAACAGCCTCAGAAAGCAGGCAGAATCCACACTAAAAGAGGTTGTTGAAAGGAAACTGTGCGGACTCCGGTCGAAGCCGAGTGAGTTAACTTGTAGGGCTTACAATGAAAGTATAATGAGGAAAGAGAAAAGCTAAGCGCTTAACAAACTAAGGCAGAAAAAGCCTTGCAAAGAAATAACCAACAAATTGACTAAGGAAATAATAAGGGAAAAAGACAAAAAATATCTAAATCCACTTCGACCAATTCCTGTACTCTCAAATTATGAGAGTACAAACCTAACGCAATCGCCTAAGTACTAACGAAATAGCCAAAGTATTAATTTCTGACATTTGCTAGCTAACCAATAACGTGAGAGTATTTCACTGTACAATCTTTGACTAGTTTGGGTCCTGGCCAATAAGCGACCAAAACCATATGTCTATGTTACAAAATTCACAATCCGCGGATTAAAACCCTTCCTAACTAAATGAAAATGCGTGAACCTACATGGGTTCACGACTTAAAATACAGCCAATCAGTGTGCGTCTCCAACATTTCGAAATCGCACGTCGCGTCACCAATGTTTCGAAATCGTACTTCGCGTCACTACTATTTTGAAACCGTACGTCGTGGAATTCATGTCTTGAAATTGTACATCGCGTCACGCCAAAATTTGCGACAAAAACTAAAGTACGGACGTTGTCGCTCATGCGAATATGTATCTCCGTGTCACCCGCGGAATTCTCGGCGTCACTTCGAAGTAAGTAAACAATAATTTATGCGTTCAAACATGATTTTTACACGAACCAGAATTAGTGTGGCTCCAGCCCGTGATATTGTACAAATAAACAAAATTGATGTCCCGACACAATGCGGCATGACATTGAGACCAAATATATTAATATATATATCTTTCATTTGATACTATTATAGCTCCATTTCATTTAGAGAAGAGAGAAAGAGAAGTGGTCGAATGAGAAAGATGGGGAGAGATAAGGACGTCGTAAACTTTTGCAAAGGACCCATGAATGAAAGTGGACGTCCGAGACTCCAAAGATGTTTTTTCCGTACATGCTGTTGATTTCCGTGAAATCCGGGATTCAGTATGTCCCATACTAGGGAAAAGTGAGACTGCCAGGGCTCGAACCTATGACCTCTAACTTGAGCTGTCAACGCACTAACCACAGTGCCACCAGCTCGATGTAGAGCGTGGCGGGTCCTTACCTATTTATTTTAGGCGGCATCGAGTGTGACGTATCACATTCTACCCCGTATTGAACCGGCATTCACGTGCCAATCCAACACATGCTTGTCATTTTTGTACGTACATGCGCGTGACGAGCTAGGGAAAAAATAGGGTGTACTCTCCCCTTTTATAGTGTCATAAAGATCCTCTTTTAAGTCATGCAAAGCCTTTGTGTCATGTCATGTGAATTTCGCTTTGTGGCTTCGTATGCCTTGCCCTTTATACAAGCCAATCAAAAAACACCTCCCATTAACTCGAGGCGTCCGCGTGCTTATTTCGTGCGACGCACAACCCGCTTGGTCACATCTAAAGCTTGTGTGATATCAGAAAACCGTAACACAAAGTACTAATGACGACACCCAAAGCCTTTGTGATGTTTTCCAAAGTGGATGTGATGAATGTGTGATGTCAGTTGAAATATGTGACATTATGAGTCTCTAAGCGGCATCATATCTAGCCTTTTGTGATGATAGTTAGCGTTATAGTTCAATGTCATTTATTGTATCCGTAATGGTAGCTAAGTTTGTATGACATATTAGGCCCAACTTCATTCTTCCTGGTGGCATCTAGAGCCCTTGTAATGGCATTCAAATCGCTCTTGATGACATACACAAATGTCGTAAATAACGTCTATATTTTTTTTCTTGCATTACACATAAAACTTTTCCACATCGAGCACAAAGGGCCTCAAACACAAAGAGCCCACAATACACTATAACCATTGTTTTGGAACACGACATGGCATATAATGTTTAGTATGACATGACATTTAAGAGGCACGCTATTCCGAAAAAGTGTAATGTTGAGATGTTGTTTTAACGTTCTTATCAAAAGATAAGCCATGGGAACCTTTAACCTTTTATGTTTTTTTATGATTGTGTTGAAATATGGGTGTATAGATAAATGAAAAAAAACAAAAAATATAAAATAACACTATGACCATAGTTGCTTTACTTATGGAAATTTAGAATGTATACCGCCACATATGGATATAACATTACCAATTTAATCATTCCAACTAATTAAATTAGGCGCATCTTCTACATGGAAAATCGTGTTGTACTTTTTATATATGCCTTATTTCAGTACCTTTTGTCTGTTTTGTGCTTTATGTTCGCCAAAAAACGATGGTTTAACAACTTTTAACTTCACAACATCGCACGCAGTGATGCCAAATTATACATGCATTTCTTACCTTGAAATGGTTTGTGTTTTGAACAATTAGAGCTAATTGTTGAATGGTTTGGCCAATTGGGTTTGGTTTGTTTTGAATAGCACAA
The DNA here is from genome assembly GCA_037447655.1 of Zygnema cylindricum. Lineage (NCBI taxonomy): Eukaryota > Viridiplantae > Streptophyta > Zygnematophyceae > Zygnematales > Zygnemataceae > Zygnema > Zygnema cylindricum. Next base: position 138,228 of record JBBHKE010002842.1, read on the forward strand.
ATCGCGTTGTAAACCTTGTTGTTCGGTTTGGGACAATTGGGGACCGAACCAAAAATCGAAGCGAATTGGGCCGAATGCCGACAGGTAAAGTACTACAGTACACCGCGAATGGCTATTAGCCTTATTCACGCTAATTCGGCGCCCCTAAATTTGTACCCAAATTCTTAAATAGAGTGATTAAAAAAACCCTTAAAAACAAATTAGTGTGACCGATTTCTTTGAAAATTCCCAAATTCCCAATTAGCGTTAATCACACTAATTGTTCTTTAACACAGTATTTGTTAACGCTAACAGCGATTCGCGGTGTACAGTTCATGTACGAAAACCTGAGTGTACCCTGTATCGTTTATAGTACAGCATTGCAAAACGAAACGTCAGCCCGTCAGGCTTCTCATTACAATACCGTACTCGAAGCGTATCGTTTTGCGATATACACATGGAGTACGGTACGATGCATGCACTACAAATAAGCCGCTAGAAAATCACGCGTAACGCATGAAACAGATGACCAATCGACATCTGCATTCTTACTCGCCACGAAGTTAAAAGTCCTGATCGACGGCCAAAATGTGTTCTCATCGATCGTAAATATCTTCTCGATTCTTCATGGATGCTCGGTGTTTCTTGAGGAAGATTCATTTAAAAAGTCATAAAAAAATCAAGGGCCGTCTACTTCATTAATAGCCAATGCGGTGGGGCCAAAAAGTGCGAGAACAGTTCAGGACTGGATGATGTACTTTACACGTGTCAGTCAAATATCGGTGCGAAAGGAACGGATCATTTGCTGGATAAAATATCTAAAACCAAACCGCAATAATATAACCTCTCTTGCCGGGATATTTTATGTTCGACAAGTGGACAAACAGAATTGACCAATCATGACACTTTTTCAATTATATTTTCTACTGCAAATGGCTGGCTTTCCGTACGATGCAACCAGGATCCTCATCTACAGAAAAGAATGACCTAATTCTATTACGTCACTCTATCCAAAAACTGTCGCATTTCACGCTCGATTTGTACGACAACTACCGTACTGTACCGTACTGTGAATCAACCGGATGGTCCGTTTGGTCAGCGTGGCAGTTATAGACAAAATAAAAAAAAGGAATACGGGAAGAGTAAAAGTATTTGAAGGAACTTTTTTTATGGCTATTCTGAGCGTCACAAATTTATGCTTTTTAGGCTAAAATCCTGAACTGGCGAATCACTATCCTTTTCTCAACGAAGAAAAAAGTATATCATGGTCGTGTACATGGCCGTGTGCATTTAAATTATCCTGTTTTTTCCTTTTGGCCGTGAAGTACACGCGTAATAAGAGAACAGGCCAAAACTTTTTTTTCGCGCGGCTATCTCATTCACCGAGCTTTTCGGGAATTTATTTTGCCCTGTGATCCCACAAATCAGCGTGAAATGAGTCACGTTTTGGCCCAATAGGCCGACGCCCTTAATGACGTCCGCCACCGTCTGAAATTTTAGAGTCTGTATACGGGTACAGATACCGACAGAATATAATATCCAAGGGAAGCTAAGGGCGTGTCCCCATGTAACCGATATTTTGAAACGTTATTTTGGAATTTAGCGCTGATTTTACGGTGTACTTTTTAAAGTGTGCCTATGTCAATCGTTACTTGCGCGTTCATTATTTTGAATATGTGTCAGTTGTACACGTCGCCAATACTTGCGAAACCCAAACTGCTGACATTTGTAGACGCCAACGATCTCGGAACAAACTGCGGACATTTGTACGCCGCAAAGAGCTCCTGACATACTGGGACAATTGTCGACGCCGACTGTCATTTGTTGACACCCACACGTGAACGACATAAGCAATCGCCTACGTCTACAAAATTACATTTGTAGACGCCCACAAGTGGACAACATAAGCAAACGGACAAACAATTTTTTTTTCGTGTATTCTCCCAACTGCAAAAAATCAAATGGAAATTTTTGACGCGTGCAACCCAGGCTTTCTATTCGTCAATAGGGTAGTATTTTGATTAAAAGCAGGTCGCGATTTGATTTCAGTGCAAGTGTGAAGATGAGCTGGAAGTGGGTCGCGATGATAATACTACCAAATCGCCGTACCTTTCAAGTTCCAAGATGACGCAAAATGTATTTGAGTTTTTGCCCATTTTTCGTACGGCGTAATATTTTCAAGCAGGAAGTCTCATTTTCTGTGTAAACGACGGAAAAAAACCCTTACTTGAACACATGGGGACACGCCCTAAGTCTCGTACAGAAAGTCCTTTCTGCGACGCTGACAAATACTGTTTGTCCTTTTCCATCCTTAACCAACTGCATGCAGTGTACGGTACGGAACACTAAAATCTGGAGAGTTTTTGCGATAAAAAGTTTAAAATCCCTCTAGACTTTCCAGAACCTAAACTTCATCCGTACAGGAAATCATGTTCCTTACAAAATGACGTCGATGCAGACGAAAGAATCACAGTCGATCGGTTGAAGCGATATCTGCCGTCGATCGTGAGATTAGAACTGACGGTACCAGATTCAATGAACCTAGTTTCAAAAAGCGCCGCTCCCACCCGCGCTCCCCGAAAAAGTGTAAGGAAGAGTACAGCGTTCCTATTGGCCAACAGAACTGTATCTCCCGGAGAGTAGGCGCTTTTGAGAGGGAAAATTCGAATTTCGTGCGACTTCAACCGGATACTTCTCTCAATGGAAAAAGAAGAACTAAATTTTTGAAAACTAAGAAAAGTTGGATTGCTAATTATATATTTTTCTAAAATAAGTAATTATAAATGTTATTTTATTAAAGCCTTACGTAGGGACTAGTCATTTTCAAGTGTGACATACGTAACAGGTGGGGAAGGCTCTAAAAGAAACAAGGTAAGGATTTGTACCCCTTAGATTGAGAAAATTTATAATATGAATAAATGGGAACAATATGAATTGGGAATTATGAATTAAAAAATATCGTATTTAATTATTTTCTGGTGGTTATTGGTAATTTTTTTGAAGACAAACTGTTCCAAATTTTTTGAAGTAGGAAACATAAGGAATCGAAAAATGATTTTATAAATAGAATCAAGTTTTCGTTTTGATATGCAATTTTAATTCCGAAATTTTTGTTATGTTTTGCCAAAATTAATGAGAGAAACATGAAAATGATGTAAAAAAGAAGGGAATAGTTGTGCAGAACTGGAGATTTTTTTGAAAGAAATTTTAGCGATGAGCAATTTTTTAGTCATTTTCAGTGAATCTATTTAAGAATCTCAACAGAAAATTCAAGAAAATGAACTAAAAAAACTTGAATGAACTTAAATGTGCCTAATTACAATGGTCTTATCAATTAGATTCTGTAAAGGAACGCTTTAAGATCAAACATTTTTGAAACGAAAAAAAGAAGAAGAAATTAAGAATAAAGGAGAGAAGAAGAAAGGAAAGTTTTACAAAATTGCCCTTTTCCTCCTCTTCCTCCCTGAGCGGATTCCATGATTTCGCATTTTCGCATGCCGATCCTTGATCTGATTTCCCGATGCCTCACTTCCTTCCCTTCTCCCCTTCCCTTGCACCCTCCCCCCTTCCCTCTCCCTCCACCCCCCGCATCCTCTCCCCCTACGAAGTCTCTCTCGCCACCGACCATTTTTCCGAATCTCGTTTTGTCCGTTCTGAACTATGTTGCGATGTGTACAAAGGACAGCTGGATTCCGTACCTGTTTCCGTACTTTGTCTGGATGCCACGTGTCACTTGGGGAGGAGAGAGAGCGATTTAATTCGAGAACGAGTGGCTGAGATGCACCGATTGGATCATCCGAATATCGTAAAATTTATTGGATGGTGTCCGGAAATGGAGTATAAGTGTATTGTTTTTGAGTACATGGAGGGAGGGAGTTTGAAGGAGAGGTTGGAAAGAGGGAGTGGAGGGAATGGAGGGAGTGGAGGGAGAGGAGGTGGAGGGAGTGGAAGTAGAAGAGGGAGAGGGAGAGGAGAGGGAGGTGGTGAAGGAGAACCAGGAGAGGGCGGAGGAAACAAGGGAGACGGGGTAGGAGAGGTTGGAGAGGTTGGAGAGGGAGGAGAGAGAGGAGCGAGAGATGATGGAGAAAGGGGAGAAATGAGAGGGGAAAGGGAGGGGTATGGTGGAGGAGATGAAGGAGTTTTGGATTGGAAAGATCGATGTCGAATTGCATCAGAAATTTCGTCGGCAATTTTATATTTACACAGTGGAGTTTCAAGAAGAGGATATTTAGCTTCTTATAATATTTTTTTGGACGGGAATAAAAGAAGTAAATTAAGTCATTCCATCGACTTGTCGGATTTCTGGACGAAAAAGTACGATATGAGATATTTCGGTTCTTTACTTTTTCAACTGTTAACGAGAAAAACGTTTCATAATTTTCTGAAAGCCGGTTTCGTTAAACAAAATATTTTGGAAATGCTCGATACAAGCGCGGGAAAATGGCCGAAAGATATTTCGGAAGAATTAATCCGATTGGCGATTTGTTGTTCTCATCCGGATTGGAACAAACGTCCGGAGATTAAAGACGTTCATCCGATTTTAGAAAAGATTGCGGATAAAGTGGGAAATGTTTCTCAATTCGAAGAGTCTAGCTCCAAAAATGTTTCGGATTCGGAAAATGTTTTCGGTTCGGAAAATGTTCCTTGTTCTGAAAAGGTTTTGGGTTCGGAAAAGGAAAAGTTTTCTGTTTTTGGAAGTTGTTCGAGTTCTGAAATCGAAATGGAAGAAGGAGAAGGGGATGAGGGAGAAGGAGATATAGGAGAAGGAGAGAAAGGAGAAGGAGAAGAAACTTTTATGGATGAAAATTTGGAATCGTTGGAAGAAGTTTCTGGAGACCTTTTGCTTTCAGAAAGTTCCGGAAGCTTGAATTCGAGTTTTGGGGAGAAAAACGTTTTAAACTTAGTTGTGCGAGCGGAAGATGATTGGCCTTTTCTTGGAGAACAATTATTATGCTCTTTGGATGAATTGGATTTTATGCCAATTCAAGAAATTGTCCAGAAAAAGTCAAGAAAAAGAGATACCATAGAGGGAGAATCGGCATCCGATTTAACTTCAGAAAAGGTATTCTTTTATTGTTGTCCCTCTTCACTTTTTTGATGAAGATTTTCATTTGGAACTGCTTTTTTTTTTAGTTGTTTGCTTCACTTACTGTGTAGTTCTCCTTTAAAACTGTTTTTTTTTTTTTTTATTAACCATTCCGATAATTCAAATTCAAATTTCAATTTCAGTTTCAGATTCAGTTTCAGAAGTTTAAAGTTTATTAAACCGAACCATTGTGAAAGACCGAAATCTGGGTTTAGAAACACTTCAAAATGTTCCTGAATTTTTTTTTTCGCCTGTTTTAACATTTTTCTGTCAAATGAGATCCCAAAAAACAGACCATGAAAACAAGCAAGGGAAAAAAAAGATGAAAAAAACAAATTCTGTCTATATTCTGTTATTATTTGACTTCCTTTTTTTGTCCTGTCATTTTCACTTTTTTGGCTCATTTTGTCAGGAATTTTTAACGGAAAACGAATATTTTTCTCAGGAACAGTTGTCACCAATGGATACAAATTTGCCACGTGGCAAATGTTGGGTCTCTGACGAGTTTCCGGAAACTTTTGGAATGGAATTGGAAACGTCCGAAAAGATTTTGGAGAGTTCCGGCATGAATTTGGAAACTTCCGTGAACCTTCCGGAAGATTCTGTGATAGATTTGGAAACTTTCAGAACTAATTCAGAAAACTCCGGAAAAGTTTCGGAAGCTTCCAGGAAGCTTCAGGTTGTAGAAGACGCAAAAAATCGAGCCTATGAGGCATTCAGAAAAGGGGATTTTTTGGAAGCTGTGGATAATTTTACTCAGGTAAAATTAAGTATCTCTCTCTATCTCTCTCTTTCTCTCGTTCTCTCTTTTTCTCTCTCCTTCTCTCCCTCTCCCCTCTCTCTCCTCTCTCTCTCTCTATATCTTTCTCTCTCTCTCTTTCTCTCTATCTTTCTCTCGTTCCCTGTCTTTGTTTTTTTTGGAACCAAGATGAGAAAGAGTAATTTGGGAACAATTTTTGATTTTTTTTTTTGCCAATTCCATTTTCCATCAAATGAATAGATTCCATTTTCCACAAAAGATTTGTGCCAGAATTCTCATTTTAAAATTTTTAAGCAAAAGATTTTTGGTTGACTGGTAGGCCACCGGTTTTGTATTGTCGACAGTGCGATTCTCTCTCTCTCTCTCACTCTCTCTCTCTCTCTCTCTCTCTCTCTCTCTCTCTCTCTCTCTCTCTCTCTCTCTCTCTCTCTCTCTCTCTCTCTCTCTCTCTCTCTCTCTCTCTCTCTTTCTTTCTCTTTCTCTTTCTCTTTCTCTTTCCCTTTCTCTGTCTCTCTCTTTCTCTCTCTCACTCTCTCAATCTCGTTTTCTCTCCCTCTCTTTCACTTTCCCCCCTTCTCTCCGCCTCCCTTCCCACTCTTCCCCCCTTCTCGTGTCTTTTCCTTTTCTTTTATCCCTTCTCTCCCCCCTTGTTCCATTTCCCCTTTTTTTCTCACTCATCTCCCTCTTTTACCCCTTTACTTTTTCCCTCCTCCCCTTCTATTTCTATCTTATAATCCTCCCTTATTTTTCTCAAGCTTTTCCACCTTTTTTTTTTCCCCCCTCTTTCCCCCTTTTCCCGTTTTCCCCCTCTCCCCCCTTTTCTCCTTCTCCCCCCATCCCACCTTTTCCCCATCCCCCCTTCCCACCTTTCCCCCCCTTCCCCCTCTTCCCCCTTCCCCCCTTCCCCCCTTCCCCCTTTCCCCCTTTCCCCCCTTCCCCCCTTCCCCCCTTCCCCCCTTCCCCCCTTCCCCCTTTCCCCCCTTCCCCCCTTCCCCCCTTCCCCCCTTCCCCCCTTCCCCCCTTCCCCCCTTCCCCCCTTCCCCCCTTCCCCCCTTCCCCCCTTCCCCCCTTCCCCCCTTCCCCCCTTCCCCCCTTCCCCCCCTTCCCCCCTTCCCCCCTTCCCCCCTTCCCCCCTTCCCCCCTTCCCCCCTTCCCCCCTTCCCCCCTTCCCCCCTTCCCCCCTTCCCCCCTTCCCCCCCTTCCCCCCTTCCCCCCTTCCCCTTACCCCTCTTTTCCCCCCTTCTCTCCCCCCTCCCTATCTCTCCCTTTAGGCCCTCGATTTGGCCCCCGACTGCCCCGTCCTCTTGGCCAATCGCAGCCTCTCGTGGCTCCGTGGCGGCCAACCAGAGCAGGCCATTTTGGACGCACGTGTGGCAAAGAAGCTGGCTCCCCATTGGCCGAAACCTCACTATCGGGAAGGTTCAGCACTCCGTCTCATGGAGGTAAACGCAGTTTTATTGTTATTGTTATTGTTGTTGTTAGAGTTATTATTGTTATGATTGTTATTATTATTACTATCATTATTATTACTATTGTTATTGTTACTGTTATTGTTATTGCTGTTTTTGTTGGTTTGTTATTGTTATTGTTGTTTTTGCTATTATTGTTGTTATTTTTGTTATTGTCAGAGTTATTGTTATTATTACTGTTTTTGTTATTATTATTATTATTGTTATTGTCAGTCCAATTGTCGTTGTTGAAGTTATTGTTATTATTATTATTATTGTTGTTATTATGTTATTGTTTTTGTTATTTCTATTATTACTATAGTTATTGTTTCTAAAATTGTTATTGTTCTTGCTATTATACATATTTTTTAATCACACAATTCGTCGACTTACTTGCTACATTTTTAAATGAGACGTGTACAAATTTTTGCTGGAGTTTATAAAATGTTCCCGATTTCTTTTTGGGGATTGTTTTTGGGATAGTTTTTGGGAAATGATGCAATATGGATAATTCGGAGGTTTTTTTTTTTTTTTCCTTTTTTTCAGATTTTGAGATTGTGATGATGTGCATAACAAAAGAGTTTGCCAAAGAATGTTTTTCTTGGGAACTCACTTTAATAGAAGATAATTTTATTGGAATTTTAATTGTAATGGGGATTTTCGTACGTTATTTTAAAGGATATTTTAATCGAATGTTTTTCCATGGTGGTTTTATAAGAAAATAATGTGATGGGGATTTTCATTAAGAAAATTTAATTGGTATTTCTGATTTTTACAGACGGTAATATAGCGGAATTTTCCATAGAGACTAATTTAATGGCGATTTTCATAGAGGCTTAAGGGGGACTTTAATACTTTTTAGTAGGGAATGGGAATTTTAACAAGATCATTTAACAGGACTTTTAATAGAAGATTTTTTTCTTTTCCTTTTTTCCAATATTCTTATTTTTTTCCTTTTTATTACGAAACAGAGATATTCGGAAGCAGCAATCGCATTTTACGCCGGAGTTCAGTTAGATCCGCATAATCCGGGATTGGCTATTGCTCTCAGGTACAAATTATTCTCATGTTTTTTTTTTTTTTTATGTTTTTTCGTTTGCTTATGTTTCCTTGTGGTCTTGTTTTTTTATGTTTTCATGTCTGCTTACATTTTTTTTTTTCATTTTTTTCTTGTTTTCTTTGGGGTTTATTTTGTGGCTTTATTCAGTTCCAATTCATCTTCCAATTTATTAACAGTGAGTTTGTTATTGAAATTTCTTGTGATTTAAAAATTGAATGCGCCCCAAAATTATTTGCAATACTTGAGGTGTTTATAAAGAGGAATTTTTAAGTAATTTGAGGTGTTTATTATAATTCTGGCTATTTTTAGAAAATTTGATGAAGATTTTTACCAAACTTGAGTTGTTCATCAGAATTTTCAGGGGATTGTACTTAAATTGAGCTATCCATACATAAATTTATGTCAATTTGACTTATTCATAAGAAGTTTTGATGACTTTCTACTAGTTTTGGTTTTATTTAATGAAGCTGAGGCATTTGTGAACAATTTGATAACTTTGTAAATAATTTGAGGTATTTATGACTAACCTGCGATTTATGCAATATTTGATTGTTTTACAAGAAATTTGAGGTGCTTATAATTAAATTTTTTATATGTAATTTGAGGTGTCTACACTCTTTTAGTTATTTATGCATAAATTGAGTTGTTTGTATGAGACTCCAATTTGTTACAAGGGATTTGAGGTGTTCGTACTATATTTCAATTTTTTCTAACATATGTAAGGTGTTTATACTAATATGTCAGTTAATTATAATAATTTGAGGTCTTTACTCCGGATTTGAGTTGTTTATATGAAGTTTGAGATCTTTATACTAGTTTTCATTTTTCAGGTGTCTTTTCTATATTTGAGTTATTACAACACATTTGAGATGTTACACTGATTTTTTTTATTTTTTTTAATTGATTAGGTGCTTGTTCTGTTTTCCCTCTCTCCCTCTCTCCCTCTCCATCTCCCTTTCCCTCTCCGTCTCCCGCTCTGTCTCCCTCTCTCAATTCCTTTTCCTCTCCCTCTCCCTCCCCTCCCCTTCGCCCCCTCTCCCTGTCACCTCCTCTGCCTCTTTCCTTCTCTTCCTCTCACCCTCTCTTCCCCTCTCCCTATTCTCCTCCCCCTCTCCCTCTCGCCCTCAACTCCCCTCTCCCTCTCGCCCTCTCCAACTCTTCTCCTCCCTCTCCATCTCGCCCTCTCCTCCCCTCCCTCCCCTCTCCTCCCCTCTCCTCCCCTCTCCCCCACCCTCTCCTCTTCCTCTCTCTCCACTGCAGGGAAGCTGTGGAAGCCGATATTCTCGCCCACAGAATCGAGAGGGAACTTGATTTTTCTTGGGCTCCCAGTACTGTTGTTTGATTACTTTTTTTTTTTTTTCCCCCTAATTTCACTGTTTAGGAGAATACAGTATGTAGAATGTAGACAGTGAAAAGTACGCAAGTGATACAAAAACAATTTTGTTCGATGTTTTTTCCTCGATTTTTAGTATGGTGATCGTCGTGTTTGTGTGTATTATTCTTTAGAGTATTCTAGGTTTTCGTCTTCGGTTTTTCATTTTTAGTTTTTTTTTTGTTTTGGTTTTTTCGATTTGGTTTTGGGTACGATATCGTCGTAGTTCACATTGCAGTTTTAAGTTATGGTTAATTTCAGATTAACAGATTTAAAATAGAGTGGATAAACTATTGAGGAAGGTACCTTCTCCGAGACTTGTTTTGTTATATCTAATTAAAGTGTTTTTCTTCACCAACACTCTTGATTTTCGTTTTTTTTTATTTGCTTTGTTAGTTAATTATGGTTATATTTGGAATTTGTCCAAAAGTGGTGTCGCCGCTTCTATCCTCGCTCTTGTTTTTTACTCCGGGATACAATCACATTTTTTCTATTTTTTTTGCTTTGTTCGTTTTAAGCCTCGATGGTGATAAATACTAGAGAATGGTTTATATCTCTTACATAAAAGCGTTATGGACTCCCTTACACAACTTTGCCTTTTGGACCTTTTTCTTAGGTAACAGGCCATCGAAACTCTTCCTCGTTTTGACGATGAAAATTGAGTCATTCTATAATTTGTAAGAACAAATTATTATACATATTGTTATCTTGCGTAACCGTGGGTGCTGTTTTTACATTGTACGGATGTACATAACAAAGAGATAATTGCATCACATGGATTTGGAAACAATGATAAGGCTACTGAAAGACAATTTCTATTTCATTAATCTAATTACAATTCGCGGTGTACTATACAATAATGTACAGTACACCGTTCTGTACACCGTCAATCGCTATTAGTAGTATTGTGTATCGGAAAAAAACTTATCGCGATAACACCGATACCGATAGTTACCGGTTATCGAACGGTCAGAGGTCCCGATATATCGGTCCGAGACCAACAAATTCCATATCGGCGATAACTTAAAAAATGTATAGTACGCATACTATAGTACCTTATAGCATACTGTACGCATACTATAGTACCTTAAAATATACTGTATTACATAATTCACATTATATAGCGTGGCATGCCACGTATAGCAATCTGTTCCGTATCTATTTAACTGATAACTATTACGGACAGCGCAGCACGTAAACGTAGACAAATTTAAAATAATACTTTATAGTTCTAAAGCTATACTACCGAAACGAAAAAAATAAATTGTAAAATTCGAGAATCAAATTTAAAATAAAATAAAATGATAAGACGAACAGAGAAGACTGAACTGTCGATGTCCAATTTGTACGGATTTCAATTTTTTTAAGAAAACTACGTAGTATTCGTCTTTTTCATATTTTTCGTGAATTCGTGTAAATTTCACTGTACGGCAATGTACAAAAACGTACGGAAAGCGTAAAAGTACGGAAAATTTTCAGAAATGTACAAAATTGTATGAAAGTGTACTCTAAAAAACCTAATAGTACGGAACATTTACGGCAGCCGTACTGAAATATGAAGGAACGTACGGCAATGTACCTTGGAAACCCTAAAAATCCCATAAAATAACCCTAAACTGTACGAACATAGACGGACACTGTACGTAATTGTAAAAACATTGTACGGGTACAAAGTAAGGTACGCATTTTATTTACTTTTCATCAGCGTTTGATGCGTACCTTACGTAGTATTCGTTAGTTTTACCGTGCGTAATATGCGCACGGGACATCTAAGGACTGAATACATCTGTCAGACTGCCGCCATTTACAGCAACCATATTTATCTGTACGGTCCGTACAATTATCGCCGATAGTTATCGATATCGGTGTTATCGCAAATAATAACCGATAAATATCGGTTATTTATCGGCGGTAACACCGATGGCGATATATCGTACCAATATATCGATTATCGGGTACCCAAAAAAAGGTCCATATCGGTTATCGGCAAATCCTTACCAATACACAACACTAGTAATTGGTAGTGTTGTGTCTCAGCAATAAATTTATTGCGATAACACCGGTACCGATAGTTATCGGTTATCGAACAGTCAGAGGTCCCGATATATCGCTCCGAGACCAACAAATACCTTATCGGCGATAAATGGAAACATTATAGTACGCTATATAATAGTACTATATAATAAATTGTATTATATTTTTCCTTGCATAAAGCGTGGCATGCCACGCGTAACAATCTGTTCCGTAATCTGTGTAACGGGATAACGACAGTTCATTACGACGGAATAAGCCGTACATATGTACGGTATGAACCATACAATTATCGCCGATAGTTATCGGTACCGGTGTTATCGCGATAGAAAACCGATATTATTATTATCGGCGATAACAACAGCTTCGATATATCGTGCCAATATATCGGTTATCGGCAAGCCAAAAAAATGAACATATCGATTATCGGCAAAACCCTGCCCATACACAACACTACTAATTGGTGAAACTCTTCTCTCGGATGTTCTTAAGTGCGTTTTTATTTTTTAGTGCGATATTGTTGTTTTGCGTCCGTATTACCTTCAAGAAGAAATAGATCCACAACGGAATGGAACAACCCTTTGCATATTTGTTTACCTATCGACTTCCTTTAGAGGAATCAGGCCTGTTCTCCATTAGTCGGTCCAAGTAAACATGCGGAAACGTCTATTTCTAGTGTTTACTTGCGCGACGTTCCATTACGTCGTGCCAGTAAGCATCGTTTCTCAATTATGATTGGCGCCACGTAGGCTAGTTTTCAGATTCTTAAAATCTAAAAATGTTCTTCAAACTTAAAATCTGTACATCATATTTGTCCGAGCGGAGGTAGCTAATGATTTGTACGAAAATTTTGCGACAAAATTTTAATTTTGAAATTGAAAATCAAAATTTCGAAATGGAATGGCAAAAAGGCGCCGCAAACTTTGAAGGTAAGCGGATGTCAAAAGGAGCGTGCGAGGATATTTCGGTCGACCTGCAAACACCGTGGCGGAAGACATATGGCGTGTACGACGTGTACGTTTCTCATCGCCTGTTCGTGGTGGATATTTTATTAACTTTTCATGTGTACCAATGGTACACGACCAGTGTGAAGAACTCTCCTCGGCGAGGAGAGTCTCTTCACACTGGACGATGTGCGTGATTGCTTCACGAATCTAAAAAAGTGAAACATCAAACGGTTGATACTTACGCCTATAATATTGGAGCCATCCAGTTAACATGTTTCGTCATGTTTGGTCTGACAAAAAAAAAATTGGTACGAATCTCTACGAAATTGTACGGCGCCCAGTAAACAACGCCACTTTTCCTCTAATGGAAGCCCTCAGCAATTTCCAGACCCTTTTCCCAGCTTATTATTTTTAAGCTTCTGCATATAGTTTGAATAGCCAGATTCTGATGTCACTTTAGACATAGCTGGTCCAAGACGTTTTTTAGTGTTTTTTTTTGCACATAAAGCTGATTAGTAATTACGCGCGACACCGCATTCGTTACGTCAACCGAAAGAAGAATTTTTCCACTTTAGGGTAACCTTCCATCAGGCGAAAAGTGGGGTTGTGTCCCGGAGAAAGTACCTTTCCGTACTAAGCCGTACTATTTGTTTTTTTTTTTACAAAAGATGTTTACTAGAAATTCGTTAAGATTCTCCAGACTTTTTGGCGAAAACTTCCACCGTCCGATTTTGAATTTCTGACGCAAACGCCCCTTGTATCCAGTGTCTGGCTAGTCTCCTCCGAGGAGGACACTTTGCGCTTACTGGACGCGTGTATTGGTCCACTTGTAAAAGTCAAAGTCGATCCACGACGGACTTGAAGTTATGAACTTACATGTGGCAAATGGCGTGTACCTTGTGACATAAAAGCCACCCTGTTCGACGACAAAATCTTGGTTGTAGGACATCCTGTCACGCCTCTGCTGGTACAGGGATAATACATGAACGTACAAATGGTACATTCATGGACATTTGTACAAATTTTCATTTTGCAATGGTTTTCGTAACAGTTGGTACAACAACAAATACATGGACGTACGGATTGTACATTAGCGTGACGCTACTATATATTTTAATCTGCGCCCACCTGTACAGATACACAGTTGCGATTTTGTCCTTTTCAAAATTTTCATCATTGTTGGGCGGCTCAACAGGATCCTACGTAGTACCAATCGCAATCTAACACGCAAGCAACTTTTGCTTCACTGGCACGACCTGATGGAAAGGTGTTATAAATATAACTGCCAGTAAACGTGACCGTACGATTACTTGGAACGCCTGATGGAAGGTTACCCCATGTGTTCAATTAAGGGTTTTTTTCCGTCGTTTACGCATAAAATGGGACTTCCTACTTGAAAATATTACGCCGTACGAAAATGGGCAAAAACTCAAATACATTTTGCGTCATCTTGGAACTTGAAAGGTACGGCGATTTGGCAGTATTATCATCGCGACCCACTTCCAGCTCATCTTCACACTTGCACTGAAATCAAATCGCGACCTGCTTTTAATCAAAATACTACCCTATTGACGAATACAAAGCCTGGGTTGCACGCGTCAAAAGTTTTCATTTGTTTTTTTGCAGTTGGGAGAATACACCAAAAAAAAATTGTTTGTCCGTTTGCTTATGCTGTCCGATGTGGGCGTCTACAAATGTCATTTTGTACACGTAGGCGATTGCTTATGTCGTTCACGTGTGGGCGTCAACAAATGACAGTCGGCGTCTACAGTTGTCCCAGTATGTCAGGAGCTCTTTGCGGCGTACAAATGTCCGCAGTTTGTTCCGAGATCGTTGGCGTCTACAAATGTCAGCAGTTTGTTGGCGTCTACAGGTGTCGCAAGTATTGGCGACGTGTACAACTGCCACATATTCCAAATAATGAACGCGCAAGTACATAGGCACACTTTGAAAAGTACACCGTAAAATCAGCGCTAAATTCCAAAATAACGTTTCAAAATATCGGTTACATGGGGACACGCCCTTAGTCTTACTGGAGACTTTGAAACACGTTCTGGCCGTCCAGATTAACGTAATCTAGACGGCCAGAAATGTCGTTATGGTCATTCAATGTGGATGGCGATGTTTACCGATTTTTGCAAGACTCTTATCTCCTTGCTGTCTTACATGACCGTACACGATACGGTCTATACTTTTTCATTTATCAGCTGTAATCATTAGTGACATCCAGCGTCACTATTGGCCAAAGTATATTCGGGGATCTGGTAGATTTTCTCACGATTCTTGTCTGATTTGACTTCTGTTTCCGTCTTTCCGAACCTTGTTGAATTTGTCTTTTTGCAATAGTAAATGGTTGAGGATCGTGACAGTTAGAACTTAGAAGACAGATATCGGTCGTCGGATTTCCTGCCGCTTTGAATGGTAAGCACTAAGCAGATAAGCAGGTATTACATGGTCCCAGCAGAACTAGCGGGAAGACCAGTTTAGTAACGGTCATCGTCTAGAAAATAAACCTTTAGTGCCGGTATACAGATTACAGTTTCACTTAGGATAAAAATGAGGAATTGCCGGTTTGCATTTGCATACTTCAATTTTTGTCGGGCCTTGGCAGTTGGCACATACGTCATAAAGTACGAACTATAGGTGATACGAATTGATGGTGAGATTCTAACAGGCGATAAAATCTCCGTGCGAATATTAAGGGGGGAATATGACGAATATCACAGCTCAGTAGTCACGATTCGTGTGTAACTTCGTGCTAATTTTCGGTTAGGGTTTAGGTCAGGTTTAGGGTTTATTAACAATAAACCCGGGGTTAGGGTTATGTCAGGGTTTAGGGTTTAGGGTTAAATATTCTTGCACGCCTTGTTAAATTTGAAAATTTCACCTTTATGACCAGCAAGTACCCGGTTTCTTCAAATTTCACCGTACGGTTGATTTATAACGCACCGCATTTTATTTCTTTTTCTTGACAATCTGTTTATAGATTAATTTTTTTTGTCGTGCTTGTCGTTTAGCGTACATATGTTGCGGGCAAGGAGCGTGTAGAAGTCGTCATGATAGCCTGTCGTTTCGCTTGCCCCCCCCCCCCCCCCCCCCCCCCCCCTTTCCCCCTCCCCCCCTCCCCCCCCCCCCCCCTTCTCCCCCTCCCTCTCTCTCCACTGCAGGGAAGCTGTGGAAGCCGATATTCTCGCTCACAGAATCGAGAGGGAACTCGATTTTTCTTTGGCTCCTTGTACTGTCGTTTGATTTATTTATTTTTCTTTTTTCTAATTTCACCCTTTAGGAGAATACAATACGAAGAATGTAGACAGTGAAAAGTACCGAAGTGATACAGAAACAATGTTGTTCGATGTTTTTTCCTTGGTTTTTAGTATGGTGTGTGTGTGTATTTTTCTTTAGAATCATTTAGGTTTTCGTTTTCGGTTTTTCATTTTTAGTTTTTTTTTGTTTTGGTTTTTTCGATTCGGTTTTTGGTACAATTCCGTCGTAGTTCTCATTGCAGTATTAAGTAATGCAGTTTAATTTCAGATTAACAGTTTTAAAATAGAGTGGATGAACTATTGCGGAAGGTACCTGCTCCGAGAAGTGTTTCTTATATCTTATTAAGTGTTTTTCCTCACCAACACCCTTGATTTCCCGTTTTTTTTTTGTTTGTTTTGTTAGTTAACTATGGTTTAGTTGGAATTTGTCTGAAAGTGGTTTCACTGCTCTCCTCGCTCAGGTCTTTTACTTCGGGAAACAATCACATTTTTTGTTTTATGTTTTTTATTTTTTTGTCTCAAGCCTTGATGGTGAGAAATACAACATCGTGAATCGCTATTAGTGTTTATAATTTTTTCACCGCTTAAAACATCTTTTCTCCGTACACAGTTGTGGGATTTTCAATTTAAAACCGCTAATCGGAAGTTGAGAATGTTACCTTTCAATCGCAACCGTCAGAACCAAAATTCGAAAATTGTGTATGGAGAAAATATGTTTTAAGCGGCTCAAAAAATATTAACACTAATAGCGATTCACGGTGTAGAGAATAGTTTATATATCTTACATTAAAGCTTTACACACTCCCTTACACAACATTGCCTTTTGGACCTTTTGTTTAGGTAAACACACCATCGAAACTCTTCCTCGTTTTGACGATGAAAACTGAGTCATTCTATTATTTTTAAGTACAAATTATTATTCATATTGTTATCTTGCGTAACCGTGGGTACTGTTTTAAATTGTACGGATGCACAACTCGAAGAGAATATTACATCACATGGATTTGGAAACTATGAGAAGGCTACTGACTATTTCATTAAGGTAGGTCAAACTGCTTAAGGTACAAATGTTGAAGTACACTTTTTGTTGTGTAATTACTAATTACACCTCGAATCGCTATTAGCGTGTATAATGCTAATTCGGTTCCCCTAAATTTTGACCCAAATTCTTAAATAGAATTAGTAATTCTATTTTTTTCTTCACGCCTTTTAGGGTTCTCTTCCAATTAGCGTTAATAACGAAAGTACTCTGCGTTTTAAATAGTATGGTGTACGGTTAGTGTCAGACCGTACAAAAATGTACCTTTCTTAGTGAAAAAGTACAGAAAATAATTTAACATAGGCGCTCGTGCATGTGAATGTGCACTGGAAGAAAGGGATGAAATCGCGTCGCCCAAAACCCCGTTCTTACATGTTCGTCCGTTGACCGCTAAAATTACGGGACGGCGTACGATTTCAAAGATTTTGTACAAGTACCTATATTACTGTAAGCATGTTTACGGCGGGTATTTATTTTTTTGAAAAACCCGAATTAGAATTAGTAAAAAAATAGAAATTAGAAAATGTTTTTTTTTAGAATTTTGAAATTCCCAATTAGCGTTAATAACTCGAGTAATTTTTTTACGCTATTTATTTCTTGACGCTAATAGCGATTCGCGGTGTAGTGAAGCCTTCTCTCGGAAGTACTTTAGTGCGTATTTATTTTTTAGTGCGGTATTGCTGTTTCGCGTCCGTATTACCTTCAAGAAATAGATCCATAACGGAATGGAACAACCGGAAGAACCCTGTGCATATTTGTTTACCTTTCGACTTCCTTTAGAGGAATCAGCAATTTTCAGACTCTTTTCCAGCT
Organism: Zygnema cylindricum; assembly: GCA_037447655.1. Lineage (NCBI taxonomy): Eukaryota > Viridiplantae > Streptophyta > Zygnematophyceae > Zygnematales > Zygnemataceae > Zygnema > Zygnema cylindricum. The sequence goes on from JBBHKE010002842.1 coordinate 156,026, forward strand.
TTTCTTTATTAGCTTCTGCATATAGTACGAATAGCCAGATTCTGATGTCACTTTAGACATAGCTGGTCCAAGACGTTTTTTAGTGTGCTTTTTCCACATAAGCTGATTAGTAATTACGCGAGACACCGTAGTTGTTACGTCAACCGAATGAAGAAAATTCTATTTTTACTGTTTGTCTCACTGGAGACTTTGAGAGACGTTCTGGCCGTCCAGATTAATGTAATCTAGACGGCCAGAAATTGCGTTATGGTCATTCAATGTGGATGATGATGTTTACCGCGTTTTGCCAGTCTCTTATCTCCTTCCTGTCTTACACGACCGTACATGATACGGACTGTACTTCTTCATTTAACAGCTGTATACAAAAGTGACATCCAGCGTCACTATTGGTCAAAGTATATTCGGGAATCTGGTAGATTTTCTCGCGATTCTTGTCTGATTTGACTTCTGTTTCCGTCTTTCCGAACCTTGTTGACTTTGTCTTTTTGGAATAGTAAATGGGTGAGGATCGTGACAGTTAGAAGACGGATATCGGTCGTCGGATTTCCTGCCGCGTTGAATGGTAAGCAGATAAGCAGGTATTACATGGTCCCAGCAGATTAGCGACCAATCTGTGAGACCAGATTAGTAACGGTCATCGTCTAAATAATAAACCTTTAGTGCCGGTTTACCGATTACAGTTGCACTTAGAATAAAAATGAGGAATTGCCGGTTTGCATTTGCATACTTCAATTTTTGTCGGGCCTTGGCAGTTGGCACATACGTCATAAAGTACGAACTATATTAGGTGATACGAATGGATGGTGAGACTCTAACAGGCGATAAAATCTCCGTGCAAATATTAGGGGAATATGAGTATATGACGAATATCACAGCTCAGTAGTCACGATTCGTGTGTTCTTCGGGCTAATTTTTGCTTAGGGTTTAGGTCAGGGTTTAGGGTTTATTAACAATAAACCCAGGGTTAGGGTTATGTCAGGGCTTAGGGTTTAGGGTTTAGGGTTAAATATTCTTGCACGCCTTGTTAAATTTTAAAATTTATACCTCTATGACCAGCAAGTACCCGGTTTCTTTATTTTTCACCGTACGGGTGATTTCTAACGCACCGCATTTTATTTATTTTCTTTACAATCTGTTTATAGATTATTATTTTTTGTCGGGCCTGTCGTTTAGAGTGCGTATGTTGCGGGCAAGGAGCTTGTAAAAGTCGTCATGATAGCCTGTCGTTTCGCTTGCCGTACCGTTCAACCTAAAAACTGTACGTTTCCGAATACTTTTTCAAAATTCTCCTGAAGTTCGTTGTCGCGTAGCTCCAATTTAGATTTTGGGTTAATGACGAAGATAACTGGTCCATATGAATCTCCCCTTTTAAAACGGCCAATCGTGAAAATATATGTTTTTTTTGTACTTTAGTACGAAACTATGAACACTTTTAGTACGAACTGACACATTTTATACACTCCAATATTTAGGAACTGTCCAAACTGTACTGTAGTTGACTCGAATAAAATTATACCTATATTAACATAAAGGAAATCTAGGATTATTAATTCTATTTTAGGTTTGAGGATCAAAATTTTGAGTGCGCGGATATAGTGTTATCAACACTATAAGATATTCTCGGTCTAGCCCCCGGGCAACCCCGCGCTTCCGTACGTAAAAGCTCGTTTGGAAATTGATGCGTTGACCGCTTTCAAAACCAAAAGAGTCGGTGGTGTACTTTTTTGGCTATTTCGAGGGTCACGTCACAGTCTCGTGGAAATTGTCGGTCCTATCTTTATTCCGATTGGTTACATTTGTCGTCGCCCGAAGCATGTAATGTCCTGTCTAATAAATGTGGCACTAAAAATAAATAAATTGACATATTGCATGATGGAACCTCGCGTCGGCTTCTATGCTACTATAATTAGTGATTACATACAACAACGTAATAAAAACGTTTTTTTACGATAAAATATTAAAATTCAACCCGTAGGCTGGTCCTAATTGGTTGAATTCCATTAGGGTTTCCTATATGCACATATGCGAAACAGACACATAGTCATCTGTTACCGGTCGGGTTGTCTCGGGCGGTTAGCTGTTTAATTTGTCCTTTTCCCAGCTGTCAAGATGGTCATCTGTGACGTGTGTGGTATTGCCACGTAGGATTATAGGTCATGTTCTACTTGCAACGAATGGGAGAAAAAAACAATTGGCCGTCTCTAAACATAGGGAGGAAATTTAAAATATTTTAGTGTGGATCCATGCGTTTTTTTTTGCGTGACCTTCGGAAATCGAATCTCAGCATTTGAAATAATGAAACCTGTTTTCTTGGAACTGTTTTGAAAGCCGTACAATGTCGCAGGGTGTCCGAAGGGTTGGTTGGAAAATCAGCAGATTCTGCTTGTCTTTTCTGCTAGAAAGTACAGTACTGTATCAATCGAATCGCATTTGGACTTTTTGTAGGTGGCTGAAAAGTGAAAACCATTGACAGTACGGTACAGTTAAACTTCGACATTTGTGAATAAAAACAAAATATCGTCACCTCTCTAGGTGGTTGACGTAATCGCGTATCTTTGTGGAAAATCCATGTGAGCTGGCGCCAGCTGTCATAAGTCTAATGACAAAGATTTAAAACTAAATTAAAAGTTTAAAACCTGTTTCAAACAAAGCATGTAAAATGACGTCTCTCGTGATTGCCTTTTTTTTGCGCTATATAACCGGAGGTTGACGAAGTCGTTTGAAACGTCATCATGAACACGTGTCTGGACATGTAACTTCCGTGTCTGCAGTTTTTCCGACAGTTTCGAGGCAAGTGGAAACATGAGAATGGTAAAGGATCAGTCCCGGATTTACACGTGAGGGAAGATTTGAATGCCGCGTGAGGCATTTCATTGGGTTACAAAAAGTACAGAGTGACCGGATACCTGTTTTGCGTGTTTTCCGGATCAGAAATGACAAAAGTACAGTACTTGTAGTGGAGTGACTTTCTACCCGGTCAGAATCAGCTGTACGGAGTGAGGTGTACGCGTGTCGAAAGTTCGCATGCGTTGATCCTAATGGAATTGTAACGTGTGCAACCGGCCTTAACTGTTAGGATCACGTTTTCTTTACACACTGACAAGTTTACAGAGACAACGCGCTTAAAGGGAAAGGCGGTCGGTCAACTCTGGTCTGCCACAGTCACCAGAAGGTCAACGCTATTAGACTCACTGGCCGAAACGTCAGACCGAGGAACTAGAACCACGACAGCATTTTCTGCAATCGTTGCTTCTCGTTGGTCAAATTTTAAAACTTTTTGTCCCTTGCAAATTTGTCTTTGATGGTCTAATTTGACCATCTGTCCTTCCAATAATTTTAAACGACAACATTTCTGCAACAATCGTTCCCTGTCATTTCTGACCGCGTTTTGTCAAGTTGTGACGTTGGCGAAATAATAACAACGCTCTCTACGGTAAAAGCGGGTGGATTTGCTGACTAGACAAACCATTCGGAAACAGCGTTGTCGAGTGCAACACCGCATTTCTGTACGGCTAGTTCGTGTTTTTGTCCTACTGCCACATATGGAACTACACTTTATAATGGAAAGTATGATCAAGCGAAGACGTGACACTTGCCAGTCTACTGTACTGTCTACGGGTACTTTTCACTGATAGAGTCTGACGCTCAGAGTTTAGTACAGTACACCTGTGTTCAAGCTTCTCCAAGAGTTCTAGTATTTCAAACCCTAATCTGCGAACACTGCAGGAACTAGAAACTGGAGAACCACTTGACCTTCACTTTTTAAAGTAGACCAGCAGGATCACCATCTATTGCAGAGGAACCTTTGACCTAATTCATGCGCCTTTTTTCAATCAAAACCCTAATTCTCTACTAGTCTTAATCCTCTCCATCATACGTGTGGAGGACCTTCCACCATGTCTGGCACCATGTCTGGCTGGCTGTCTGTATTCAACAGTCGTTCGTTTACCACCACAGAAGATGAATCTCCAACCAATCCCAGCTTGCCATCTGTTATTACTGCGTACGACGTTGTTGTTGCCACAAATAATTTTTCTGAAGCTGGATTAATAATCCGAGACGAGCATTGTGAAATATACAGAGGAGTATTGGAAAGCGAGTTAGTTTCCGTACATAGAATGCTAGGTGTCAGTCAAAGTGAAGTAAAACAGAAAGTTTTGCTAATGCATAGCTTAAACCATCCTCATGTTTCTAAGTTGATTGCATGGAATCCTGACAGAAGCAGCATTATAACGGAACGTATGGAATACGGTAGTTTAGAACAGAGATTGCAAGAAGGAAAGCTACCTTTTGGCGATAGATTTCGGATATTATGGGAACTTCTTTTGGCTCTCAGGTATTTGGATAGCAAAGGAGCTCCAATGTACGCATTTAGTTCCGCACTTGTTTTTTTGGATAAAGACGATAGGTGCAAGTTTACTTATACTATGAGAAAAAATCGTTCCGAGAAACAGTTAGTCTGTAGTGTTGGATATCTCCTTGTTGAGATGTTGACAGGGCTTTCTAAAGATAAAGTTATTGATTTAGTTCATCTACTTCAAACCAAGTCAAATGCTTCGTCAATTCTCGCGGAGAAACTTGACCATCGTGTGTGTGAAGCTTGGAGTTTATCTCTGGTTGGGGAGATTATTGGAGTGACTTTATCCTGTTTGAAGGTTTTTAAACAACGTTGGAAATTCAAGAAACTATTTGCAGCTATTGCTGCAATTGCGGAAAGGGGAAAAATGGATATTGTTTCGGACAGGTCTTCAACTCCGTCACGCATGACTCCGACAAGTCCGGCACCAACAAAAATGACTAAGGTATAGTTAAGGGTATAAAGGGGCACCAGGTTTTTGGCTTTTTACGTCGTATAAGAATCATGGGTTTAAAGCTTTTTCTTTTATTTTTTCCTTAGTCGAAAGCAAAATCAAGTCATTCAGTCAATTTTACAACCACATCGCAAAGGCATTCGTCCAGGTGTCCAAAACTTATGGGAACCGGACCATATTTGCTTTTCTGTTCTAGTTGTGACTATTTTTCCTCATTGTCTTGTAAAAGCTTGCCATTTCTCTTGTTTGTACTATAAGTTTAAATAAATGTGTGCCAGGATTTTGTCTTTTGTGCAGATTCAGACCAATTTGGTTGCTAAATCCACATTATTTATAAGTTCAGAGGAACTTTCGTGTGCAACAAACAATTTTTCTCCTGCCAACATAATTGGAGAAGGAGCATTTGGTGTGGTTTACAAGGGATATTACAAAGAATCAGAAGTAGCCATTAAGAAGCTCATTCCGGGCAACCTAAGAAGTTCATTTCAGAGAGAGGCTCAATTGCTTCATGGAATAAATCATCCTCATGTACTTTCTCTTATTGGTTTTGATCCCAATGGACCCTGTTTAGTGACCAAATATATGGCTGGAGGCAGCATTCAGACTTGGCTAAAAGGTGAGAGAGGGATTCTCATGTGGGATGATAAAGTGCGAATTTGTCGAGAAATGGCTTCCGGCGTGGCATATATGCATAGTCAAGGAGTGGTTCATCGTGACCTGAAACCGGCAAATGTATTTCTTGACGAAGATAGAAAATGCAAAATTTGTTATATGGGACTCTCCAAACTTTTTGAGGGAGACTATTTGGCAGTTTCTGCGTGGCAAGGAACGAGAGGATATATGGACCCGCATGCTTTAACTACTGGAAGCCTCAATTTAAAGTCAGATACTTATGCTCTTGGGCTCAACATTTTGCAATTGCTCACAGGAATAGAGTCTATCCAAGATCTCCATACTTTGTTAGGTCAAATGACTCAGTTGCATTTGGACCCTTCTTTCTCAAGAAGTTCTAGTTCAAAGTACGACGTCATTTGGGATGTACCAGATTCGAGTCCGAGCCGGTGGGATGGAAGTGATTTTTGTAAAGTTGTGGAAAAGGTTTGTGCTCATCTGGACTATGAAAGTAATGCAATGCCCAAGAAGGTTTTACACCGAGTCGTGGGACTTGTTCTCCGTTGTGTAGAACGGACACAAGACCTTAGGCCGTCGTTAGAAGGAAGTTTGTTACCTGCTCTACAAGAACTACATGCTGTAAGACATTTAGGATGCACAGGAAAAGGAAATTTGTCTCCTGCAGAACTGAATGCTACAGCCAGAAAAGTGACAGGAAAATCTGCTATGTCTACTATGGAGTATTTCAGAACTTCCTCTACAGGAAGAGTTCACAATGAAAATTCTGCTGCGGTAACCAGGGATGATGGGAGTTTAGGGAGGGGCATTGCAGTAGAGGAAAGGACTGACGAATTGGATGATGGTGTTAATAGGGAAGAGAGGGACTTACAAAGGGACGATGAAAGCAAAACTGCTGAAGTTGCCAGTGGCTTAGATGCTTCTGGACCTGAGTTTGTGTTTGTTGTTCAAAATGAGAAAGTGGGAGTTGAAGTTGACAAAGCTGTTGGGAGTAAAATAGAGGAAAATAACGAAGTTGACAAAGCTTTGAAGAAAGAGGAGGACACCGATGATACAGAATTGATGGTGAAGCTAAAGTTGGACACTGTGGCGCCTATAATAACTTCAGTAGACTCTCAGTTATCTGTCGTACATGCAAGAGCATCCACACTTCGGGAAAGTAGCCAGCTGGTTGTTCAGAAAAGAAGAGAGGCGACAAAAAAAGCTTTGGATGCTGCCACTAAGGTAAAGCATTTGGAAGCACAAACTGCTGAAGCTTACGAAGAAGAAAATTTGGCAATTTTGAGTGAACAGACAGAAGAGGCAGAGAAGGCAGCAAAGGCAGCAATTGCTAAAGCTCAGGAAGCAGAAGAGGAATTCGATGCAATTTTGTCTGCAGTCCTGGAGGCAGAAAAGGAGGAGGAGGAGGCAGAAACGAAGGGAGTATGGCTTCTGGAGAATGTGAAGCAGGTGAAGACTAATCAGTCCTTATCTTGCAAATTATTTTCATGTTTGTCGTTGTTGCATCATTGGTTGAGTGTTTGGAATGTCGAGATCAACTATGGCTCTTGGTTCATTTTTAAGACCACATGTTTTCAGTGGGGAGCAGTCTACAATTCCTGTTTGCATGTCTCGCAGGTATTGTCGGCTAAGTTTCTAAAGAGTTAAAGATTTGTAAATTCGAATTGTTCGCAAACTGAGCTAGAGTAAATTCTTTTATTGGTTGCATTGTCGTGACCACTGTAGCTTTAGAATCTAGGGGTGTAGCTGTCTTGATCCCTTAAATTGTGCAAATTTATGTTTCATTACAAACTATGATGCCTGTAAATGGTGGTTCAATCTGATGTTGCGATTATTTATGTTTAATTTAACCTTTTTACTTAATAAATCTTGATTGTTTATTTTGCAGAAGGCCCTAGTGAAGGCAAGATATGAAGAAGATAATATGATCGCCAAAAAAGAAGATTTGGAGAGATTGACAGCAGAACAGGAAGCTTTATCTTTAAAGAAATGGGCCGGGAAATCGGAACTATTAGAAATAGACAAAGATGCTGAGATGCTACATCAGAAGGAAAAGGAGTTAATCATTACCAAAAATACGAACAAAGAAATACTTGAAAAGAAAAAGGACGAGCTATTAGAGTTAATTGCTGAACTACAGCGTCAGCTCGCAGAGAAGGAGAAAGAGCTAGAAACATGTGAATATATGCTTGAAGAAGTCGATCAGGACTTTGTTACAGAAACGTCAAATCTGGATGAAAGAAGATCTGGGCTAGAAAAAGAAGCAGAAAAAGTGCTTGCTGAAACCATTGAGGCAGAGGCTGAGGCAGAGAAGCTGGCTAAAGAGAAGTCTCGTTTGGAGGAACTTCACAATCAAAGTGAATTGAGTGTAAAAACGTTTATGCAAGTTGTTGCTGATGCTGGAAAGTTGTTGGAAAAGCTGGAAATGACTGCAAAAGCTCGGTCAGCTACGTCTGCACTTGCAACTTTGAGAGAATCAATAAGACAGTCAGCGATTCGGGAAAGAAATGCTGTGAAAGAATGGCAAGATATGCGGCAAAAGGCTGGGGAATTAAGAGCGTCAATGGAGGTGGGTTTTCTACTTGTTGACAGGGACAGCAAGTCTGTATGCTTGAGTTCAAAAATGCAGGTCGATTCATGAAGGTGCTTCATAACACGTCTTCCGTTTGTTTTGATTCTAAAGTTTCATCTTTCTGCAATACAAGTCACTTTTAGAATGTACTTTAGTATCAATAGAAACTAATTTAAATAATCATGACATTTGGTGTGACAGGAACTTTCTGTTTCCAAGACAAGGCTGCAACTTCAGATGGCTATGAGTCAACAAATTATGGCATCGTCCGAAATGAGTGTGAGACTGCTTCAAGCAGAAAAAAGGGCTGCTGCAACTTCCAAAAATTTCAAAGAGGCTGCTCAACTTGCTGGTGAAGCAAAGCTTCGTATGGACGAAAAAACTGAAGCTGAAAATAAACTGCAGATTTTAAAAGCAGAACTGGAAGAAATGATAAACAAAGAAAATGTGGAAGCAGCTGCGGCTGCTGAACTGGAAGTTTCACTGAAAGAAAGTGAACAAAATATGGCTATGGTAAGATGCGAATGGCTGAGATTAGTATCGGCGGCAACAAGAATACAGATGAAAGTTGCTTTGGAAAGGGAAGAAGTCGCGAAGGCGGAGTATTTGAAAAGTGAGGCGGCGGCGGCAGATAAAGAAGCGGAAGCGCTTTGGACGGACTGTGGCCTTCAAGCTCCTCCGTTTGAAAATCGGACGGTCGAGGAAAGAAGCCAGAAAAGCTGGTTAGAAATGGACGAAAGAGATTCTGACGACGTTTTTGACGGCCCGGAGGAAACGGAACTGGGTGTGTAGGGTTCTTGTTTCGGCTTTACGGGAAAATAGAATTCTATTCGAACTGGGAACGCAAGACGACTTTTAAGGTTCTCGTTTCAGGGAAAACTGAACGGGGTAATAAGGTTCTATGTGAACGGACAGAGCGTTATCCGTGCTACAAGTTTTTGAGCACAGTAATAAATTTGCGGGAATAAGTGTTCTATTGAACCGAAGAAATGCCACCATTACGGGGGATCTAGCTACAAATATAGTCTTAGTAAGATGAAAAAATAAAGTTTTGAATCAAGAAAGAATCGCCTTCAATTTTTAGTTGGAATGAAGATAAGCTTAATATTTTTTCATTTTTATGCTTAATATTCAGTAAAGACAAGGTTAAATTTTTGTCCTTTTTATAGAGTATATGTTTATGCCATCGCTATATATCACGTATATTTGTGATAAAGAGGATTGCTAACATTGTTTTAATTATATTTAAAGCAGTGTACATAGTTATTCTTGATAGGACTGAGTAAATTGCAATTTTTAAGCAGCAGTGTCCTTTGAAATAAGTGAAAATAGTTATCTTATCTTGTATTATTAGAATTGTCACTTTATTATTTACATTATTTATAGAAAAATGAAAAAATCCAAGGTTTGGAAAAGGACTATAGGGTCTCATTTGTAAATGCTGCTGTGACATGGTAGACGATTGTACACATTTTAAAACAATTTCCCATCTTATCGTATATGGGAACAAATCTTATAGTATATTGGTTCTAATTACCAAATGAGAAACAGCCTAGCATGTTTTAGAAGCATTCCCGGACTAAGGTTTTTTAGGTTTTTTAGCCAACGTAAAAAATATTTATTCCAATCTCATTTTTTTTTTCATTCTTAAACATTTTTATAATTGTTACTTTGTGAAGATTCAGCCATAAAATGAATGCCTCCTTACAAGCCCTATGATCTTTCCTTTTTTTGTTTTCCTGTGCTTTAATTCCCAAAGATAATATAAGTTTACTTGTTTTTGTTCATGTATTTTGTTCAAGATAATTTTTTTGTCTTATACCCACGACAATTATCTCGTTCTTTCTTTCAATTTTCCAGAGGAATTTGTCTGTTTCATGACCTACAGTAACCTCCAGGAAAAACCTCCAGGAAAAACAGTGTCAGTTTTTCATTTTGTAAGGAACCACCTCGAAGTTAATCTGTTTCGGGTAACTGGATTTTCATGTGATGCTTATCCAGGAACTTTTTACTATATTATTCGATCGACCATTTATATATTTATTTATTTATTTTTTGTACGGGATAAAGTGGATGCCAGGATAGTCACAATTAGTTGACAGGAATATCACAAGTTCGTCGATAAAACATCAAAATGTTTGAATTGCGATACTGGTGTCTTTTTGAGTGATATAGTCAACTTTTGTTTTCAGAATTTCTAAATCATTATTAAGTCAGGAGGTTTTCACAAAAAGTTTATAACTTATAATCTGAAGAAAATGGTCATTCATTTTTAACTCAGTCGGAAGTTTCTGCGCCATTGAATTTTTTCCTGAAGACAAAATTTTCTCCTCAAAGAAATCGAATTGACTGCTGAGAAAGGTTTCAGTATTAGAAAAAACAGAAAAATGATCAGAATGACCCAAAAATGTTGTCTCTCCTTTCCAAACTATCTGTCGCCGAATTATAGCAGGCGCCATGTAACTTGTACGAGATTAATGGAAGCACTAGACACATAATACGAGGAGAATTTCCGTCTGCAAAAATTAGACGTTAAAATCCTCTGAAAAGGTATAATCCATTATGAAGTGATGAAACTCGATCTGAAACTAATTGGTAGCTCTATTCTTAAAGGTTGCCTGTTTAGTTTACAGAGCATTCCTTCAAATATGTATTCGGTACTCCCGTAGACTTTGCACGCATTTTTGCACTTTTGACCTATGATTTACGTGACGCTGCAATACTTTCGAAAATCAGGATTGGTAAAACGCACAGCGCTAATGCTTCATTAGCCAATACGAATGGAATCTACAGTACACCGTGAATCGCTCTAGTGTTAATGTTTTTTTAGACACTTAAAACATATTTTCTCTGTGCACACTTGTCGGATTGAAAATCTGATGGTTCTGATTCAAAAGCAAGGTTATCACCTTTCAATTGGTGGTCTCCAATCATAACATGGACACGTGTGTACGGAGAAAAGATGTTCTAAGTGGGAAACAAAATGTTAACACTAAAAGCGATACGAGGTGTAGTGTATACCGTGAATCGCTATTAGCGTCAAATAACGCTAATTCGGCACCCCCAAATTTTGACCGTCGAACTTAAAATAGCATTAATAACTCTAATTGTTTTTTTACGTTAATATACTTATTGTTCAATTAGCGTTAATAACTCTATTTTGGACAATGTTATTGTAAAGGAAAAATTTATTGCAAAAATTATGATGGTAAAACCATCTGAGTACAAAAGGGGTAAAACTGAAAAACACTTTTGGAGACTGCAAGAGTCACAAGAAAGTAAACTACGCCCAAAAACTGAAATGAAACAGAACAATACTAACAAGAGCAAAGAACCAGAACAAAACTATAACGAAGTTAGACCGCCTACGAAAGGAAAAAACCTAGAATAGCCTACCCATAAACAAGCTAAGGTCCACAACCACGGAGATCATGGATGTGAACCGGGTCCATTGGTGGAAGGTCAGAAAGACCCGCCTGTCATCAGCTAGTGTGCTACAGCAAAGGAGAGCCGCAACCTACGCCCGCTGAAGTGTAATTGAGACACGTTGACAGTAGAACGCAACCAAAAGACTAGGTGGAGGACTCCTTGGACCCCCAAAATTCAAACGTTTGTCGCGCACACTGACGAAGGAAGTCATCGAAGAACTTGTCCAAAGATCCAAAAATCTCCACTGCAAAAGGAACAAACTGGTCTGACGGGTCGCGGCGAGCATAGTCTCTTTCTTTTGAAGTTGCTAGGTCCGGGGACTCCACACCTGTTGCAAAGCCGCGCGAGATGAAATGTGTGACCCACTCGGATCCGTGAGGACCACATCGCCAAGCGTCCACCCATTACCATGAAGAAAAACCAAGTCAACCCGAGGGCTCCGACCACACTTGGATTGGGGCCGAGGTGGAACAATATGAGAAACCTCACGTTTGACGGTGTAGCCTGCCTCGGCGCCAATGGTAGCAATGGCATCTCACACCAAATCATGCGCAACAATGCGCCCCCCCCCATGCGAGCAACGAAGCAAATGGATTTCTTCAACATCAATGGTTTGGTTGCAAACGCACCGAGGCCCCCCTAAAAGTGGAGGGTGAGGCAAACCCAACCGCAAACGTAGAGCATAGGTAAATTGGTCAGATGATAGACGAAGTGTCGAAAAGGTTGGTGTTGCTTGTAGCCACGCACCAGCCCCAGGCACAGAACACGAACGTAAACGATCACGCGCTTGAGCAAAAGGTAGCGCCTCTAAGAGGTTTGCAAAATCAGCGGCGGCCACTTGCTCAAATATACGTTGTTGAAGTTGGAAGTTAGTGTCGGCCATGAGGGATTGAAAAGGTGGAACTTGGTTTTGAGCGTCCGGAGGTAGTAGCGCACGAGCTCAAAGGAGAGCTTGTTGAAATGGAAATAGTCCGTCTTCCACTTTAGAGACAACTTGCGCAAGAATGGGGACATCATCCACAATGAAACGAGAAGTGATGTTAGGAACCACCAAGGCCCAACTACCCAAATATGTTGCTGGCGCAACTTTTCCCACGGAAATCAAACCTAACCCGCCGTTGGAAATTGGGAGGCTGGCTTTTTGTTGACGAGCAAGTGGCCCCTCCGGACGATCAAAAATACCATGACCAACGAGGTGGTGTAGTAAACCCAAAAGATTGTCATCAAAATCCTTAAGGGAAGACAAAAATGAAGTCGTGGGTGGTAAAGTCCGTGCAATATAAAGAGGGCGCTGAGCAAAACAACGGATCAAGATCGAAAACGCCACTTGTGAGTCCGGCAGCTTAGGGAGGTCGTCGCTATGAGTAAGGTCTTCCAACAGCGTATCTTGAACTACTTGGTTGGTAAAAGGAGCACCAATAGGGCAACCTAAATCCTTTATACCCTCATCTTGGGATGCAAGACAAAAAACGTTGGGGAGCGGGCAATCCGACGGCAAACCTCGTGGGCACCAAGCCACACACTTAGATGGTTTAACTGAGAGCCAGATTCAATGATTTTTTCATTGTTTTAAACAGTTTAGTGTATGAAATGTGTCATTCGATGAATTATACACTGTTTCAAACAGTGTAGTGTATGAAATGTGTCAGTCCGTACTAAAACTGCTCATGAATTCGTACAGACGTACATAATGTCAGATAAAGGCGTCGACACGGGGAATTGAGTGCGTCGTTACGGAAAAGCGCACCCATATTTAAAATTTTATTCCCCAGTGATAAATACGGGGAAAAATCACGCGAACATGTTTTCACATGTTTAAACGTCTGATATGTGAACACGGGTTATACCGGCTACACTATGAGGGAAAAGTGTATCCAAATTAGCGTTAGTGAATAAAGTAGAGTATTTTTTTTGGCGAAGGGCCTTACCCAAATTAGAGTTGATAACACTAATAGTTTTTTTACACTAATTGTTTTTTTTATACTAATTATTTTTTATTGAGCTGTTGTACCCAAAATCAACTTTATTTTTAAGATGAACTCCCATATGTGGATCACTGAATTCCCTCTTGGTGACGATGAAGAAACCTAAGTTAAAAACCAACAGTTAAGAAAATAAAATGCTATTAGGGCGGATTCTCGTTACGAGCATATTTAAGTCTGTTTCTCGACGTGTAAGGGCTCATTTCGCACGAGGTCAAAAACAAGATTGTACAGAGAAGTTATTTGGTAAAAAATAAAAAAATTACAAGTTGCTTGCTATATTCGCAAGGAACTTGCTCTTTTGAACACAGTATCTGAACATTGATAAAACAAGCTAGATGTCACGTAGATGCCACGTCGGACTTTATTAGTATCTTCAAATTTTAGCGACATGAGTGGATCGAAGGAAGACTCGGAAGTCGGAATAGCTGAAGAGAGATAAGTATTCGCTTCCCATTGGACCGACAAACCGACACTCCGACACTTTTCATTCGATAGACAATAATAGTCGCGGGCGACCCGGTGCTTTGCCCTTTGGTTGCCTAGGGCCCTTTTGCTTTTGTACACGCGGACCAATAGGAGTGTCACAATTTGTCGTAGGAGTTACATGTACTCGACGTATCAATCCGTATTCGGTAGTGTACGGATATTGAGAACACGTCAACGTGGCGTGATGTGACGGGATCGAACGCGCAAAAATGAAAAGTACGATACTGTATGTTACTCTTCTCGTATTGATAACACGATATGTTGGCGTGACGTCAAAATTTGTCTGGCGTTTATCATATCACTACAACCACGCGAAATACAACAAATACAATTGTACGGCTGGCGGAATCACAAAAAAGTACATGGTTGTCGATGTACTTGTGATCTATTAGTTTGTATTTGACTATTTGTAGATATTAGCCGTACATCTGATGAACCGAACCAGAAAAAGTGGCCAGCCACGCATGGATCCTGGCCGTCGGAGGTAGACCTATTCGCACTTTGATTAGTTCGCGGTTTCGATAACAAAATCTTATACTTTTATACCAAAACGGTAATACAGTACAGTACAGCGGGGGTTTGAGTTTTCGTTGTTGTCTGTCTAGCAGTCTGTCTGCCAGTGACATTTTCCATATCCGTGACTTTTTCCACTTTCGTGATTGGCTGCTTGCACAAACGACGGAAAAGTCGCACAATGGCGGTGGCAAAGAAAACAAAGCTGCCCCGCAAAACTGTACGTTATAGGGCCGACATTGGCATCACTACAATTTGGAGTGACGTCATTTAGCGTCGACGACACTTTTTGCGGTTTCCAAACGATACATTTTGTTGGCGGTACGGTAAGATGTATCGCTAAGGGTGTACTACGGAAGTTACACGACCGGTTTCGAAACGTTGTATTGTACCGGCGGTACGGAAATGTTTTACTAATGTCCTACTTTGGAGGTTTGACGGTCGGTGTGGTCGCCGGTGTCATGATTTGGTACAATTGTCGGTTCGTATTTGTACTTCGACGACGAATCGACGACGGTTCTCGTTCGTAAACTCAATCAACGGCAAATCGTCGGTGACGTTCGGTTTTGAAATGTTTTCCGGCGATTCTTGTTCGTAAAGTCAAACGACGGCATGGGTCCACTTTCTTGTCAACGAAGGAGGATCACTGTAGACATGAAAGACTTACAAGTCGGGCAAAGTTATGAAGGCAAAGTGGTATGCTCTCCTATTTGACTCTTTGTATCTAGTCACCAAGAAATTATTAGGTCAATCTGCTTTGATTTTACTTGACTGAAGAATTTGAGCACAACTTGGTAAGTCGCAGCTAACAATTAGATGTCACAGTTTATTTATTTTTGCATCTTTTCATATGTGTGTGATGCAAATTTTGGCTTCTTCACTTCAAGCTACTCGCTTTTCTGAAACTAATGAATTCCATCATTTAGATTATGAGAATTTGGTGTCTTCGGATTCTGTTTACATACTGCTTATCTTGTCCCTGGTTGCAGAAAGCAATCGTAGCTTACGACTGTTTTGTGGACATTGGAACATTCACAGACGGTTTGGTCCATATATCTGAGTTATCGGTAAGATTAATTTGAAGTATTGACATCTGATGTCGATAGTCTATAATAGTGTTAGAAAACAGCTAGTCTTTTGTATGCAATCTGCACAACCAACATGGTTTTTCATCCATGCTAAATAATTTATACGCTTTTTTGTTGGATGGTGTCTTTTTCTCATTCAATTTCCTCTTGCTTGTGCAGTACACCTATAGCGTTAATAGACCTTGAGTTGTTATAGCGTTAATAACACTAATTTAGTGACTAACAGTGCTATTAATACTATTTTTTTCTTCTTAATGCTCATTCTTTAAATAGTTACAAACAGACATTCCTTTTTAACTATATTAGGATCAATAACACTATATAAACCCCCCGCGTATAATTTGTTACCCCAGTAATGATTGATTGTGTACATGGTGATGCAGGTGTTTGCTTTATTTCTGATCTAGCAAGTGAAGGTTTCCTTCGATTAAGAAAGTTTTGCACGCCTAAATTAGGTATTCCTACCTGTTAAACCGTTTGAATGTTATATTTATCCGCTAATTGTTGTTTGTTTTTCTGCGTTTGTTACTATATATTGTCGTCCTTTGAACTTGGCTCTGACATGGTGGCAAGGTCCTTCTTTCAATTATTTTTTATCTTTCTCTTTTCTTGTGTTTCCACCTCACTTTATGAAAATGAAAGGAGCATATGAAGACAAGCAACATTATTTTTTTAAGTGTGAATGAGAGTTTTGAGTTTAAATATTATAATTATGTCCATTGATATTATTAGAATTTTGAGTTTTAAGGTTTATACATTTATAAGGTTTACATCTATATAATACCGTCAGGAAAATTGCTGAACCAGCTTTGAAAATGTATGTTTTTGCTCAAGAATTCGACTGGGAATTGTGTATAGGTGCATCAGATCCTTAATGTTGTCAAGGCAAAATTAAATGTTATGTAAAATATTGTTAGAATGCGATCTAATATACTATTTATAATGCATTATCTATAATGCCATTTTTAATGTTATTATCTAAAATGTTATCTAAAATGTTATCTAAATTTATAAGATAATATTATTAGATTGTTATCTAGAATTTTATCTTCAATGTTATAGAAAATTTTATAAGAACATAATCTAGAATGTTACCTAAAATGTCACCCAGAGTGTCATCTAAAACGCTATCTAATATGTTACTGAAAATGGTATTATAACGTTATCTCAATGTTATCTAAAATGGTATCGAAAATGTTATTTGATGATTATTTAAAATGTTATTAGAATATTATTTGAACGTTATATGAATTTTATCCAAAATGTTACCCAGAATGTTATCTATTCTTTCTTATAATATTATTAAAAATGTTATCTAAAACGTTTTTAAAAATATTATCTAGATTTGGGAGGGTTATTTTCTTACTGGAGGGTGAGAGGGAAACTATTGCCAGGTATGCCGTGATAGTCGGTGCTTTGGCCGCCCCCACAAGTACCCTCCTCGGATCTCTCCTTCTCTAGGTACTTTTTTCTATCTATATATGTTAAATCTTGTCAATTTTTTCAGTTTTATGCGAAGGCTTTTTATCTTTTTGTCATTTGTCAACGTTTTTGCACGTTTTTTATCGTTTTTTATCGTTTTTATCGTTTTTTACTAGTTTTATGCCATATTGTAACTATTAAATGTCGAGATTATCTAGCTAAAAATTTGGAGAATGAAGGTATATAGACACGAGCCGTACACTATTTGGATGATTTTTGTCAGAGAATAAAATATATAAATAACTTGAACTCCATTTTAGTTTGGTTTTCCCGCTTTTTTGTATGTCGCTTTACAAAGAGTCCCTCTCACTATATAGTGTGGTTATCTCCTTTTTTATCGAATTGTGCTTTTTTAGGAAAACATTGCACCTTATTTAGTGTGGTTTAAACTGTACATCGATGCATGAGTGAGAGCCGAAAAAAAAATAAAAACCTAATGTGACCCATAAGTTGTTTTATTTACTCTCAGTTGACATATAATATAACGTTGTCTGCAAAATAGCTTTATCAGTTGATCACGAATTAGTGTAGCCATTTTTTTTTTTGTTGTTGCTAATTTATAAACTTATTAAGGAGGTCAAGTTCTCACCACAAATTGAGAGGATTTTGTCTGAGTATACTTAGTATAGCATATTCCTCCGTTTTTGTTTCGATATTTTCATTATTTCATGTATAGCATTCATGTTTTTGGCTTCTTTTATTTTACACATTTCCAAATATTATGCTCGATTTTTGTAAAACATATACAAAAAAAAACTTCGACGACTTGCATTTTGTCTACACTACTTTAGTAAGAAATGGTCTGGTTTCCTCTCTTCTCCCCTTGTCTTTACATTTTTCGTCGTAATCCTAAATTACTTTTGTGACTAGTAATAACATGAATATCGGTCTTCATATCTAAATCACAAAAACAGTGGTCGGGTTTCTCCGATAATGTATGTTTCTTTTTTCCACACTAATTACTATTTTTACATTGAGATAGTATCGAAGGCTCCCCTGGTCACCGATAACTGATTTCTCAATTTTGATTTTCGATTTCCAATTTCAAGTTTCTGAGTATCTGAAAACTTGATTTTGTTTTCGATTTTTGTATTTTGATTATTGACTTTGTTAATTTTTGATTATTGATGTCTGATTTTTCATATTTGGTTGTCCGAACGCAGCCTCGTATCCTTTTGGTGATGGGACGTGACGGTTTTCTCCCCGTCTGGATATGTCGAGTCCACACTAATTTCGATGTGCTGATCAAGACCACCATTATCAAGGGCTTTATGGCGGCAACCATTTTCTTCTTTATGGGTATCGACCAGCTCACAGGAATGGTAATGTGGTCTATCACCTCGGTCATTGGTTCATAAGACCAGAAAAAGAGTAAACGTAAAAAATTAGATAACAAAGCTTCGGGTCAGTTTTTAATAAGCACACATTTTCGTGGAAACCATGTTGTTTTTTCCGCCATTGTTTGAATTCGATACTTCGAATGTACTCATATTTGTCGTCATCTGAACGCATTTTGGCGTTTTCGTCTTTTCGACCCCCGGGTAAGAGACCCCCAACCTCCTGTAATTCTAGATTTCAAACAGCCGAAACCGCTCTCTAAATTCCTCCCATTGATCCGCCAAATCCAACGGCCCAGATCTCTCCCAAAAGACCTTTCACGCTACGACTGCTCGGATCGGTCCTGTCTTCCAATCCGTATCCTCCCTCCCTCCCTCCCTCCCTCCAACTCCTCCTAAAAATCAAAAAAAAAATCTCCCCCCCCCCTTCCCCCCCCCCCCCCCCCCCCCCCCCCCCCCCCCCCCCCCCCCCCCTCATGTCTCCCAACAAAATGGTCGTCGCCGGCTTTATGGCCCTCGTCGATGAGCTCCTCGCTCTTGTGGGCTCCGTGAGTGCCGCCGGTCTGGGCGTGGTCGCCGATCGTCGTCGCTGCTGGTCGTCTGGTGCGTCTGCAGCCGCTGTTCGAGGAGGTGCGCGACGCGCGCAGTCTTGTGCCGCCGGCGGCCGCCGTCAGCTTCCTGCTCAAGGAGGCGTTCAGGCACGCGCAGGGGATGAACAGCTATATCTTACCGTTATATTTGACAGCTAGTTATAAGTGTTATATTTTATTTTTTATGATAGTTGATATATGTAACTGTTGCATTATACTTAGCAGAACAACTTTATCTGGATGTTATATTTTATTAATTATAACAATTATATCTAACTTGTATACTATGTTAATTATTACACTATAATAAACAATTACATAATTAACAGTTATATCTAATTGTTATTTTGTATGTATTACAACTTTAATATCTATGTGTTAATTATTACAATGTTAACTAACTATGACATTATATATTGTAAGATTTTATCTAAACAGTTATATCTAACTGCTATACTATACATATTATACACGTTTAATCTATTATTAGAGTTACAACTAGTTAGATATTATATATAGTCTAACTATTATAATGTGTTAATTATTAGTGTTAACTATTTATTACATTATATTTTTTATAACAGTTTACATTATATTTATCTTAACAGTTTAAATTAACTGTTATACTATACATATTATAACAGTTGTATCTAACCGTTATATTATGTTAAAAATTACAAGCATAAAAAAAAATTACATTATAGTAATTACAACAGTTGAAACTAACTGTCATATTATATATATTATGACAATTATATCTAACCATTACATTATGTTTATTATAATTATTATTAGTATACATTACAACTATAACAGTAGTTGTGACAGTAGTTTCATATATTATACTTTAACTATTATTATACACATTATTTATATTATAACTCCTAATGCTGATGATGATGATGATGATGATGATGATGTTGATGTTGATGATGATGATGTAATGATGTTGATGATGATAACGATGATGATAACAATGATGACGATGTTGATGATGATGATGATGATGATGATGATGATGATGATGATGTTGATGATGATGTAATGATGATGATGATGTAATGTTGATGATGATGATCATGTAATGATGATGATCATGTAATGATGATGGTGATGATGATGATGATGATGATGATGATGATGATGTTGATGATGAAGATGATGATGATAATGATGATGATGATGATGATGATGATGTTGATGATGATGATGATGATGATGATGATGAAAATGATGATGATGATGTTGATGATGGTGATGTAATGATGATGATTATGATGATGTAATGATGATGATGATAACGATGATGATAACAATGATGACGATGACGATGATGAAGATGATGATGATAATGATGATGATGATGATGATGGTGATAATGATGATGATGATGTTGATGATGTTGATGATGAAGATGATGATGATGATGATGATGATGAAGATGTTCCTTTGTATGTAAAAAGAAGAAGAATTTTTTGAAAAAAATGACATTTTTTTTTTTCATGTAGGTCTTCCTTCGAAATTTTCAAAACAAATTCCATTACAAATTGGAAAGTTTTGCAAAAACTGCAACAATAATTCCTAAACGAATAAAGGTAAGAATCTCTTATTATTAAAATTAACAAATAAATTTTTTTTTTTGACCAATCACACTTTTAAAAAACATAATATATAAACTTGTGTTTCATTTTTTTTTTTAAATAATTGTAACTTTGTCTTGTAAAATTGATATTATTACAACTATTACTTATACAGACGCTTAGCTAGAGTTTTTTAACTAATACACACAAATTTTTAACTTTGGTGTTTCTTTGTACAGGTGGAAAGCAACGAGTCAACTTAGTGTGACAAACACCAAAGGACAAAGGACCCCATCTTCAACAAGTATCGATAATAGAAGAATATTTTTATTCCTATAACTAAGGGAACAATTTTTTCTGTGTTTTTTATATATATAGTTTTTTATAATTTTTTTTTTCAAAGATGTTAGTGTGTAGGGATTTTAGAAGCTTGAATAGCATTTTATCTTTACTTCATTAAAAGTTTAAAGGGTTAGATTTACACCCAATTCAGGGTTCTATATTTTTTTTAGTCCTTTAAATATTATAGGCTATGTATATCAAAGTATTTGTCACGTTTGATACTTGTTTATTTCAAGTAATATTATAAAAAAAAAACAAAGTCATCAAAGTATGACAAACCAAAGTATTCAAAGTATGACCACAACAAAGTATTCAAAACAAACAAAGTACTCAAAGTATGACCACAACAAAGTATTCAAAGTATTCTATTGTATTGTATACCAATGTTTGTAATGTTGGTCAGCCTTTGAGCTGATAATGATGTTCAACAACTTTCTTAGTCTTTAGACTAAGAGAGTTGATAAAAAAAAAAAAAACCCAAAGTATCAATGTAATTTAACATTCAAAAATTATGTTTGTAATGTTTGTCAGCTTCGAGCTGATAATGATGTTCAGGCAACCTCTAAGTCTAATGACTAAAATGGTTGATAAAAAAAAAAAAAAACTAAAACTAAGTATTAAAGTTATCAAAAAAATAAAAAAAAAATAAGTGATTGGATTGTTAGTCAGCCTTTGAGCTGATAATGATGTTTATGCAAGAATCTTAGTCTACGACTAAGTTGCTTGATCGGAAACACAAAAAGTACTTAAAGTAATAAACAAAAAAAGAACAATTTGTAGTGTTAGTCAGCCATCGAGCTGATATTGATGTTGTTCCAACCTTCTAGGTCATTGGACTAAGATGGTTGAATCCTAGTTAGGTCTGATACTTTTTCTTTCTTAGTTATGTCATCAAGGTTGTATTGTGTTTATTTATTCTGTTTGTGTTTTTTTTTGTTTTCTTCTTTTGTACTATTATGTATTGATAAAAAAATATAAAAAATATAAACGCAACACCTTAATATAATAATCAAAAACCAATACTTTTCTACTTAAACAAATAATGGTTCCACAATGCTAACGGTTTAGTGTGAATACTAAATTTAACATTAAAATATTTAATACTACACTATATATTCAATCCATTCATTCATATTGTTCATAAGAAAAAGACGCACGCTCAAATCAATAGGAAACTTTTACGCTTAGTTAAACGCCTTACATGATCAATATGCGAATTAAACAATCCACTTAGTTTCGTCATCTCCTTTTGCATACATAACGCGTCATACTATTTAGTCCGTCAGGTCAACTTATTTCCGCGTTACATACTCTATTATTATATGCATTGGACTCAAAAAATAAAAACAATGATTTATTATCGAATAATCTACTATTATTTTGCATTAGGTTCAAAAATTAAAAACAATGATTAGTTTTTGCCATTGGAACAAAATTTAACAATCGCCAAAAAAAAATCGCCAAAAAAACCTTAGACTCTAATAACGATTCGCGCAGTAATGGGTGTCTTGTGACGCAACCATGCAAGTGAAGTCAAGATGATATCGTATTCGTGCAAAGTAAGACCAATAAGTTAGGTCTTGCTTTTTTCTTTTGAACGACCAGTTTAGATATTATAAGCACCAAGCATGAGAACTTATCCTTGATCATGCGGAAGATAACGCGACTCGCCCAGCAGTCAAGTCCGTTAGTCCCGCCGATTTTTGGCGTGCGGAAAACCTATTAGTAAACCATGTAAAGAATGGAAAGTACGATTTCCGAGTGTTTAGCAGGTAAGTGCAAATGAAAATGACTGACCTCTGGACATCTTGTATCCAATTGGTTAAATAGCAGAACTGCAATTCTGATTGGAAATGAACGGCGTAGACTGACGTAGTTCAAATGACGAACTTCGGAACTGCACGCGTGATCTATCTAGATCATTTCTGTACTATCATGTCGGCAGAATTGACGCGAAGTAAAATAATATTTCAGCGGTACTATCATGTCGGCAGGAAGACCGGGTGAAAATGAACGACCACGTCATTATTTCACCGGTACTATCATGTCGGCAGGATGACCGCGGTGTAAACGAACACTACGTCATTATTTCAGCGGTACTATTATGTCGGCAGAATACAACCTCGCGAAATACAACAAATAACATTGTTCCACGTGTCTACTTTCATTACAACAAAATTCTACAATCATTCAACGGCTCACGATCTTACACCAAAAAAATCAACGATCAATTCTCGTTGACACCAGAGACGAAGGCGACTACAATGCTTTCCCCTTTTAGAAAAAGGGCAAAGCAAAAAGGTTGATTGGACGGTGAAGATCGACTCAGTGAATCTTCGTGGAACAACTGTACTTTTGTGCCATGAGTACGGAGTCCTTTACTGGGTACTGTATCTTCGTACTACGAAGGACACGTCGTAATGTGATACTGACGACAGCGCATAATTTATTGTATTATTTACAGGATACTGTAACCATATATAGATCTATATCGGCGATAACCACGCTAACGGTTTACCGCCGTCTTTTATTCGTCACCACGCGATATGTCGGCCCCCCTTTGCCGCTCGATAATCGATTATATTGATTATCGGAAATATCCTGATAAAAATATTCACATATGCACAACACCAGAAAACGTTGTAACTTAACAGGAAAACGCTTGATTTTAATGACTCGACAGCGAAACAGCTTTCAATCTGTTCGTAACGGTTTATTGGCGCAAGAAGCCGGTCACAGTTTTACGCCTTCGTGAATAGACAACTACTCTAAACTGTAATAATCGAAAGCCGTTGGATCGTTTCAATCGTACGAATGTCCAACGGTGCTAGGGACGAAAACTAAACATATAAATGTTTTCCCGTGGGTAGCGGGGTTCATTATTGTCGGTTTGTCCATACGATATGTAAAATTTTCCTGCGCTTTCGCGCGAACTCCGTACTAAATAATATCTCGTGCTAAGATGTTCGCATTTTAAAGAATTATTCATTCAGCTTGCAGTTTCCGTACTAGCGAATCTCCACACTATTTGACCTTACAGTACAACGGAAACAATTTGAACGGAAGTTGTGTCCGTGTTGACAGTTGCCGACTTTATTCTCCGTCTCTTTTCGTTTTTTTTTGTCCTTTCCTGGCCCTTGTTTTCTTCTGAGGGCCGCTTAAAGCCCGAGGTGACAAAGGTGCTGTCGACGAATCGAAAAGGTGGTAGGTTGAGAGAGACACAGAGGAGGGGAGAGGAAGGGACAGGGTGAGAGAAACGGAGCGAGCGAGAGAGAGGGAGAGAGAGAGGGAGAGAAATAGAGAGAGAGAGAGAGAGAGAGAGAGAGAGAGAGAGAGAGAGAGAGAGAGAGAGAGAGAGAGAGAGAGAGAGAGAGAGAGAGAGAAAAAAAGAGAGAGAGAGAGAGAGAGAGAGAGAGAGAGAGAGAGAGAGAGAGAGAGAGAGAGAGAGAAAAAAAGGAAGAGAGAGAAAGCGAGAGAGAGGAGTGGAGGCGGCGACTATGGAGCGGTGGAGATGGGTCTTAGGGTCAATTTCAATATTGCTCCTGGCTGTGGCTGCAGGTGATTTTCTTATTTTTCATTCATTTATTTCTTTATTTTTATTTTATTTTATTGTATTTTATGTTATTTTATTTTATTTTATTTAAGGATAGAATCGTGACATTAGTATTTCTGAGCTTTTTCCGAGATGGTTAAAGAAAAAAAAAAAAAAACGGTAGATTGCTCAGTAAAGCAAGGGTTGAGCTGTGGTTTAAACTTTTTCTCTCTTTTTTTTTGTTATCTAAATTCTGACATAGACTGGGGAAAAAAAAACTTGTGAGAAGAAAGAAATGGATCTGTTTGAAGCTTAAGATTTTTGGTTTTTTTTTTTTTTTCGCTTGTCAAAGATTGGGTTTTTACATGTGATAATTTTTATTCCTAATATACTTTTTTAATCGATGAACCTTCAAATATGTTTCAGATATATAATTTGAAAAAAACCCAGAAATTTTGCATTAATGATGCTATTTTTTTTGGTTTGTTTGTTTGTTTATTTTAGTTTTTGGTTTGGTTATAATATGTTAAAAAATATTCATATTTTTTTTATGTTTTAGTTTTAGTAATAGTCAGTGGAAGTGGGTTTGTTTTTTTTTTTTTTGCTAAAAAAAAGTTTGTGTTTAATCTCTATCTTCACAGAAAAACTGTCTTAAAAAAAAACGATCTTGATAAAAAAAAATATTAGAAAGTATAATTGGTTTTTTCAACTTCCGAAACTTGAGCAAATTTTTTACTTTAATGCACTACCATCCCTCTTTTTTTTTCCGTTTTCTTTGTTTTGCTTTTATTTCTGCTTTGCTTTCATTTTTTATTTTTTTTCCATTTTTCCGTTTTAAAAATTATGCAGATGGAGTTGAAATCAATCAAAATCTCGATTCATTCGAGGCGAGAAAATTTTCAGAACAAAGTGATTTTTCAACTTTTGGGAGTAGTAATATTTCGGACGGGGAAAATGTAAAATTAAAGAGCTCGTTATCTTCGGAAAAATTGAAGAATTTTGACCCAAAAACTGCAAAATTTTCGACAATTCCGGAGTATTATGCTTCTGAAGAGGAAAGAGAGTTCTGGGATAGTTTATATCACGAAGAGGGGGGGGAGGGAGGGGAGGAAGAGGAGGAAGAATTGAACTACAAGAGTACTTGGGAAGATGATTTAATTGCAGAGAGAGGGAATTCTACGAGACGGAACCTTGCAGGTGATTATTTCTACCCACAAAATCCAGTTTACATTGAATAAAAATAGAACATTTTTTAATTTGCTTTTTGATGAAAACCAATTTTTGGATTTTTTTTTTACCTTCCCAAATCAAAAATTTGTATCCCGGAGACCTTGTCCACAGCTTATAGAAAATAACACAGAATTTTTGCACGTTTTTTTTTTTTTGGCGGAAGGAGAGATGAAAGATAAATGATAAACCTGATAGGTTTTACATGTCATCAGTTATCTTCTTCCAGAATCTATGGAAGAAAAAATGTTAGATTAAAATCTTTTATGGAGAAAAGATGATGATGAAAGGAAGAACTATATCGATATTTTTCTCTCCCTCTCCCTTTCCCTCTCCCTCTAGAGAGTCTCCGCTTAGATGACTTTGCTTGTTTGTACAAGATGATTTCATATTTACAACCGTTTTTGCCGGCAACTCAGTTTGTTTTAAAAGAAAACCATAAACCCTTTCCAACTACGCCACGGACCTCTACTAGTGTGGTCGTTGTAGTAAATCCTTAACGTAAATTTTGTTACCATCGGTAATTAACGCGATTAACTGTCCAATTCTCCTGATCAGGGTTTTGTCCGCTGGAAAGGTATTGGAAAACTTGCTGAATTTATCAGTGAATTTATTTGTTAATTTATTTGTTAGTTATATTCATATTTACAGTCATATTTTAGCGGTAAGTGTCTACATCAACTGAAGTCGTATATTGCTCAAAGTTTTGAAAAGTTATGTTCCGTCTACCGGTTGAAATCTACACCTTAAATTTTTCAATTTTCATTTATTCTTTCTTTCTTTCTGTTTTTGTGCAGCTTGCGATTACTCCCGAGGTCGATGGGAATATGACCGTTCGCGTCGACCTTATACTTACGGTTGTAAATTTATTCGAACTGCTTTTAATTGTCGAGGAAATGGGCGGAGAAACGTAGGATATGAGAAATATAGTTGGAACCCGAGTAGCTGCAATCAAGAGCGATTCAGTGTCAGATATTTCTTGCCACGAATGAGGGGAAAAGTAAGTTTCGTTTCAAAAACTCCCATTTCATAGTTAACTATGTAGAGGTTTAATTTTTTTCACCAAGGTTTATTTTTTTTTTTGCCCTAGCCCGTTTTTTCCTGGTTAAATTGCTTCATCTTCCATTGTTTGAATGTGACTACAAGGCCTCTCAAAGGTCTCCTCGTACTTAAGCTGGTGGAAACAAAGCAGCAGAATTTATATGTTGTTTTTGTTTACATTATTTTGAGTGCAGGTAATTGCTATTATTGGAGATTCTTTTGGGCAAAACTTTGCCGAGGCGCTTTCTTGTCAAATTGCGGCTTGGACATATGTGCGAGCGAAGAAAGCAAAAATCGGAGGAGTTAGCGTTAAAGGGGTAGAAGTTCCCGCTTTTGGTATTAAAATTTTCACTATCGGATCTCCTTTTCTTGTCCAGCATACCAGTAATCCTGCATATTTTGGAAAATACAAAGTGAAATACACAGTTAAAAATAGTTATTTAGTTTGGCTTGATAAGATAGATCCGGCATGGAAAAACGCTTTATCGGGAATAGATTTGCCAATTTTTATGTCAGGTCATTGGTACCAACTTGTACAAGGAATACAATTAGTTCGGGCAGTCACTCTAATTCAGAACGAGAAAATAGTACCGATTCTAGGTCAAAAAGGGTACGAGATCGCTTTGAAAAACGTTAAAAAATTTGTGTCAAAAACCTCAGGACATAGGGGTGTTCCCATGTTTCTTACGTATTCCCCCTCACATTATGTCGGTGCAACTATTAACGGAGCTCGGACGGCTGTCTGCCTAAATGTGAAACCCTTTACACCACAACAACAACGGGAACATTTTTTGAAAAACTCTGCCAGAACGTTTCGACGTATAGAGTTGAATAGCTTAGCAGGTTCTCGTTTTCGTTTCCTAGACATCACTTTTCTATCAAGTGGACGGCCGGATGCTCACGTTCAACGCTATTTTGGGGCGCAATCCAACAGTAAAACATCATGGGATTGCACCCACTGGTGTTTACCGGGTCTTCCTGATATCTGGACTGATTTTTTGCAACATGTGTTGAAAACTCAAATTTGAAGACGGGGCTCTCAACGTCCACTCACTGGCCATGAGAATTTGCTTGTGGCGGTAGAAGAAACATTGAGTTTGTACTTAAGTTAATTATGTTCACGAGTCCATGAATGTGCAACTCTCTTTATTTTTTGCCATAATTTGGGATTCTTTCTCAAGGGAGTTTGAGGCAGTTCGAGGTTTCTATCGAAACAAAATTCGTCCAATAAGTTTCTTTTGGAGGCAGTTCAAGAATGTGACAAGGACAGTCTTATCAACACAGGATAAATGTGCCAACACTGGAGATTCTATGTTTTTGTTTTACAGAGAGTAGAACCAGGAGTTTTTTGGATTCTCTTTGTGTCACAAATTTTGTTGGGGTTTCATTTGTATAATAATACAGACCCCCGTTTCTTTATTTTGTTTAATTTGTTTCCAGGTTTTTGTTTGGCAAGACTTGATGTTGATAGTGTGCAGTTATTTGAGAAAACATGTCTTTCTGAAAAAAAAAATGGCAGATAGTACCGCAGGACTTTTAGAATGCAATAAGTTGACCGGCCAGCTTATCAAGAGGTTGTATATTTTATTTTATTTCTGCAAATGGTTGGTCCCATATTAGCGTTGTCGTAGTGTACTTGCACTATTTTGTGACATTTGCACATACAGATCTATTTACATGTTATCATGTTTCTATTCCACACTCTTATGTCTCATTTGAAGCGCTTCCCTTTCCAGTTACTTCATTTTAATTTAAGATTTAACAATTCCACAGAAAAATACAACGCTTTTGTTTGCATAACAACGTGCAACAGGAAAGTGGCTATAAGATATAATAATTTTATACAATTTTGTTCTCGGTGTCATTCAAATACATATGACGTTTCTTTATCTGATAGGCCAATCTGGTAAAAATTGGTTATGTTCATAGACCCTTACTTGTTTATATTCCGAACAAAAGCTATTTTTTTCTCGTTTTCACCTTAACCCTTGATTTCTTTAATTGATATTACATCTTTAACCACTTGCTCCAATGTACTGAATTTGGTAAAAAATCACTTACCGCCAAACATTTCATCAGAAGGCCAAAAAACATGCCAACCAGATTGTAGGAATTAAATTTTGGTTGATGTGCTTTTGAATCTCAGGCTTCTACTCCATAAGGCGGTCCCAGTAAACGTGCGGAGACGACTATTTGAAGTGTTTACTGGCACGGTGTTCCATTGTGTCGTGCCAGTAAACATCGTTTCTCAATTATGATTGGCGCCACGTAGGTTAGTTTTCAGATTCTTAAAATCTAAATATATTCTTCAAACTGAAAATCTGTACGTAATATTTGTTTACGAGCGGAGGTAGTTAATGATTCGTACAAAAATTTTGCGACCAAATTTTAATTTCAAATTGGAAATCAAAACTTTGTTCAAAAGTAGGCGTTTTTATGGTTAGGCCTTTGGTCGGCGCCTTTATCGTAAGTTGTGTTATGGGATTTTCATGTGGTCTTCTTAGATCGCTACTTTGATCAGCAACCGTCCGATCGTCCGAATCTGACAGTGTAAATAATTTTTTTTGGTCCGAATGTTTTAATTGGTCCAATTTTTGGTCCGAACGTTTTGATTGGTCTGAATAGGTCCGGATACAATATGGGTCTTAATGCCATATTGTATGTTTTGCATACAATAGGCATATTGTATGGGCCTACTTTCACCTACTTTTGAACAATGAATCAAAATTTCGAAACGGAATGTCAAAAAAGGCGCCGCAAACTTTGAAGGTCAGCGGATGTCAGATGGAGCGTGCGAGGATATTTCGGTCGACCTGCATACACCGTGGCGGAAGGCACATGGCGTGTACGACGTGTTCGTTTCTCAATTCTCATCGCCTATTCGTGGTGGATATTTTTTTTTCTTTTCACGTGTATCAATGGTACGCGACCCGTGTGAAGAAACTCTCCTCGCCGAGGAGAGTCTCTTCATACTGGACGATTTGCGCGATTGCTTCGCGAATCTAAAAAAAGTGAAACATCTAACGGTCGATACTTACGCCTATAATATTGGAGCCATCCAAGTAAACATGTTTTGTCATGTTTCGTCAGACAAAAAAAAAATGGTACAAATCTGTACAAAATCGTACGGCATCCAGTAAACAACCCACTTTTCCTATAATGGAAGTTCACCCTCATCCGTTTTTATGTGTGGTGTGTGTCGGCAGATATTAAATAAAAACTCGATATCGATTTACCGATTATCGATCAGTCAGAGAGCCCGATATATCGCTCCAGGACCAACAAAAATTATCCCGATATTTATTATGGGCAGGGATGTCCGTACATATCCAGTACGGTATTTAACGTACAGAAAAAGGGGATTCTTCAAAAAAATCCGGCAGACCAGCGTACGGAGATGTGGTGATAGTTATCCACCCGATAGCAGAGATCGCAAAAGTCAAAATTTCCGATACCCGAATCCGACAATTTTTTTTTTTCAAAATCTGAACACCCGAAATCCGCCCGCGTTATGTCACGATCCTAAATTGTTACCCGGTACCCGATACGTGTTTACGAAAAAAAAAGGTAGCCGAAACTCGATACCTCGCGACTACCCGTACCCGAATAAGTACACAATTAATGGTACATCTCCCTCATACCTTCCACGTTGCCAAGAGTATAAAGAATAATAATGTTGTATAGTATGGACAATACTGTACTGTACAGTACTGTAGTGGAACGTACCTGCGAAACCATTTTATTTTTCATTTTTTGCTTACCCGGCCATACCCATGTAGTAGAACGTACCTACGAACCCATTTTTTTTTGGGTTTTTTGCTTACTCGGCCATACCCAAATTTGTTTTTTTTTTTTTTAATCACCCGGCAGAATCCGGCTGGCCCCCAAATTTTGGCACCCGAATCCGTTCCGGATCCGACGCGAGCGGTCGGGTACATATTCGAGTACCCGATTGTCATGTAAGGAAAAAAAATCGCAACGGTCTCGGACCTCCATTTTCATTCATGGGTCCTCAAGCAGAATTTTAAGCCGTCGTCGCCTCTCCCCTCGCCCTCTCGCACTATCGCTTTTATCTCACACTTTTTAAAATGACAACACGAAAATATTTGTATGAAATGAAAGATTTTTGAAAAATTGTTATTTTTACTACTTTTAGGTTTATTTTTATGGCAAATCCAGCGAGAAAATTCGGAAAAATGAAGTCAGGAAGTCATGGTGGAAAGTTCTTGTATTTGTCACATCGATGTTGTCACGAGTGAGCTGAAACTTTGAGACCTCCATAAGTCCTCAGAATGGACAACTTCCAAGAAGCCACTAGGATAACCCTGACCCCTTTGTGTTTCAGCAGGAAAAACTGCCACCCTGGCAGACAAAAATATTGACCACCTTCACCCTTGTGAAGGTAAGACTCCCCTGAGTCGATAGCAAAAAGAATCTCTGAATTTGCTCCCCTGAGCAGTAAGTTATGGAGGGTCAAAGTTGACCTTTTGTACAGAAGCTCTATGGGAGAGAGGGTCCTATCTACTAATTTTTCTAAGTCCTATCTCTCTCATAGACTCTATCTACTGATGTACGGAGCCAATCATATTACACTTCCTGTTGGAATTCAAGTATTTTCTAGGTCTACAGATTGCAAAATAAAAAGCAAAATAGTAGATATTGACAGCCTGCCTCTAACTCCTCCTCAAGTCCCCACACTTGTCGCAGTCACTGAAGACTGAAGGAGGAGTTAGCCATGGCTGCCTGTGCTGTCTAGAGGGAGACAGACAGTTGTTTTATAGGGGGTTTTCTCTAAAAGATAGTTTTGCCAGGTCCAGGATTTGATCCTGGTACTTGCCACTTGTCACACCCGCAATAGTCGGTAGTCTTATCCAGATAGTCTAAATTGTATTAGATATTATGAGGTATGATATTTATTTAAATAGTTACTATAAGAATAATTCATTTAACTAGAACTATATGCATACTGCATAGAAACAGTTGTGGAAAGTACGACGTACGGTACGATTACGAAATAAATACCGCGCGGTTTGTTTGACGCCGGAAAGAATACCGCGCAGGTATTTATGACGGCCACGATTGAAATCCAAATTTGATCGGACGGCCGCGAAGGATGCCGAGATCGCGGCGTACGATTTTGGCGGTTTGCGATCACCGCCACATTAAGTGACACGTGGTAACACTACATTGGATTGCGGCAACTCCGGAGATTACGGGAACAAATCCGGATATGACACGTGTCGACATTTTTGCCATGTCGTACAATGGCCGTACATAAAGTACACCGGCACCTGTACTTTTATGTACGATACAGTAATTTGATTGGTGCCGTACTTCAGTAGATAGAGTTTTAGAGAGGGAATAGGACTTAGATAAATTTTGGGTAGGCAGCTGCCTCTCCCAGAGAGCACCCTGTATAAATGGCAAACTTTGGCCAGCCATAACTATCAATTTACTTGACCATTTTCAGTGATTCTTTTTGCTGCGGACTCACGGGAGTCTAGGCTACACAGGGGTGTAGTCGGTCAGAGTTTTTGTCTGCCAGGGTGGCTGTATTTCTAAGGGAAAGTCAAAGTGGGTGAATGTGTCCAAATCTCATATTCTAACTTTGCATTCTGTGGTGGAACTGAGCACACAGAAAGTGTTATTTCACAGGGGTGAATCTATATTGGGGTTCTGACTGTCAAGGGGTCAGTCACTTGGGTTTATATTAACTTGGAGTCGGCACTATCTAGATTGGCTTCTTTTGGATCTGCATACTCTGAGGGCCAATGGAGGTCTCAGAGTTTCAGGTTATGGGCCCACCATCTAGGGTGCCTATGTTTGATGGAACAGGCTTCACGTATTGGGCGTTTACAATAGAGGGATTGCTTTTCGAGAAGCACTTATGGGGAATTGTTGCGGGACAAGTGAGATGTCCGCCACCTAGCTTTGGAGGAGCTTACTACGGAGAATCATCTGAGACTGTCCAGAATATCACCCGGAGTTCAGATGCAACGGAAGGTGAAGGGAAAAACCTTTCCGTGGATGGGGAAATAGGGGAGAAGGAAAAAGGGACACCTATGGTGAGGGGAGCTAGGATCTCAGCTATGGTACCACATGTAGGGATTAAAACTGAAGAAAATGACAGGAAAATATGGGAATACAAAAACACTATAGCAAAACATCTCATACTTAGATATGTGTCTAAGTCGATAGCTATCACTCTTTTAAGTCTAACCAAGTCTTCAAAGATATGGGAAGCACTTAGTCAGATTTATAAGAGTAAGTCTATTCAGAGGCAGCAATTAGTAAACCAAGAAATAGATGCCTATGATTATAAAGCCGGTTGCATGATAGAGTTTTGCAATGATATTGCTGCGCTATATGTTGAGCTTGCTAGTGCGGGATATGTAGAATCTGAGGAGAGGAAGATTAATACACTACTGATGTAACTCCCAGATGAGTACGAAAACATCATTTATCGTATGCAGGCAATGGATGGCTCCTCATGGACTTGGAGCTTTACCATGGGGATAATTCTTGTGAGGGAAAGCACTTTGGAGCTTCGTAGGGGAAGTGACAGGGTGAATGCATTTATAGCTGGCGGTGATTGGCGGAATCGTGATGAGAGGAACGGCGGTGACGAGCGGAAGCGTGATGAGAAGAACGGTGGTGACGAGCGGAAGCGTGATGAGAGAAAGAAAGACAAAGGTAAACCTTATCGGAACTTTGGTGGAAAGAGAGGGAGAGGAAAAGGCACGGGAGCTTTGAAAAAAGGGGTTTGCTTCTTTTGTAGGGAACCGGGTCATTATATGGAGGAATGCCCTTGTTTGGAAAAACTTAGAAGTTGGAATGTGGATGAGGAGGACGAAGATGAAGAGGAGAAAGAGGATGAAGAAAAATTGGAGCTTCTTCACATCGGTAGAATGGGGAAGGGAGAAAAGTACACAGAAATTGCTCGAAGGCAACAGTGTGCTTTTGGAGGTATAAGGGAAGTAAAGAGAGAAGAGGTACTTGAGGATGTCAAGGAGTGTAGAGTATATGATTTAGAAATGAGAAAGTCAGATCTAGGATCCATAAGTGAAAACGGGAAAGATAAAATTAATGAGGATAATTTTATACACAATAGGGAAACAGAAAACTGGTCGGAAAGGGAGACTTCAACGGATTCCGAGGAAAGGGGAGAAGTGAAACTCGAAGAGGTTTTAAAGGATAGGGGAGAAGAGAAATATTTGATTAAAGGTTTAGGGGAGAAGAAATATTTATTGGGAACTAAATTAGAAAGTAATAGTGGAAAGAATTCCATGGGAGAGAGTGAGGGAAGTTCAGAAAATGGGGTAATTATCATGGATAAAAATATGAGTACGAAAGATATAGATCCTATGAGGAACTTAGTGGGGACTAGTGGTTTTTGGGAATATTTGGGGGTGGATGGATTTGACATCACTACTTGGTGTGACGAAGATGTGCCTGTAAAAGGGTTAGCATCTAGGTGTATGTTGCAGATTGGAAATGGGGCTGGCTATTTGGATCGCAAGAGGGAAATCGGTTTGTGTGTGGATGAAAGAGTGATGAAGTGGATAAAATCTTTGCTTGAATTTAAGAAAAATGGGATGTTAAATAAAATGTGTGATATAATTATCATTTCAGTTCATTTAATGCACTGTGTTAAATACTTAAGTTTTATGAAAGGAAAAGGAAAAAGGAAAAAGAAAAGGAAAAAGGGGAGGGGATGTTTGTTTACTTGTTTGTGGGAGTTGAAAGAAAAATAGACTAGAAAATAAGGGGAGTGTTGGAATTCAAGTATTTTCTAGGTCTACAGATTGCAAAATAAAAAGCAAAATAGTAGATATTGACAGCCTGCCTCTAACTCCTCCTCAAGTCCCCACACTTGTCGCAGTCACTGAAGACTGAAGGAGGAGTTAGCCATGGCTGCCTGTGCTGTCTAGAGGGAGACAGACAGTTGTTTTATAGGGGGTTTTCTCTAAAAGATAGTTTTGCCAGGTCCAGGATTTGATCCTGGTACCTGCCACTTGTCACACCCGCAATAGTCGGTAGTCTTATCCAGATAGTCTAAATTGTATTAGATATTATGAGGTATGATATTTATTTAAATAGTTACTATAAGAATAATTCATTTAACTAGAACTATATGCATACTGCATAGAAACAGTTGTGGAAAGTACGACGTACGGTACGATTACGAAATAAATACCGCGCGGTTTGTTTGACGCCGGAAAAAATACCGCGCAGGTATTTATGACGGCCACGATTGAAATCCAAATTTGATCGGACGGCCGCGAAGGATGCCGAGATCGCGGCGTACGATTTTGGCGGTTTGCGATCACCGCCACATTAAGTGACACGTGGTAACACTACATTGGATTGCGGCAACTCCGGAGATTACGGGAACAAATCCGGATATGACACGTGTCGACATTTTTGCCATGTCGTACAATGGCCGTACATAAAGTACACCGGCACCTGTACTTTTATGTACGATACAATAATTTGATTGGTGCCGTACTTCAGTAGATAGAGTTTTAGAGAGGGAATAGGACTTAGATAAATTTTGGGTAGGCAGCTGCCTCTCCCAGAGAGCACCCTGTATAAATGGCAAACTTTGGCCAGCCATAACTATCAATTTACTTGACCATTTTCAGTGATTCTTTTTGCTGCGGACTCACGGGAGTCTAGGCTACACAGGGGTGTAGTCGGTCAGAGTTTTTGTCTGCCAGGGTGGCTGTATTTCTAAGGGAAAGTCAAAGTGGGTGAATGTGTCCAAATCTCATATTCTAACTTTGCATTCTGTGGTGGAACTGAGCACACAGAAAGTGTTATTTCACAGGGGTGAATCTATATTGGGGTTCTGACTGTCAAGGGGTCAGTCACTTGGGTTTATATTAACTTGGAGTCGGCACTATCTAGATTGGCTTCTTTTGGATCTGCATACTCTGAGGGCCAATGGAGGTCTCAGAGTTTCACTTCCGTACACAAAAGTACAGTTGTCGGTGTACTTTCTGTACGGACACTGTACGACATGCCCTAAATGTCGACACGTGGTATAACCGGATTTGCTCTCTTAATCCTTGGAGATGTCGCGATCCAATGATATTTTGCCACGTGTCATCCGATGTGGCGATGGCCAAAAATCGCCGAAATCCTCTTCCGCGATCTCGGCATTCATTCCGGCCGTCCGATTAAATGCACATTTAATCGTAGCCGTAATAAATACCTGAGCAGTATTCGTTTTTGCTATTTAAACAAATGCGCGGTACATGTTTCTTGTCCTTACCTTGATTCGTACTTTTACATTCCTGGATCTATGTATCCCGTAAACAGTTTCAGTTAAATGAATTATCCTACGTGGTAATATTTAATTAAATATCAAACCATATAGTATGTATCACTAGTTCTAGACTTAACGGATAAGGCTACTGGCTATCGACTGTTCACCGTCCGGCAGGTACCAGGATCAAATCCTGTATGCTGCATATATCTTTTTGTTAGATTTCCTAGAAATCCGGGATTCGGCATGTCCCACACTTAGGAAAATTGAGCCGGCCAGGGTTCGAACCTGGGACCTTTCACTTCAGCTCCGAACGCACTACCACTGTGCCACCAACTCGATGTTGAGACTGGCGGGTCCGTACCCATTTATTACGCGCGGCTCGAGTATGGATATTTCCATATTCTACCCCGTATTGGACCGGCTTCACGTGCCAATCCAACACTCCCCCTCACGGGAAAGCCGGTCAAACCATCTGCAATCCCGCTGGCTCCGATACCATGTTAGATTTCCTAGAAATCCGGGATTCGGCATATCCCACACTTGGGAAAATTGAGCCGGCCAGGTTTCGAACCTGGGACCTTTCACTTCAGCTGCAAACCCACTACCATTGTGCCACCAGCTCGATGTTGAGACTGGCGGGTCCGTACCCATTAATTACGGGCGGCTCGAGTATGGATATTTCCATATTCTACCCCGTATTGGACCGGCTTCACGTGCCAATCCAACACATTTTAGTAAATAAACCCCTAACGGTAAATAAACTAAAATATTTCCCGTAAACCTCTGGAGAGCCTAGGTAGCCATGGCTCTAGCTTCCTCTCCAATTTCTCAGTGACTGCGACAAGTTTGAGAGTGGGAGAGAGAAGTTAGAGGTAGACTGCCTCGGCTTTTTCTATATTTCTATTTAGACCTAGAAAATACTTAAAAACGACCGTTAATTTCTACACTCCCCTTATTTTCTAGTCAATCTTTAATTACAGACCACACTTCTCCCTGCAGAAAATTAGCTTAGGGGAAAGCACAGGTTTGGTCATCATATCTGCTACCATCTCACTATCTGGTCGGTACTTTAAATTGATTGTTTTGTTTTCTACTTTCTCTCTAACAAAGCTGAGTCTAATGTCCATGTGTTTCGCTTTAAAATGATGTTTAGGATTGGCAGAAATAGCGATTGCACCTGATTATCACAAAAAAAAAATTGCACACCACTCTTAAGGTGACCAAGCTCACCAAGCAAAGACTTGACCCACATCAATTGTTTTACAGCAGAGCAAGAGGCCATATACTTAGCCTCCATGGTGGACTGAGCAATAACGTTTTGCTGTTTGCTACTCCAACAGCAAGCCCCATCACCCACATATAATACATATCTAGAAGTGCATCTCCTCATCGGAGCATCACCATAACTAGCATCACTCCAAGTAGTGTTGTCAGTATTCTCCCCACCCAAATGCAACCATAGATCCCTAGTTCCTATCAAATATCTAAGGACTCTCTTAGCTACCTCCCAATCTCTCTTAGTGGGAGCATTTAGACTTCTACTCAGCACTCCTACAACTGCAGCTAAATCCGGCCGAGTACAATTCATAAAATAGATTAGACTTCCCACTACTTGCATGTAAGGAATAGTCTGCATGAACTTCTGTTCTTCAAGAGATAATTCCTCGTCTAAGACTATGACTCCTTCTTCCTCACTCCCCTCACTTCCCTTCTTCAACTCCATTGGAGTTGTACAACTATTAGCTTTATCCATCTGAAATTTTTCAAGCATGTTCCCTATAACTTCCTTATGAGTCAATCTTATAATCTTTCTTTTTCGGTCTCTTTCTACTTGAATTCCCAAAATATATTTTGCTTCCCTCATATCCTTAATTTCAAATCTCCCCTTAAGATCGGTTTTCAGTTTATTAATGTTTTCCATTGATTTACTTAAAACAAGCAAATCATCAACATAAATTGCAATAAATATAAAACCTTCTTCATCTTCAAAAACATAGATTGAGTGATCTTAGCTTATCCGGATATATTCCAGACCGGCAAGAAACTCATCAAGCTTCTTATTCCACTGTGGAGGCGCCTGTTCCAAACCATAAAGAGATTTAATCAGCCGGCATACTTTACTCTCCTCCCCTTCCTCCACAAATCCTTCGGGTTGTCGCATGAAGATCTCCACTTCTAATTCTCCATGCAAGAAGGTTGTCTTGATGTCGATCTGGTGCACCTCCATGTCTTCCGCCGCTGCCAGACTGAGAAGTATGCGGACGAAGGGAAATCTGACAAACGGGGCAAAGGTTTCCTCGTAGTCAATTCCCTCTTTTTCTGTAAATCCCTTTGCCACTAATCGGGCCTTGTAGCGCTCAATCGTGTTATCTGGGTTCAGTTTTAATTTGAAAACCCACTTACCACCGATTCGTTTCCGGTTAGGTGGACAATCCACCAGCTCCCAAGTATCGGCTGCCATAATTGAGGCCATCTCCTCATTGATGGCTGTCTTCAACAAGTTCATTTCTGAACAAGTCATCGCCTCTCCATAAGTCTGAGGTTCATCTTGATGAGATAGTTCTGTTACCTTGTGATTAACCTGTTTTTCTTGCAATCTTTTGCTACTTCTCCTTCCCCCCTCAAAATCTGAGGCTGGAATAAATGGTTCTCGTGGATTCTTTCGAACAAACTCGGTTTCTCCCCTATCCCTTGATTCCGAATCAATTTCCACCACGTCTTCCGCTTCGGGTAGAGTTGTCACTGGAGTTTCCACAGCTGAGTCCTTTTCGGTCTGATTTGTACATGCAAGAATGTCATCTTCTCTAAAACCTGGATAGTTAGGAAGCTTAAAGTCATCACAATTTTCTGACTCAAATCTGATTTTTACTGACTTTGTATATTTGAAGGGATCCACAGACTTTCCTTCATCCATAACTACTAGATGCTTTACTAAGATTATATCTTCCCTTTTTAGATCATAAACTCTATATCCTTTAACATCCTCATCATATCCTAATAAGTATCCCAGTTTTCCTTTCGGATCTAGCTTCCAGTTAGACCGATCTGTATCTAGACTGAATACTTGACTGACGAAAACATTTAAGTGAGATATGTCTGGTTTCCGGCCTTTCCATCTCTTATAAGGTGTTTGATCTTTTATAGCTGAAGTAAGAACTCTATTTTTGAGGTAATTAGCACAGTTCATTGCTTCTTCCCAAAACCTTTTTCCTATCTTTTTATCTGACAACATACTTCTAGCACTATCACTTAGTGTTCTATTTAACCTTTCAGCTACCCCATTCTGTTCCAAGTTTTTTAGGACTGTCTTTTGGTGTTGGACTCCATCTTCCCTCATAAAATCCACAAATTGGTTAGAAGTATACTCTCCACCATTCTCACTCCTTACTCTCTTAATTGGAGTTTCATGGAGTTTTTCGCTCCATGCTTTATATTGTCTAAAACAATCTTGAGCTTCTGACTTGTTTCTCAAAAAATACACCCAGGAATACCGAGACCAATCATCAGTGATAGTCATCATAAATCTCTTCCCCCCCGGTAAGGGCACTTTAGTTGGTCCCCAAATATCTGTGTGTACTAGATCTAGAATTTTTTCTCCCTTATAGATGGCTGTTATAGGAAAGGGTAATTTGTGTGCTTTACCTTGAGCACATCCACTAAAATCACTTATATTATCACACTCACTGAACTTAATCCCTTCCACCACTCCCATCTTTTTCATCTCTCTTAACTTGTCTAGATTCACATGCCCAAGCCTCTTATGCCACATCATAATATCATGAACACCAGCATAATAAAGTTTCTTCGTTTCATTACTTAAAACCAGCCTAAACATCCCATGGCTACCTTTCTCAGCATTGAAATAGACATCCTTTTCAAAACTAACAGTAAAGACTCCTTCCCTAGTGTTAGTGAAAAAACCCTTATCATCTAATACAGATGTAGAGATGAGGTTTTTGTTCAGCCCCGGAATAAACAATACATCGGAGAATGTTACTATAGATGTATTTCCTTCTACTAGCACTTTCAGATCTACCAATCCTACAAGAGTAGTAGTGACTATCCTCCCATCCCCGTACTCTATCTCTACGGTGGGAATCTTTCTTATCTTAGTGAACAGGTGTTTATCCTTACACATGTGCATGGAGGCACCTGAATCTATAAACCTGCCTGC
This sequence comes from Zygnema cylindricum, assembly GCA_037447655.1. Classification (NCBI taxonomy): domain Eukaryota; kingdom Viridiplantae; phylum Streptophyta; class Zygnematophyceae; order Zygnematales; family Zygnemataceae; genus Zygnema; species Zygnema cylindricum. The sequence continues at coordinate 196,119 of JBBHKE010002842.1, forward strand.
TTCACCTTTCAATCCACCGTAAACATATTTCTGCCTTCGTGGAATTTCGACCTCGTTTTTCGCCTCCAACTCCTCATCCAATAGGAGCTCATCATCCTCGTCCTCAGATTTTGCCTCATGCACCTGTGTCACAAAGGCCTTTTTCTTTCCTCTCGGGGTTCCACCAGTCTGCCCCTCCTTTAACCGAAGCTCGGTTAGCTTAGTGCACTCTGCCATATAGTGCCCAGGATTTTTACAAAAATGACATAAACCTTTGGGAGCCGTTGGTCTGAACGCGTCGGTCTGATTTTTCTGCTCCCTCCCCCCATAGTTTCCGACCAGTTTTCGGGAATCCTTGTTCCTCCAATCGGTCGCAGTTGCTAAGGCTTGGCCACTCTTTCCTCCCATTCGGATCTCAATCGTATTCTCCCGAACGAAAATCATCCCTACCACTGAGTTCCATATCCACCTTGAGTCCGGCAAGTCCTGCACACGGTTGACTATGTTCTCGAACTCATCGGGTAACTTCATCAGTAAACAGTTAACCTTTTCTTTTTCACTAAAATCTTTTCCCGCACTCTCTAGCTCCATGAAGAGTGTAGCAAGCTCATTGCAAAATATTCCCCCCTTTGTATACATATTGTTTAACTTTTTGATCAGCCAACTGTTCTTGTTGAATCGTACCACTTCGGTACATCTCTATGAGAGCCATCCACAGATCGGATGCCCTTTCTACCTGCAAATGAAGACATGCAAGTCCTTGAGTGAGATGGCGTAGGATGAAGTGATTTGCCGCCATATTGTTGAAGTCCTAGGTTTCAGTATCATTCTCCTCGTGCCTCAGAATAGGTGACATGAATGCTGAAGCAGTTGCTATTGGTGTGGTCCTCTCCTTCTCCGCTCCTTTGTCCACCACCTCTCCTTCCTTTGTCTCCTCCGTTGAAGATGGATCTGCTTTCTTTGTGAATATGCTTCCTCCAAACGTTGGAGGGATTCCAAGACTTGATGGACGCCCCAATCGTCCACTCACTATCCCCCAAAACCTTTTTTCGCATAAAGCTCCTATCATTATACTTTCCCAGTATATGAAGCCAGTTCCATTAAATATTGGTACCCTAGAGGGTGGGCCCATAACGTGAAACTTTGAGACCTCCATAAGTCCTCAGAATGGACAGCTTCTAAGAAGCCTCTAGGATAACCCTGACCCCTTTGTGTTTCAGCAAGAACAACTACCACCTTGGCAGACAAAAACTTTGACCACCTTCACCTCTGTGAAGGTAAGACTCCTCTGAGTCGATAGCAAAAAGAATCTCTGAATTTGCTCCTCTGAGCAGTAAGTTATGGAGGGTCAAAGTTGACCTTTTGTACAAAAGCTCTCTGGGAGAGAGGGTCCTATCTACTAATTTTTCTAAGTCCTATCTCTCTCACAGAATCTATCTACTGATGTACGGAGCCAATCATATTACACTTCCGTACACAAAAGTACAGTTGCCGGTGTACTTTCTGTACAGACAATGTACGACATGCCCTAAATGTCGACACGTGGTATATCTAGATTTGCTCCCTTAATCCTTGGAGATGTCGCGATCCAATGTTATTCTGCCACATGTCATCCGATGTGGCGATGACCAAAAACCGCCGAAATCCTCTTCCGCGATCTCGGCATTCATTCCGACCGTCCGATTAAATGCACATTTAATCGTAGCCGTAATAAATACCTGCGCGGTATTCGTTTCGCTATTGAAAGAAATGCGCGGTACATGTTTCTTGTCCGTACCTTGATTCGTACTTTTACATTCCTGGATCTATGTATCCCGTAAACAGTTTCAGTTAAATGAATTATCCTACGTGGTAATAGTTAATTAAATATCAAACCATGTAGTATGTATCACTAGTTCTAGACTTAACAGATAAGGCTACCGGCTACCGGCTGTTCATCGTCCGGCCGGTACCAGGATCAAATCATGGGTGCTGCATATATCCTTTTAGTAAATAAACCCCTAACGGTAAATAAACTAAAATATTTCCCGTAAACCTCTGGAGAGCCTAGGTAGCCATGGCTCTAGCTTCTTCTCTAATTTCTCAGTGACTGCGACAAGTTTGAGAGTGGGAGAGAGAAGTTAGAGATAGACTGCCTCGGTATCTTTCTATATTTCTATTTAGACCTAGAAAATACTTAAGGACCATTAATTTCTTCATGAGCATGACGTCATAATGTCACAAAATCCTAACATCTACAGTGTCACAAAAAACCAGACGTCTACAATTGTCGTTGGTTTTGTATATGTCACCAATTGTCGGGCGTTTTGTAGTCGTATTCAATCGTCACAAGTTGCACCAACATCTACTACTCTCACATTCCAAAGTTTCGATTTCATTTCGCATATTGGAACGCTCTTCAAAGTAGTACAGAGAATCTTCACTAAAATCTAAACTAAAATATTTCCCGTAAACCTCTGGAGAGCCTAGGTAGCCATGGCTCTAGCTTCCTCTCTAATTTCTCAGTGACTGCGACAAGTTTGAGAGTGGGAGAGAGAAGTTAGAGATAGACTGCCTCGGCATCTTTCTATATTTCTATTTAGACCTAGAAAATACTTAAAAATAGACCATTAATTTCTACATGAGCATGACGTCATAATGTCACAAAATCCTAACATTTACAATATCACAAAAAACCAGACGTCTAAAATTGTCGTTGGTTTTGTATATGTCACCAATTGTCGGGCGTTTCGTAGTCGTATTCAATCGTCACAAGTTGCACCAACATCTACTACTCTCACATTCCAAAGTTTCGATTTCATTTCGCATATTGGAACGCTCTTCAAAGTAGTACAGAGAATCTTCACTAAAATCTAAAGTACCTCTTCAAGTTACCGATTATATGGGAACACCCACTTACTTACATCTGTGACGATCGACGCTAGCCATGACGGTTGTTGGCATCTATAATTTATCTGGCCCCACAATATTTTTTGTAACTGCTTTTGACGCCGCATGTTTTTGTGTGACATTCCAAACGTCTAACCTTCCAACCCTATTTTGTCCATGGTTGAAGAAGATACCATTGCCTTTGCGTCACCTGTCAAGTCGCCCTAAAAACAAAAAAAAATATTAGACACAAAATGATAAACAAAACAAATTGTGTACTTTTCCTCGTCGTTTTAAATCGTCTAAAAGTTTTTAAAACGTTTGACTCGTTCACAACTGTTTCCCTACGTTTAGAGCGTTGATACTTCAATTTAAACGATGTCTTTTACAGTAAAGTTCAAACCTGAAGTTTTTTGACGTCGCCGTCATTGAAAAATACGAGACGACAACATATAGTGCATCATAAGTTTGATGATGACGCAAATTATACTTTCATTTTTTCCGCCTTCTTCGACATGTCAATTTATAACGACTAGGAAACAACAAGATTGTGTACCGCTAGGTATTTAAAGTAACCTGAACAAGGGAACATTGTAAGGGTTTTCACCAACTAAGGCTCGAACATACGTGCCTGTTGCGGTCATAGTACTTCAATAGCGGAAACCACACAGAATGTGTACGTTGAGACGCTACTTTCCCAGAATCCTTGTAGGCATTGTATGCAAACATAAATTGAGAAATCATGTAGATTTCGCACTTGTATTTCCTCGTTCCCAAAAAAAAAGCACGATAAAAGTGAAATTTTTAAGTTTGTCAATTTTGGTCTTGCAAACTTCTCCAATTGCTAAGCAAAAATTACACCAGCTAAGCCCTACAAAGCCATTACTCACACCTCCACCAAGTTGGCCAACAATCACAAACATCCCATACATGTATGACACTTGATTAACAAAGGTCAAAAAGCTTATGAAGTATCCCTCTTTATTACAAGGTCTTAAACCGTAAAGACAATCCAAATGAGTTTATGTACTTTCTCAACTGATAAACTTTAAGCCAATGAGAGACAATGATCGCAAGTTTCCTCACTCGCAATATTCAATACGTACGTTGTTGACTCAGGATGAAGCGACCTCCAAATGAGGAGACGACAAGCACCGAGACCAGTCTGACAATTTTAGACCATTTCCCACGATGCCCGTCGTCATTTCTATTAAAGATTTACAATGTTAATGCAAAGTTATAATATGCAATGTTAAGTTGATGCAAAAAAAAGTGGCATATTGTAATCCAATTAAATGAAATAATGTTGTTAGCACAATTTTATGTTTTCGGCCAAAAATTGTGCAGCCAAATAGTGTTATTAACTATATAACGATAGGAAGTGTAGTACAACGTGAATCCCATTAGTTTAAAAATTAAAATAGTGATATCAACTCTATTTATGTTTAAGAGGTTAACGCCAACAAAAGTTAAAGTGAATTTATACATTCAACGCTACTTTGGATTAATATTCCCATATTGTAACCAATATAGCCTACGTTCAAGTAGTGGACGTTTAACATGGGAGAACGCGCAATTTTCCCACGCCTTTAATACTAGTGAACATTTTTTGGTGCCTTTTTATGTGTCAACGAACTCACTTTCTTATATCGATCGTCGTCGAACACTTTTTATGTATGTTTTGTACAACATAATGAGCAATTTTAGTATAGATTAACACATTTTGCACACACACTATTAAAAAACTCTCCAAATTAAATTATTTGACACTAAGTGAACCATACATATAGGGTAAAGGATAAAATATAATTATTAATCCTATTTTAGATTCGAGGGTCAAAATTTAAGGGCACAAAATTATTGTTATTAACGCTAACAACGATACACTGTGTACTTATAGAATGCCCCTTTTCACTGCAATAAGTATTGGACTTCAAAAGGAAAACGTTGGTAATGAAATTTAGGTCGTGTGCCTAAGTGTTAAAGTAAGGGTTTTTTCTAGTGTTGTGGATTGCAATAAAATCGATAGCAATAGTTATTTGCTATCGAACGGTGAGGTGTCCCGATATATTGCTCCGAGACTAACAATTTTGTTATCGGTGATAATGGAAGAAAATATATTTTATTGTATAAGAATACTTTCTAATATAGTGTATTGTATTTTTCATTGTATATAACGTGGCATGCCAAGTATAACAATCTGTTGCGTACGTGGAATAAAGCCTACAACTGTGCGATATGAACCGTACAATTATCGCCGATTGTTATCGAATCGGTGTTATCGCGATATAAAACCAATGGTATCAATTTTGTATCACGATAATTTGGTATAGGTATATCGTGCCAATATATCAATTATCAATAGGCCAAAAAAAAACAATAGGCATCAATAGGCATGTCGGTTATCTACAAATGGCTATCGATACACAACACCTAGTTTATCCTTTTCATTTTATTGCGAAATTAAACCTAAAACGATAAAATCTTTTGCCGTACAAAATATGTGTAAAGCCCAAAGTATATTTGCGTCATATTAAAACGTAGAATGTAATGCAATTCGACGTTATTATCTTTTCGACCCACTGCTTGGTCATGCGAGCTCATCTTCAAACTTTTATTGAAGTCGACTTGCGAGTCAAATTTATTAAAATTAACAGCTAAGCGGGGAATTTAAGCAACGAATAAGACAACATTTTGGCATGCGTTACACATTTTTTTTTGTTGCACATCCATGCTATTTTTTCCCGTGCTCGTCACGCGCATGTAAGCAGAATAATGACGAGCATGTAGGGAAAAAAATTGTTAAGGTCTTGGATCTCCACTTTCATTTATGGGTCCTTTGTAAAAATTTATGTTGTCCTTGTTTTTCAACCTCATTCTCACTCTGCGTTTCTCTCTCCCTCTTTTTATAATGAAATAAGAGAATAATGGTATCAAAAGATTTTTATTTTTTTTAAAGTTCCTTTGGTCGTAGTTTGATGGCATACCGAGTGATAAAAGATAAAAGAAAAAAATCCAGAAGTTGAGGAGGAAAGATTTGTTACTAGTGACGTCATTAGTGAGCATGACTTCGCAATGTCACAAAACCCTAAACATGCACAATGTCACAGAAAACTAGACGTATACAACCGTCGCTTTTTTGTTTGACGTCACCAATTGTCCCAAGATTTGTTGTTGTCAACAACCGTCACAAGTTTTCCCCATGTCTACAACCGTCATGGTACAATTAACGATTTCATAGTTGCACATTAGAACGCTCTGCAAAAGAGTAATGAGAGTGTTCACTAAAATTCAAAGTTACGTTTCAAAGTTTCGGTTACATGAGCACAAAGCCTTAGGGTATGTCTCCATGTACTTGTAACTTAGCGAACTTACTTTGTATTTTAGCCCGGATCCGCCGAACCTGGTTTTCAAGTGTCCCATATGTATGTAAGGACGAAATTGTAACTTACGCTTGTGACGATTGTATACGTCGACAATACCTGTGACGGTTGTCAACGTCTACAATCTGTGGTCGCACGTTATTTTTTGAGAAGTGCTTGTGACGTCGCATGTCTTACCGTGACATTGTAGACGTACCGCCTTACAGCGTGTGCCATTTCACGGTTGAAGACGAGGCGCTTTGCGTTTGCGTCTCCTATCCGGTCGACGTGAAATGGCATCGTAATTTGAAGACCTTTGCAAAAAATAAATCTGTACTGGACGAAAAGGGACAAAACCAAACAAATTGTGTACTTTTCTTCGTCGTATTCGAATGCAAACGGACAAAACATAGCGAATTATGTACCTTCCTTTGTCCTTGGAAATCGTATGAAAATTTTCGAAAATTACGGCACAAGCGAATATATGTTCATATTTTTTTATCGAAAATACCTAGTTTTAAAACACATCGCGCATGTGTTTTAAACGTAAGGTTGAAGATGACGTTTTTTGTCGTGGAAGTGGGTCGAAAAACACAAAACGACAAATTTTCATACATCCTAAATTCGAGGATGACGCAAATTGTACTCTACAAATTTGTGATTCCTTCGTACGGTTGCAACTTAGGCAGTACGGCGCTAAGTTTTACAAGAAAACGACAAAAAAAAAACCCTTACTTATGCACACGGGGACATACCCTTACATAACTTTTGTATATGATGCATACAAGAAATGAGTACGGTAACTTATATACAAGTACAGTACTAGATGGCGAAAATACACTACATAATAAAATGTAGCTCTCACCTATAATAATCCCCCCATTATTGGTTACTGGTTTATTTTTAATGCTCTATATCATAGTTCAAAAGTATGCGTTTTATGGTAGGCTTTTAGTAGGCGCAAGTTCTGTGATGGGCTTTTCATGTGATCTTCTTAGATCGCTACTTTGATACTACTTTGATCAGCGACCGTCCGATCACGTTTAATTCTCTATCGAACGATGTGCAACTCAACCGTGTTACTTTTCTTTTTCATTTTGCGACCAATACAATATGGGCCTTAAGATCATATTGTGTGTTTTTTGTACAATAGGCATATTGTACGGGTCTACTTTCACCTACTTTTGAACTATGCTCTATATGATTCAATTATTGAAAGGGAATTACTAATCGCAAAGACGATTTTTGCTGCGTGCAGGTACACCGCGAATCGTAATTAGAGTAATGAAAAAATTAGAGTAAAAAAACAAAAAAAAAACAATTAGAGTAATGAACTCTAATTTATGTGATATAACTTTTTCACAGAGGAAGTTTACTCTAATTTATTTAAGTACTCTATATTGGGTTATGTCGGCAATAATTATCCGCGCTGAAATTGTGAACACTAAATTACATATACGTACAAAATCTGTCGGTCCGTATAGTTTTGACATTATTATGGCGTTAGTATTATTTGTCGCGCTGAATGTCAGTTAATGTTCACACTGACGACGATGCTGTCGACGGACGGGAGTTATGCGAACGGCTTTTTTTCGATGTGATTGATTTTTCGTTTAGTGCGATTTCACGTGCAAGCGCAATTGTATTAAATCATTATTTGGCGCGATTGCTTCGCGGATCTCAAAAAGTGAAACATCCAACGGTCAATAATGACGCCTACATCATTGGAGCTTCTCGACAGATTTCCAGTAACGATGTTTCGTTGACAAAAAAAATAAAAATAGTACAAATCTGTACGACACTGTACGAAAATGTACGGCGTCCAGTAACGAACCCCACTTTTCGTCTAATGGAATGTTACCCAAATAACTAGGGAATTGATCATGAAAGTGACTGTTTTGGTTGCGCACAGTCACTTACGTCACTTTGTCAAAAATTGTACGTTTGAAGTACATATTGGTACAAATAAAGTACCGTTGAGTACAAATTTGACGGTCAATCGGTTTGACAACTTTGACTTTCAAAATATTGTTTCAACCGGTTAAAGTTTTGCCGCGCTTGCGGACGTCGACCGTCATAATAAAATGGGAATTGCTAATCGCAGAGACGCATAATAAAATGGGAATTGCTAATCGCAGAGACGATTTTTGCTGCGCGCAGATACACCGCGCATCGTTATTAGTGTCAAAGTTTAAATAGTGTGGAAGTAAATATACCGTCATTGACGCTAATTAAGATTTTTTTTATTTTTTTTTAAAAGGTGTATTCTAATTTCGGTGTTTATGCTAATTTGGGAACATCAAAAATGGAATATTCGTTGTAAGATTATACACATTAATATATGTATTCGTACAAAATATTAAAAATCGTACGTCGTCGTGAAATTTAAACATCCGTACATGTAAGACTAATTTACGTGTCAGAACAATCCCGTTTTTTTAGCGCACGATCCTATGCGTGCGCGTCTGATTTAACTCATTTGTTGTAAAATTTTCACTTGAAAAGGTACATTTATGTACGGTCTGACTTCGACCGTACACCACACTATTTAGATATTTTTGTAATTCGTCCTTTACACTATTTTGTACGATACCTTAATTAACGTCAAAGAAAAATTAAAATCATGTATCCTATTTGAGGAAAAAAATCAAAATTTTAAGAACCCAAATTAGTGTCGTTGACACTAATAACAATGCGCGGTGTACCTGCGCGCAACCATTTTATTTATATGTGGCTGCCGCAGTTTGGTTACAGTAAACCTGCGTCGGCCGTGTGAATTGTTTTATTTTTCATGACGGTCAACGTTTGCAAGCGCGACACTTTTTTAATCGCCGGTACAATATTCCGCCGGTCAAAGTTGTTCGACGGATTGACCGTCAGATCTGAAATTAAAAGTACGTAGCCTGTACGAAATTGTACTTCAAATGTACAATTTCTGACAACTATCTGCGCGCAAAAAAAATCGTCTCTGCGATTAGCAATTCCCTAATAAAATTAGCAATTCACACGGCCGACGAACGTTTTCGGTAACAAACCTGCGGCAACCACATGTAAATAAAATGGTCGCAGACAGTCACTTTTTGTCATTACGTGAGCTCACCGAATGGTCGTAGACAGTCACTTTTTGTCGTTACGTGAGCTCCACGGTGAGAGCACTTAGCCGCAAAATTGAGATTGAATCGTCTAAGCGTTACATTGAACTTAGACGCAAATTGAAACGAAACCTCTTTAAACTAAACTGAACTACTGTTAGTTTTATACAGAAATATTAAAACGCACGAAACAAAATTTTGCTATCAATGTAAGAATGTTGAATCGTAAATAGTAGTGTTGGGTATCGGGTAAATTCATGTCGCGATAATCTCGATATTCGATATATTGAATATCGATCGAGCAGGATCCTCGATATATCGTACCGAGACCAACATAAATTATCGCGTTATATATAGCGTTATATAGTATTTTTTAAATTTATTTTTTTTATTTTTATATATATATGTTATTTTAGCGAAAAAGTCAAATTGTCTAATACGCCACGTACGCCGTGATTTTTGTTCCGTGACTTAAATGTAGACACCGCAAAATGAAACCGACAAAAAAATATTAATTTTGATATTGTAATGATTAATTATTTGGGGTATGGTTACACGAGGAGGTCTAAGTAATAGTACGGACAACAAAATTTATGTATTACAGAGGCCTCGGGTACATCGCGCATCTTTTGTCAAAAAGTTTTACATACGTGTTCTGATATGAGTGGTTCCACGTAAGCTGACTACCAAATCTCAAAAATCATCGAATATCTGGAAACCGACCTTTTTCGTCTGGAAAATCGTACATGCGTATGACGTAGGTGTACTTCACAAATGTACCTCGTCAATGTACCTCAGAGATCTCCTTCACTTTGCTGACTTTCAGGAAAAAACCGCATTTCTTTCCCGCAAAGATTTTACAGTCACTTTGTCCGAGTGTGGCTCGATTTCGTCGCGCATGACGACGCGCATTTTTTTCATTTAATTTCAATTGATATTTTTACGTCGGTTCGTTTTATTATAGTGCACAAAGTTTATTTCGATTCGTGCAGTTTAATATTTCCGTTTCACTTTGCGTCTAAGTTGAATGTAACGCTTAGACCATTCAATTTCAATTTTGCGGCTAAGTGCTCTCACCGCGAAGCTCACGTAACGACAAAAAGTGACTGTCTGCGACCATTTTATTTACATGTGGTTTCCGCAGTTTTGTTACCGTAAACGTTCGCCGACTGTGTGAATTGCTAATTTTATTATGACGGTCGACGTCCGCAAGCGCGGCAAAAATTTAAGCGGTTGAAACAATATTTTGAAAGTCAAAGTTGTCAAACCGATTGACCGTCAAATTTGTACTCAACGGTACTTTATTTGTACCAATATGTACTTCAAACGTACAATTTTTGACAAAGTGATGTAAGTCACTATACGCAACCAAAACAGTCACTGTCATGATCAATTCCCTAATACAATCGGTTATCATAACAGCCTAGTTAACCCGAAAGGGAAATCGAACTGAACCGAACTAAACCAGATTCTTCACAGTTCAAAGTTTCAGACTACCCGTAACCAATCCGTACAGAACACCACCCATCACCGACATATGTAGATTTTGTGAATTATAACCATGAACTCTTTGATATAGTTCCTTACAACGAATTATTAGTGTTGTGTATCGATAAAAAAATTACCTCTATAACACCGATACCGATAGTTTTCGGTTATCGGACGGTCAACCATCTTGATATATCGGTTCGAGACCAACAAATTCCATATCGGTGATAACTTATAAAAATATAGTATGCATACAATAGTACTTTACAACATAGTGTATGACATTATTGACTATATAGAGCGTGGCATGCCACGTGTAAAAATCTGTCGGTAACCTATTTAACTAAAATTTATTACAGACAGAGCGGCATATAAACGTTGATAATTTTAAAATAATAGTTTATAGTTCTAAAGCTATAGTACCCAAACGAAAACAAAAATTTACACTCTAAATTTGTAAAATCAAACTGTTGAAATCATTGATTTAGGGAAGGTATTTTCTAGGTATTAAATTAGGTAAAATAACTAAAAGGAAAAGCACAGGCAGCCTGCCTCCACCTTCTCTCTCTAGCCCCTATACTTGTTGTAGTCACTGAAGGAGAGAGAGGGCGATGGAGCCATGGCTGCCTCAGCTCCATAGGTAGGACTAAAGAGTGACCTAAGTCACTCTCAACAAAAAGGTTGAGTTTGGCAGGACTCGAACCTCTGACCGGCAAAGCATGGCGTAGCCGTCAGCTCTTACCGGTCTGTCCTAGTAGTCCGTTAGGATACACAGGGTTTGATAGCTATTTTAACATGTCATGCCACGTCCAAAAATGCCAAAGTGACCATTGGGGGATCATGGCGGCGATATGTGCCGTTGGATAAAAACCGCCATTAAATGTTAGCCGTCAAAACAAATGTCTGGTATATTTTTTTCGTGCGGGATCATGTTCACACTAAATATTGACTAGTTTTATGTCCCTTCATTTAATTGTTCGTTAATCGGATGAAAGATTATAATACAGTTTAAGTAATTATCACACCCTATGTACTTTAACGAACTCCCACGACAATCTGGTTAGAGGTGACGGCTACGCCGAGCTTTGCCGGTCATAGAGTCGAGTCCTGCCGGACTCAACTTTTTTGTTGAGAGTGACCTATGTCACTCTTTAGTCCTACCTATGGTGTTGAGGCAGCCATGGCTCCACCACTCTCTCTCTCCTTCAGTGACTACAACAAGTATGGGGGATAGAGGAAAGAGGTGGAGGCAGACTTTCTGCGCTTTTCTTTTGTTTTTCTATTAAGCTATTTGCAATCCTGTGTCCTCCATTGGACCACAGAATATAGCAAGCCTCTAAATAGTATTTAACTAATCCACTTCAAGCCACAACCACTCCTGTCCAGGAAGGCAAAATGACAGTTTGACTGTACTCCTATGCAGCCTGGACTCCCTTGAGCCCGTAGCAAAAAGAATCACTGAAAACGGCCAACCAGCCGATAAGTTATGAGATAGTAAAAATGTCAATTTGTACAAACTCTCAAAGGGAGAGGTGACTACATACCAAAATTTTTTAAGTCCTGATCCTCTAATAATGTCTATCTACTGAAGTACGGACCAATCAGATTACTATACCGTACCAAAAAGTACTACTGCCGGTGTAACTTTTGTACAGCCTATGTACGGCAAGGCTATTAAGCGGACGCGTGTTTGCTTTTCACTCGTCCGTACATTCCTCGGAATTCCTATGACCGAATGTCATCTCTCCACGTGGCTCCAAGTCGTGCCACGTCACAAAATGCCAAAGTGACCACTCCGGCATTCCGACGATGATGTGCGCCGTTGGATTCGCAGCGAGACGCAATCTTAGCCGTTATAAGTACTTGCGCGATATTTGTTTCACTGTCAAAACAAAATGCGTGGTATTCATTTTGAAAAAGTGTCGTACTTTGTACTTTCATAAAACTGTATCTATGCAAGCCATATACAGTTTTAGTTAAATGAATTTGTTCCTCCTTATAGAAATATATATGTCTATCACATACTATAACATTTAGCATTGGTCCTAGTCTAATAGGATAAAGCTGACCGCTATCGGCCATCTTGATGAACCGAAGGTACCGGAATCAAATCTCGGGTCCGTCACGTATATTTTTAGTAACCTACTAAAAATAACTGCCTGTTTGAACTAAGGCAGCCATGGATCAACCTCCCTCTCTATCCTTCAGTGACAACAACAAGTATGGGGGCTAGAGAGAGGAGGTGGAGGCAGGTTGTCCGTCCTTTTTCTTTTCTTTTATACTAACCTATTAAACCTAGAAAATACTCTAGAAATCTATTATTTTCAACACTATTTAGACCAAGAAATTACTCCATAAATCTAATGATTTCAACACAGTACAGTGTAGTACACCATGAACTGTAGAAATTAAAGGTTCTTTTAGTATATTCTAGATTTAAACTTGTAAAGCAGAAAAGAAGCAGAGGCAGTCTCCCTCTAACTTCTTTCTTCAACTTCCACCCTTGTTGCAGTCACTGAAGGTTGAAAAGGGAGCTAGAGCCATGGCTGCCTATGCTGTCCAAAGAGAGACATGCAGTAGTTTTGGTAGGTTTACCAAAAAGGTAGTTGACGGATTCAAGATTTGGTCCTCGTACTTGTCGTCCGTCAAATACCAAAAACGATTAGCTTTATCGTATAAGTCTTAGACCAATGCTAAAGTATATAGGTTGTTAAAATTATTTAAATACATACCTGTGGATGAATTCACTTTACGACGCGAATAGAATCTAAGGACATAGATACATTTTAAAACAATACGGTTTAAGATACATCGCGAAACGAATACCGCGTAGTATTTTTGACGGCGAAACAAATACCGCGCAGTTGTTTCGACGACAAAACAAATACCGCTTATTTAATTTTGATGGTTAGGGTTAAAAGTCGGTTATGATCAAACGGCCACGATAGATGCCGAGTTCGCGCAATAGGCGTTTTGGCGGTTTTCGCTCACCGCCACTTCAAGTGACATGTGGCATAACCTCATTCGCTTGCAGCATCTCCAGATAATATGGGAAAAAATCTGGATAGGGTAGGCGTCGACATTTTGGCCATGTCGTACGATGGTCGTAGAGAAAGTACTCCGAAACTTGTACCTTTCTGTACGACACAGTATTCTGATTAGTGCCATACTCTAGTAGTAGAGAGTTTAGAGAGGGAGTTAGGACTTAGAAAAATTGGTAGGTAGCCACCTCTCTCCCAGAGTGCTTGTGTACAAAAGGTGAACTTTGATCCTTCATAACTTATTAGTCACATGAGCAAATTGAGAGATTCTTTTTGCTATTAACTCACAGAAGTCTTGTCTTAATATGGGTGAAGGTGGTTGGAGTTTTTTTGTGTCAGGGTGGCAGTTATTCATGCTGAAACACAAAGGGGTTAAGGTTATCATAGGGGCTTCGTGTAAGCTGCTTATTTTGAGGACCTATGGAGGTCTCACAATTGCACGTTATGGGCCCACCCTCTAGTTTACCCATCTTCAATGAAAATGGCTCCATATACTGGAAGAGTATGATGATAGGAGATCTATGTGAGAAAAGTTTTTGGGGGATAGTCACTGGACGAGTGAGGCGTCCATCCAGTGTAAGTTTTCCTCCAAGGTTTGTAGGGACCAGGTTTACGAAAAGGGCAAATCGAGCTCCACCTGAAGAGAGTGAGGATGGATATAGTATTGTGATGGACAAGGGGAAAGAAAAAGTGACAATCACACCGATCGCAACATCTATAGCGAGCGGATTGGCTTTCATGTCACCTGTTTCGAGGAATGAGGAGAGTGATATTGATACATGGGATTACGATAACATGGCGGTAAAACACTTCATACTTAGCCATCTTACTCAAGGACTTGCATCACCTTATTTGCAGGTAGAAAAGGCATCCGGTCTTGGGTGGCTCTCATAGAGATGTACCAAAGTGGTACAATTCAGCAACAACAGTTGGATGATCAAAAAATAGATGCATATGTATACAAAAGGGGGACGATGTTGGATTTTTGTAATGAGCTCACAACACTTTTCATGGAGCTAGAGAGTGCTTGAAAAGTAGAAACTGGAAAAGAAAAGGTTAAGTGCTTGCTCATGAAGTTACCTGTTGAGTTGAAGAATATAGTTAACCGAGTGCACGATTTGCCGGACTCAAGGTGGATATGGAATTCCGTGGTAGGGATGATTCTTGTTCAAGAGAATATGAAAGAGATCCGAATGAGAGGAAAGAGTGGGCAAGCTTTGGCAGCCAGGACCGATTGGAGGAACAAGGATTCGAGAAAATCAGTCGGAAACTATGGAGGGTCAGTCCGATGAGTCGGGACCGAGGGTTCCCAAAGGGCTGTGTAATTTGTGTAAAAAACCACGACACTTTATGGCAGAGTGCTCTAAACTAACCGAAATTAGTTTAAAAGAGGGGCAGATCGGTGGATCTTTGAGAGGAAAGAAAAAGGCTCTTGTGACGCAAGTACATGAGGAGCAATTTGAGGACGAAGACGATGAGCTTTTATTGGATGAGGAGTTAGAGACGAAGACCGAGGTCAAAATTCCACGAAAGCAGAAATGTGTTTTCGGGGGATTAAAAGGTGAAGGTGGTTGGATTGTGGATTCGGGTGCCTCCATGCACATGTGTAAGGACAAACACCTGTTCACTAAGATGAGAAAGATTTTCACGGTAGAGATAGAGTATGGGGATTGGGAGAGTAGTCACTACTACTATGGTGGGATTTGTAGATCTGAAAGTCGTAGTGGAGGGAAAGACATCCATTATGACATTCTCTGATGTGTTGTTTATTCCAAATTAAATAAAAACCTTAACTCAACATCCGTGTTAGATGATAAGGGTTTTGAGAATATCACTAGGAAAGGAACCTTTACTGCTAGCTTCGAGGAGGGAGTTTATTTCACTGTTGAAAAAGGTAGCCAAGAATTGTTTAGGCTTATTTTGAGCAATGAAAAGAAGAAACTTTATAATGCTAGTTTTCATGATATTATGTTGTGGCATAAGAGGCTTATACATGTGCATTTAGATTAGTTGAAAGAAATGAAAAAGATGGGAACAGTGGAAGGAATTAAATTTGGAGAAAGTGAAAACCTAAGTGACTCTAGTGGTTCTGCTTAAGGTAACGCACACAAGTTACCCTACCCAAAGGAAGCCATTTATAAAGGAGAAATAGTTTTAGACTTGGTACACAGTGATATTTGGGGACCGGCCAAAGTGCCTTCATCCGGGAGTAAGAGTTTTATGATGACAATCCTGAAACTCTGAGACCTCCATAAGTCCTCAGAGTGGACAGCTTCCAAGAAGCCTCTAGGATAACCCTGACCCCTTTGTGTTTCGTCAAAAATAACTGCCACCTTGAAAGACAAAAACTCTGACCAACTTCACCCCTGTGAAGACAAGACTCCCCTGAGTCGATAGCAAAAAGAATCTCTGAATTTGCTCCCCTGAGCAGTATGTTATGGAGGGTCAAAGTTGACCTTTTGTACAGAAGCTCTCTGGGAGAGGGGGTCATATCTTCTAATTTTTCTAAGTCCTATCTCTCTCACAGACTATATCTACTGATGTACGGAACCAATCAGAATACAACTCCGTACGAAAAAGTACAGCTGCCGGTGTACTTTATGTACGGACATTGTACGACATGGCCTAAATGTCCACACGTGGAATATCCGGATTCGCTCCTTTAATCCTCGGAGATGCCGTGCTCTAATGTAACATCGCCACGTGTCATCCGATGTGACGATGCCCACAAACCGCCGAATTCTTCTTCCGCGATCTCGGCGCTAATTCCGGTCGTCTGATTAAACTCGCATTTGATCGTAGCCATAATAAATACATGCGCGGTATTTGTTTCGCTTACGAAATCATTGCGCGGTATTGATTTCTTATCCGTACCGCAATTCGTACTTTTACACTACCATATCTATGTATCGCGTTAACAGTTATAGTTAAATGATTTATCCTACGTGTACATGTTTAAATCATTATCGTACTATATACTATGTAAGACTACTTCTAGACTTAACGGCTAAGGCTACCGACTATCTACTCTCTGACGGCCGGCAGGTACCAGGATCAAATCCTGTCGCCGGCAAAATCCTTTTAGTAATTAACTCCTTGTCTAATATAAATTTCCCGTAAACCTCAGGATAGCCTAGGTAGCCATGACTCTAGCTTCCTCTCCAATTTCTCAGTGACTGCGACAAGTTTGAGAGTGGGAGAGAGAAGTTAGAGGTAGACTGCCTCGGCTTGTTTATTTCTATACAGACCTAGAAAATACTTAAAAACCATTAATTTTTACACTCCCCTTATTTTCTAGTCAATCTTTAATTTCAGACCACACTTCTCCCTGCAGAAAATTAGCTTAGGGGAAGGCACAGGTTTGGTCATCATATCTGCTACCATCTCACTATCTGGTCCGTACTCTAAACTGATTATTTTATTTTCTACTTTCTCTCTAACAAAGCTGAGTCTGATGTCCATGTGTTTGGCTTTAAAATGATGTTTAGGATTGGCAGAAATAGCAATTGCTGTCTGATTATCACAAAATATTTTCTGCACACCACTCTTAAGATGACCAAGCTCACCAAGCAAAGACTTCACCCACATCAATTCTTTTACAGCAGAGCAAGAGGCCATATACTCAGCCTCGATGGTGGACTGAGCAATAACTTTTTGTTGTTTGCTACTCCAACAGCAAGCCCCATCACCCACATATAATACATATCCAGAAGTGCATCTCCTCATCGGAGCATCACCATAACTGGCATCACTCCAAGTAGTGATGTGAGTATTCTCCCCACCCAAATGCAACCATAGATCCCTAGTTCCTATCAAATATCTAAGGACTCTCTTAATTGCCTCCCAATCCCTCTTAGTGGGAGCATTTAGACTTCTACTCAGCACTCCTACAGCTGCAGCTAAATCCGGCCGGGTACAATTCATAAAATAGGTTAGACTTCCCACTACTTGTCTGTAATGAATAGTCTCCATGAACGTCTGTTCTTCAGGAGATAATTCCTCGTCTAAGACTATGACTCCTTCTTCCTCACTCCCCTCACTTCCCTTCTTCAACTCCATTGGACTTGTACAACTATTAGCTTTATCCATTTGAATTTTTTCAAGCATGTTCCCTATTGCTTCCTTTTGAGTCAATCTTATAATTTTTCTTTTTCGGTCTCTCTCTACTTGAATTCCCAAAATATATTTTGCTTCCCCCATATCCTTCATTTCAAATCTCCCCTTAAGATCGGTTTTCAGTGTATTAATTTTTTCCATTGATTTACTTAAAACAAGCAAATCATCAACATAAATTGCAATAAATAAAAAACCTTCCTCATCTTCGAAAACATAGATTGAGTGATCTGAGCTGATCCGAATATATCCTAGACCAGTAAGAAACTCATCAAGCTTCTTATTCCACTGTCGAGGCGCCTGTTTCAAACCATAAAGAGATTTAATCAGCCGGCATACATTTCTCTCCTCTCCTTCCTCCACAAACCCTTTGGGTTGTCGCATGCATATCTCCTTTTCCAATTCTCCATGCAAAAAAGTTGTTTTGATGTCCATCTGGTGCACTTCCATGTCTTCCGCTGCTGCCAGGCTAAGAAGTATGCGGACGGAGGGAAATCTGACCACCGGGGCAAAGGTTTCCTCGTAGTCAATTCCCTCCTTTTGTGTAAATCCCTTTGCCACTAATCGGGCCTTGTAGCGCTCGATTGTGTTATCTAGGTTTAGTTTATTTTGAAAACCCACTTACAACCGATGGGGGGTGGGTTAGGTGGACAATCCACCAGCTCCCAAGTATCGGCTGCCATAATTGAGGCCATCTCCTCATTGATGGCTGTCTTCCACCGGTTTATTTCTGGACAAGTCATCGCCTCTCCATAAATTTGAGGTTCATCTTGATGAAATAGTTTAGTTACCTTGTTAATAACCTGTTTTTCTTGCAGTCTTTTGCTACTTCTCCTCCCCCCCTCAAAATCTGAGGCCGGAATAGATGGTTCTCGTGGATTCTTTCGAACAAACTCAGCTTCTCCCCTATCCCTTGATTCCGAATCAATTTCCACCACGTCTTCCGCTTCGGGTAGAGTTGTTACTGGAGTTTCCAGAGCTGAGTCCTTTTCGGTCTGATTTGTACCTGCAAGAATGTCATCGTCTCTAAAACCTGGATAGTTAGGGAGCTCAAAGTCATCGGAATTTTCTGACTCAAATCTGATTTTTACTGACTTTGTATATTTGAAGGGATCCACAGACTTTCCTTCATCCATAACTACTAGATGCTTTACTAAGATTATATCTTCTCTTTTTAGATCATAAACTCTATATCCTTTAACATCCTCATCATATCCTAATAAGTATCCTGGTTTCCTTTAGGATCTAGCTTCCAATTAGACCGATCTGTATCTAGACTGATTACTTGACTCCCGAAAACCTTTTAATGAGATAAGTCTGGTTTCCGGCCTTTCCATCTCTCATAAGGTGTTTGATCTTTTATAGCTGAAGTAAGAACTCTATTTTTGAGGTAATTAGCACAGTTCATTGCTTCTGCCCAAAACCTTTTTCCTATCTTCTTAATCGACAACATACTTCTAGCACTATCACTTAGTGTTCTATTTAACCTTTCAGCTACACCATTCTGTTCCGGATTTTCTGGAACTGTCTTTTGGTGTTGAACCCCATCTTCCCTCAAAAAATCCTCAAACTGGTTAGAAGTATACTCGCCACCATTGTCACTCCTTACTCTCTTGATTGGAGTTTGATGGAGTTTTTCGCTCCATGCTTTATATTGTCTAAAAGAATCCTGAGCTTCTGACTTGTTTTTCAAAAAATACACTCGGGAATACCGAGACCAATCATCCGTTATAGTCATCATAAATCTCTTCCCCTCCGGTGAGGGCACTCTAGCCGGTCCCCAAATATCTGTGTGTACTAGATCTAGAATTTTATCTCCCTTATAGGTGGCTGTTTTAGGAAAGGGTAATCTGTGTGCTTTACCTTGAGCACATCCACTACAATCACTTATATCATCACTCTCACTGAACTGAATCCCTTCCACCACTCCCATCATTTTCATCTCTCTTAACTTATCTAGATTCACATGCCCAAGCCTCTTATGCCACATCATAATATCATGAACACCAGCATAATAAAGTTTCTTCGTTTCATTACTTAAGATCAACCTAAACATCCCATGGCTACCTTTCTCAGCAATGAAATAGACATCCTCCTCAAAACTAGCAGTAAAGACTCCTTCCCTAGTGCTAGTGAAAAAACCCTTATCATCTAATATAGATGTAGAAATAAGGTTTTTGTTCAGCTCCGGAATAAACAATACATCGGAGAATGTTAATATGGATGTCTTTCTTTCTACTAACACTTTCAAATCTACTGATCCTACAAGAGTAGTGGTGACTATCCTCCCATCCCCGTACTCTATCTCTACGGTGGGAATCTTTCTTATCTTAGTGAACAGGTGCCTATCCTTACACCTGTGCATGGAGGCACATGAATCTATAATCTAGCCTGCTTCACCTTTCAATCCACCGTAAGCACATTTCTGCCTTCGTGGAATTTCAACCTCATTTTTCGCCTCCAACTCCTCATCCAAAAAGGAGCTCATTGTCCTCGTCCTCGGATTCCGCCTCAAGTACCTGTGTGACAAGGGCCTTTTTTTTTCCTCTCGGGGTACCACCGGTCTGCTCCTCCTTTAACCGAAGCTCGGTTAGCTTAGTGCACTCTGCCATTTAGTGCCCCGGTTACTTACAAAAATGACATAAACCTTTGGGAGCCCTTGGTTCGAACTCGTTAGCCTGTTTTTTCTGCTCCCTACCCCCATAGTTTCCGACTAGTTTCCGGGATTACTTGTTTCTCGAATCAGTCGCTGTTGCCTCCATATTGTTGAAGTCCCACGTTTCAGTATCATTCTCCTCGTTCCTCGGAATAGGTGACATGAATGCCGAACCAGTTGCTATTGGTGTGGTCGCCTCCTTCTCCCTTCCTTTGTCCACCACCTCTCCTTCTTTTGTTTCCTCCGTTGAAGGTGGATCCTCTTTCCTGGTGAATCTGCTTCCTTCTTATCCTGGAGGAATTCCAAAACTTGATGGGCGCCCCAACCGTCCACTCACTATCCCCCAAAACCTTTTTTCGCATAGAGCTCCTATCATCATACTTTCCCAGTATATGAAGCCAGTTCCATTAAAGATTGGTACCCTCGAGGGTGGGCCCATAACCTGAAACTCTGAGACCTCCATAAGTCCTCAGTGTGGACAGCTTCCAAGAAGCCTTTAGGATAAACCCGACCTCTTTGTATTTAAGCAAAAATAACTGCCACCTTGGTAGGCAAATACTCTGACCACCTTCACCCCTGTGAAGGCAAGACTCCCCTGAGTCGATAGCAAAAAGAATCTCTGAATTTGCTCCCCTGAGCAGTAAGTTATGGAGGGTCAAAGTTGACCTTTTGTACAGAAGCTCTCTAGGAGAGAGGGTTCTATCTTCTAATTTTTCTAAGTCCTATCTCTCTCACAGACTCTATCTACTGATGTACGGAACCAATCAGAATACAGTTCCGTACGCAAAAGTACAGCTATAGATCCCTTTAACCATACAAACACAATCAAAATCAGATTTGAGTCAGAAAATTTTGATGATTTTGAGCTTCCTAACTATGCAGGTTTTCTAGATGATGATGATCTTGCAGGTATAAATCTGACCGAGGAGGATTCAGCCGTGAAACCTCTAGTGCCAACTTTAACCGAAAAGGAAGAAGTGGTGGAAATAGACTTGGAATAAAGGGATAGGGGATAAGTCGAAATTGTTCGAAAGAATCCACGAAAGCCATCCATTTCCGCATCAGAGTTTGAGGGTGGAAGGAGAAGCAGCAAAATACTGCAAGAGAAACAAGTTAACAACAAGGTAACCAAATTGTCTCACCCAGATGAACCCCAAACTTATGGTGAGTCGATGAATTGCTTGAGAGGAACCGGTGGAAGACAACCATTAATGAGGAGATGGCTTCGATTATGGCAGCGAATTCATGGGAATTGGTAGACTCTCCTCCTGACAAAAAGCTTATCGGGTGTAAGTGGGTATTTAAATTGAAACTCAACCCGGATAACACCATTGAGCGCTACAAGGCTCGGTTAGTGGCGAAAGGATTACCCAGAAAGAGGGAATTGACTACAAGGAGACATTTGCCCCAGTCATCAGGTTTCCATCCGTCCGGATACTTCTCAATTTTGCATCAGTAGAAGACATGGAAGTACATCAAATGGACATCAAGACGGCCTTCCTACATAGAGAGTTGAGGAAGGAATTATATTTATTGCAATTTATGTTGATGATTTGCTTGTTTTAACTAAATCTATGGATAAAATAAATAAGTTGAAAATGGATCTTAAAGGTAGATTTAATATTAAAGATATGGGCAAAGCAACGTATATTTTAGGAATTCAGGTAGAGAGAGACAGAGATAAATGCAATTTTGAGACCTCCTTAGGTCCTCACAATGGGTAGCTCATATGAAGCCCCTAGGATAACCTTGACCCCTTTGTGTTTCAGCAAGAATAACTACCACCTTGGAAGACAAAAACTCTCACCACCTCCACTCCTGTGAAGGGAAGACTCACATGAGTGGATAGCAAAAAAGAATCACTGAATTTGCTCCCTTGGGCAGTAAGTTATGAATGGTCAAAGATGACCTTTTGTACAAGAGCTCTGTCGGAGAGAGGCGGCTACCTACTTAATTTTTCTAAGTCCTATCTTCCTCTCTAATCCCTTACTACTGACGTACGAAACTAATCGCAGTACTGTATCGTACATGAAGGTACAGGTGCCGGTGTACTTTTTCTACGGCCATCGTACGACATGGCCAAAAGTCAACACATGCCATATTCAGATTCGTTCCTATAATCCCCAGAGATGCCGCAAGCCAATGTGGTTCTGCCACGTGTTAATTGACGTGGCGGTGACCTGAAACCTCTAAAAACCTATTCCTTGATCTTGGCATCTATCACGGTCGTTCGATCAAAACTGGCTTTCAATTGTAGCCGTCAAAATTAGATGCACGCTATTTGTTTCGCTGTTGAAACAAATGCGCGCGATATGCGTTTCTTCATCATACCGTACTGCATACAATATAAATTTGTATCTATGCACTATGTATCTATTTCCCGTTAAACGAATTAGTCTACGTGTAGCTACTTATATATTTGTCAAACGTTATATACTTCAACATTGGTCCTAGACGTATATGATAAGGCTAACGGCTACTAGCTAACTTGACAAGCGGCGGGTACTAGGATCAAATCATGGGTCCGCCAATTTCCCTTTTGGTAAACCTACCAAACTACTGCCTGTGTCTCTGTGGAGAGCATAGGCTGCCATGGCTCTAGCTCTCTCTCCAACCTTCTGTAACTGCGACAAATGTGGGAGTTGAAGAGAGGAGTTAGAGGAAGACTGCCTCTACTTATTTTTTGCATTATATAAACAGTTTAAGATTTAGAAAATACTAACAAGAATATTTAATTCCTACACTCCCCTTATTTTCTAGTCACTTTTATATTTAATACCACACTTCTCCCTGCATAAAATGAGTTTAAAGGAAGGCAATGGTTTGTGATCCCATTTGGTACCATCTCACTATAAGGTCTATACTCTAAACTGATTATCTTGTTTTCTACTTTTTCTCTAACAAAGCTAAGTCTAATGTCCATATGTTTTTCTTTAAAGTGGTGGTTAGGATTCGCAGAAATGGCAATGGCTGCCTAATTATCACAAAACACTTTTTTAGATATCACTCTTAAGATGACCAAACTCACATAGCAAGGACTTGTCCCACATTAATTCTTTTTGAGGCTGGAATTGTTGGATCCGTAGGTTGCCGCCGAGGAGGAGGTGGTGGAGGAGGAGGAGGATTCTCCACAAGGGGAATAGCCGAAGGGTCCAAAGTGGGACTAGAAGAAGCGAGAGGAACACTTTCAAAAATAACATATTCTTTGATTTTGGAATCTTTTTAAAAATCTGTCATACCAAAAACATCTACCGATCTGCTCTCTTCTTTAACCTGAATATATCTAGCACTCTGAAGAGTATTCCTATCCCTATTAAATACTCTATAGCCCACGGATTCATCATCATAACCCATAAAAATTCCTGGAATCGATTTTTGACTAAGCTTAGATATAGGGAGATTATCCAAAATAAAACATTTACTCCCAAAAACTCGGAAGTGACTAACATTCGGTTTTCTTCCGGTCCACACTTCATATGGTGTTTTCCCTTTTACTGCTCTAGTCTCTATTCTATTTCTAATATACGACGCACACGAGAAAGCTTCACCCCAAAATTTGAAATCTATTCCTTTATCTAGTAACATAGATTTTGCACTCTCTGTTAGAGTTCAGTTGAGTCTTTCGGATACTCCATTCTGTTCCGGAGTATAACGAACTGTAAATTGCCGAGAAATGCCATTGTCTTTTAAATATTCAGAGAATGTATGAGAAATATATTCCCCTCCGTTGTCGGACCGAAGGGAAAGGATCGGTTTCCCATGAAGTTTTCGGCCCATACCCGAAAATGCTTGAAGTGAGTGAGCACTTCACTCTTTTCTTTCATAAAGTAAACCTTGCTATATCTTGAGAAGTCATCCGTAAAAGTGACAAAAAACCGGTTGCCACTGAGTGAAGGAACTTTTGATGGCCCCCACACATCCGAATGATTAATTTGCAGCAAATCCGTTGCCCGGTTATCCGCTGTCTGAGGTAGTGGCAGCTTATGAAGTTTTCCCAAAGCACATCCATCACATACATGGGAATCTGTTTGTCCTAATTTAACACCATCTATCATATTTTGCTTTACCATTTTATCAAGCCTTTCATGATGAACATGACCGAGCCTCTTATGCCACAATACATTTTCCGGAAGGACACTAGAGTATGCAAAGTCAATTTCATTAGCCAAGTCCATCCGGTACAACAAGTTTGGGCCTCTAGTTCCTACCAAAGCTACCTTCCCATCTTTGCTTACTACCTTTTTCCCATTCTTTTGTAAAATTTCAAAACCTTTCATTTCTGCTACCGAAGTGGAAAACAATTTTTTTGTAAACTTTGGGATATAGAGAACATCATGCAAGGTTCTCTTTACAATCCGACCATTGATGTCACATGCTAACTCCACTCTTCCCTTTGCCGTAGCCTTCACAACGCTATCATCCGCGTAATAAATCCGACGAGTGGGAGTTGGAGTAAGTGTTTTGATGTAAGCCTGGTTGCCGCACATGTGGGAGGAGCATCCGGAGTCCATAATCCATCTGTTCTCTCGAGGTCCCTCCATGAGATCTTTTGCAAGAGCAAAGTACTCGTCATCATCCGATTGCGGAAATCTGACCACATCTTTCTTTTCTTCCGGTCGTTCATCTTATGACGTCTCATCAAATGCAAGGAATGCGGCATTTTTAATCGGCAGTTTTGATGTCGGAAATTTTGGTGATGAATCCTCCGATCGCACCCTCCATCCCGCACGATAAATTCCTGTTTCACATGCTTTTATAAATGCCGGACACAGCCCGAAAACATGACCTTGGCCAAAGCAATAGACACACCTATCATATTGCTTATAATTCGGATTGGGGGTAAAGTTTCTATTTCCAGAAAAACCAGCCGGCTTATATGTCTGTGCATTGTAAACAATCACTGATTGACCACCATTTAATGCTATCTGAGTTGCCTCATCGTCTAGGATATAAGCCTGAGCTACTGCTATATTCCATTTACTCTTCTCTAACCATCTTAGCTGCTCCGCTGCTCCTCTATATTTAGTAGGAGGCCCTCTCATTAGAATCATAGCTTGATGATAAGGAGGAAAACTCCCCCCGAAACATGCATTCTCCGATAATAAAAGTTTCAAGCCATTACAATATGAGTTCATGTCACCCCTAGTATATTTATAGTCCCAAATTTTTCCAGAAGTAACAACCTCATTCTGCTCACTAGCTAAGACATAAGATTCACTCAAGGCCTTCCATATTTCAGATGCTGTAGAGATATTGATATATATCATGTTAAGATCTTCTGACAAAAGTAACTTCAACACATGCAATGCATCTTCATTTTTCTTCCCAAACTCAGGATCCGTATTTGGAAGAATACTCGAAATCACATCATATAATTTCACTTGTTTCAAATAAGACTTAGACAAATCCGCCCAATAAAGATACTTTTGCCCATTAAACACCGGGATCCGTGAGGGAGGGCCCGTAACCTGTTGATTTGAGGCAGCTGGTGCCACTGAAGAAGATGAAGAAGCACCGGCAGTTGCCATGATAATCAATTGTGCAAAGAGGAAACTCTCACGAAATCCCACAAACAACCAACTTCACAATGAAGCCCCAAACATACCAAACACACCCTAAGTCTGCAAATTTGCCACAATATAAAATATACACCAAAAAACCCATATGCAGAATTTCACAAAGTTATGCCAAAAGATCACAATGATCTTATAATTCAAACACACCCAAAAACTGCTTCGCAGTTTTTCATACACAACAACCCTACTTCTCTTAAAGTAATCTAAGTCCTATATATACAAGTGAGCCTACAGTTGATCACACCATACTACAACTAGCGTGGTCAATTGGTACACTACTTCTTCATTAACAAAATCCCACCGTCGAATGCACATAATTATTTACACCAATCAAAAAGTCGCTAGAAATGAAATAGTACGCGGTTAAAGTTCGTCCGCTGAAGTGACACTACAGTCAATACTTCTCTTCAAAAATGACGGCGGACTTCGTCCGCTTTCCACGTATTCTTTCATCACCGAAGATGAACCTTCACGTGTAACTTTGGTCCTCAAATGTAACTGTACCTTTCCTTCTAGAACAACCAAACTTGACTTTCTCACGGACCGACACGTGTGCCTGAAGTGCACCGAATCTGTGTACTCCCTTTCGAGTTACATACTCACTAAATCATGTCCCCGTCAATTTATCTTCACACAAACTGACTCATATTCAGAACACCTTTCTTGCGATGACTGCTATAGCTGCTATGACTCTGCTATGAGTGTTATGACTGCTATGATTGCTATGATCTGACAGCGCAGCTGTGATATTAGAGCAGCGCAGCTGCGATGTCAGATCAGAGCAGCATAGCAGCACAGCAACAAGTGTAGAGTGCTCAAGGTTTCTAGTTGCGATGTCAGACTTAGCGCAGCATGGTAGTATAGCAGCAAGATATAGAGAGAACTCAAGGTTTCCAAAACAACACTCCCCTAAACCTTTAGACTCTCTCAGCCACTGAGTCTACATTCCTCTCTACAGAACTTCAACTTAGGTGCAGGTAAAGACTTAGTCATCATATCTGCTACCATCTTCTCATCCGGAAGATAACTTAGCTTTAAAATTCTGTTCATCACCTTTTCTCTTACAAAATGCAGCTTGATGTCAATGTGCTTGCTTTTGAAAAGATGACTCGGGTTGGATGCAATCGCAATAGCTGCTTCGTTGTCACACCACACTATTTGAGGTTCGGATTGCATAAAATGAAGTTCTTGGAGGAGCGACTTCACCCATAGTAACTCCTTGACAGCTGAGCTTGCTGCCATTTATTCAGCCTCCATTGTAGATTGAGCTGTTACCTTTTGAAGCTTGCTGCTCCAGCACCATGTTCCTGTTCCAATCTTCAAAATGAATCCAGTGGTGGAACGGCGGCTTGGCATGTCTCCATAGCTAGCATCGGTCCATGTCTGAATTTTGACTTCATCTCCACCGAGAGCAAGTTTAAGATTCCGTGTTCCTGCAAGGTACCGAAGAACCCTCTTTGCGGCCTCCCAATCTGTTTTTTCTTAGATTTTGCAAACTTCGACTCAAAGCGCCAACTGCTGCCGCAATATCCGGCCTTGTGCAGTTCATGAAGTAAATTAGGCTACCAACAATCTGTCGGTATAGAATGGTGGCCATAAAATCTGCCTCCCGTGACTCCAAGGTATCGTCAAAAATGATTCCTCCATCGATCTCTATGCCTTCCACTTTCTACTTAAATTCCATGGGAGTTGCACTTCCGTTTGCCTCAGCCATGCCAAAATTTTCAAGCACATTTCCTATCGCTTCACGTTGCGTTAGATGGATTGTTCTCCTATCTCTATCCCTTTCTACTTGAATTCCAAGAATATACTTTGCCTCACCTAAGTCCTTCATCTCAAATCTTGAATTCAAGGCTGCCTTTATTTTGTTAATTTCATTTAATGACTTACTTAACAACAGCAAATCATCTACATGTACCGCAATGTACATAATCCCATCTTTCCCTTCCATAACATAGACTGAGTGATCTGAGCTAATCCTGACGAATCCTATACTGGTAAGAAACTCATCTAGTTTTAGGTTCCACTGCCGTGGAGCCTGCTTCAAACCATACAGGGATTTCAACAGTTTACAGACCATATTTTCTTTTCCATTCTCTTCATACCTTTCAAGCTGCTTCATATAAATTACTTCCTCTAAATCTCCATGCAAGAAAGCTGTCTTAACATCCATTTGATGTAGTTCCATATTCTCAATGGCCGCTAAGGATAACAAAATTCTAACAGGTGGAAACGGACAACCGGAGAGAAAGTCTCTTCATAGTCAATTCCCTCCTTCTGACTATAGCCTTACGCAACAAGCGTAGCCTTATATCTTTCAATAGAGTTATCTGGATTCAACTTTACTTTAAAGACCCACTTACAGCCGATGGCTTTTCGGTCTGGTGGAAGCTCCACAAGCTCCCAAGTTTGAGCCTCCATTATCGATCGCATTTCATCGTTAGCCGCAGCGATCCATTGATCTTTTTCCGGAGCTGAAAAGGCTTATTGTATTGTGACCGGTTCCATCATGCTGGAAGATAATAGAGCAGTTTTACAGCTTCGCAATTTTGCAGCGTCGCAGCTTTGCAGCTTCGCAGCGTCGCAGCTTTGCAGCTTCGCACCATCGCAGCTTTGTAGTTTCGCAACGTCGCAGTTTTCAGTCAGATCCAGTGATCCGACAGAAAATAGCGCTGCTTCGTAGTGTCCCAGCCTGCTGCTTTGCCTTTTTCCCCTCGGAAAATCTGAGGCTGTAATTGTTGGATTTGTAGGTTGCCGCCGAGGAGGAGGTGGTGGAGGAGGAGGAGGATTCTCCACAAGGGGACCAGCCGAAGGGTCCAAAGTGGGACTAGAAGAAGCGAGAGGAACACTTTGAAAAATAACATATTCATTGATTTTGGAATCTTTTTCAAAATCTGTCATACCAAAAACATCTACCGATCTGCTCTCTTCTTTAACCTGAATATATCTAGCACTCTGAAGAGTATTCCTATCCCTATTAAATACTCTATAGCCCACGGATTCATCATCATAACCCTTAAAAATTCCTGGAATCGATTTTCGACTAAGCTTAGATATAGGGAGATTATCCAAAATAAAACATTTACTCCCAAAAACTCGGAAGTGACTAACATTCGGTTTTCTTCCGGTCCACACTTCATATGGTGTTTTCCCTTATACTGCTCTAGTCTCTATTCTATTTCTAATATACGACGCACACGAGAAAGCTCCACCCCAAAATTTGAAATCTATTCCTTTATCTAGTAACATAGATTTTGCACTCTCTGTTAGAGTTCGGTTGAGTCTTTCGGATACTCCATTCTGTTCCGGAGTATAAGGAACTGTAAATTGCCGAGAAATGCCATTGTCTTTTAAATATTCAAAGAATGTATGAGAAATATATTCCCCTCCGTTGTCGGACCGAAGGGAAAGGATCGGTTTCCCATGAAGTTTTTTGGCCCATACCCGAAAATGCTTGAAGTGAGTGAGCACTTCACTCTTTTCTTTCATAAAGTAAACCTTGCTATATCTTGAGAAGTCATCCGTAAAAGTGATAAAAAACCGGTTGCCACTGAGTGAAGGAACTTTTGATGGCCCCCACACATGCGAATGAATAATTTGTAGCAAATCCGTTGCCCGGTTATACGCTGTCTGAGGTAGTGGCAGCTTATGAAGTTTTCCCAAAGCATATCCATCACATACATGGGAATCTGTTTGTCCTAATTTAACACCATCTATCATATTTTGCTTTGCCATTTTATCAAGCCTTTCATAGAGAACTCAAGGTTTCCAAAACAAAAGGTCAGAGTTATTGTCTGCCAAGGTGGCAGTTGTTTTTGCTGAAACACAAAGGGGTCAGGGTCATCCTAGAGGCTTCTTGGAAGCAGTCCACTCAGAGGACTTATGGAGGTCTCAGAGTTTCAGGTTATGGGCCCACCCTCTAGGGTACCAATCTTTAATGGAACTGGCTTCATATATTGGGAAAGTATGATGATAGGAGCTCTATGCGAAAAAAGGTTTTGAGGGAAGTGAGTGGACGATTGGGGCGTCCATCAAGTCTTGGATTTCCTCCAGGGTTTGAAGCAAGCAGATTCACAAAGAAAGAAGGTCCATCTTCAACGGAGGAGACAAAGGAACGAGAGGTGGTGGACAAAGGAGCGGAGAAGGAGACAACCACACCAATAGCAACTGGTTCAGCATTCATGTCAACTATTCCGAGGAACGAGGAGAATGATACTCAAACTTGGGACTTCAACAATATGGCGGCAAAGCACTTCATCCTACGCCATCTGACGCAAGGACTTGCATGTCCTCATTTGGAGGTAGAAAGGGCATCCGATCTTTGGATGGCTCTCATAGAGATGTACCGAAGTGGTACGATTCAGCAACAACAGTTGGTTGATCAGAAAGTTAACGAGTATGTTTACAAACGGGGGAAGATGTTGGATTTTTGCAATGAGCTTGCTACACTCTTGAGGAAGCTAGAGAGTGCGGGAAAAGATTTTAGTGAAAAAGAAAAGGTTAACTGTTTACTGATGAAGTTACCCGATGAGTTCGAGAACATAGTCAACCGTGTGCAGGACTTGCCGGACTCAAGGTGGATATGGAACCCAGTGGTAGGGATAATTCTCGTTCACGAGAATACGATTGAGATCCGAAGGGGAGGAAAGAGTGGGCAAGCCTTGGCAACTGCGACCGATTAGAGGAACAAGGATTCCCTCAAACCGGTCGGAAACTATGGGGGAAGGGAGCACAAAAATCAGAATGACGAGTTCGGACCAAGGGCTCCCAAAGGTTTATGTCATTTTTGTGAGAAACCTGGGCACTATATGACAGAGTGCACTAAGCTAACCAAGCTTCGGTTAAAGGAGGGGCAGACCGGTGGTACCGCGAGAGGAAAGAAAAAAGCCCTTTTGACACAGGTACATGAGGTGGAATCTGAGGACGAGGACGATGAGCTCTTTTTAGATGAGGAGTTGGAGGGGAAAAACGAGGTCGAAATTCCATGAAGGTAGAAATGTGCTTACGGTGAAAAGAAAGGTGATGCAAGCTTAATTGTAGATTCAGGTGCCTCCATGCACATGTGTAAGGATAGGCACCTGTTCACTAACATAAGAAAGATTCCCACCGAAGAGATAAAGTTTTGGGTTGGGAGGATAGTCACCACTACTCTTGTAGGATCGGTAGATTTGAAAGTGTTAGTAGAAGGAAAGACATCCATAGTAACATTCTCCGATGTATTGTTTATTCGAGAGCTGAACAAAAACCTCATCTCTACATCTGTATTAGATGATAATGGTTTTTTTACTAGCACTAGGGAAGGAGTCTTTACTGCTAGTTTTGAGGAGGATGTCTATTTCATTGTTGGGAAAGGTAGCCATAGGATGATTAGGCTGGTTTTAAGTAA
Source organism: Zygnema cylindricum (assembly GCA_037447655.1). Classification (NCBI taxonomy): domain Eukaryota; kingdom Viridiplantae; phylum Streptophyta; class Zygnematophyceae; order Zygnematales; family Zygnemataceae; genus Zygnema; species Zygnema cylindricum. The sequence goes on from JBBHKE010002842.1 coordinate 227,680, forward strand.
TGAAACGAAGAAACTTTATTATGCTCGTGTTCATGATATTATGATGTGGCGTAAGAGGCTTGGGCATGTGAATCTAGATAAGTTAAGAGAGATGAAAAATATAGGAGTTGTGGAAGGGATAAAGTTCAGTGAGAGTGATAATATAAGTGATTGAAGTGGATGTGCACAAGGAAAAACACACAGATTACCCTTTCCTAAAACAACCACCTATAAGGGAGAAAAAATTCTACATCTAGTACACACAGTTATTTGGGGACTGGCTAAAGTGCCCTCACCGGGGGGGAAGAGATTTATAATGACTATCACTGATGATTGGTCTCGGTATTCACGGGTGTATTTTTTGAAAAAACAAGTCAGAAGCTCAGGATTGTTTTAGACAATATAAAGCATTGAGTGAAAAACTCCATGAAGCTCCAATCAAGGGAGTAAGGAGTGACAATGTTGGGGAGTATACTTCTAACCGGTTTGAGGATTTTCTGAGGGAAGATGGAGTTCAACACCAAAAGAAAGTTCCAGAAAACCTGGTACAGAATGGGGTAGTTGAAAGGTTAAATAGAACACTAAGTGATAGTGCTAGAAGTATGTTGTCAAATAAAAAGATAGGAAAAAGGTTTTGGGCAGAAGCAATGAACTGTGCTAATAACCTCAAAAATAGAGTTCTTACTTCAGCTAGAAAAGATCAAACACCTTATGAGAGATAGACAAGCCGGAAACCAGACATATTTCACTTAAAGGTTTTCGGCAGTCAAGTATTCAGTCCAGATACAGATCGGTCCAACTAGAAGCTAGATCCTAAAGGAAAACCGGGATACTTATTAGGATATGATGAGGATGTTAAAGGATATAGAGTTTATGATCTAAAAAGGGAAGATATAATCTTAGTAAAGCATCTAGTAGTTATTGATGAAGGAAAGTTTGTGGATCCCTTCAAGTATACGAAGTCAGTAAAAATCAGATTTGAGTCAAAAAATTTCGATGACTTTGAGCTTCCTAACTATCCAGGTTTTAGAGAAGATGACATTCTTGCAGGTACAAATCAGACCGAAAAACACTCGGCTGTGGAAACTCTAGTAACAACTCTACCCGAAGCGAAAGACGTGGTGGAAATTGATTCAGAATCAAGGGATAGGGGAGAAGCCAAGATTGTTCCAAAGAAACCACGAGAACCATCTATTTCGCCCTCAAATATTGATGGGGGAAAGAGAAGTAGCAAAAGATTGCAAGAAAAACAGGTTAATAACAAGGTAACAAAACTATCTCATCAAGATGAACCTCAAACTTATGGAGAGGCGATGACTTGTCCAGAAAGAAACCGGTGGAAGACAACCATCAATCAGGAGATGACCTCAATTATGGCAACCGATACTTGGGAGCTGGTGGATTGTCCACCTAACCGAAAACCAATCGGTTGTAAGTGGGTTTTCAAATTAAAACTAAACCCAGATAACACAATCGAGCGCTACAAGGCCCGATTAGTGGCAAAAGGATGTACACAAAAGGAGGGAATCGACTACGAGGAAATCTTTGCCCCGGTCGTCAAATTTCCCTCCGTCCGCATACTTCTCAGCCTGGCAGTAGCGGAAGACATGGAAGTGCACTAGATGGATATCAAGACAGCCTTTTTGCATGGAGAATTGGAAGAGGAGATCTTTATGCGACAACCCGAAGGGTTTGTGGAGGAAGGAGAGGAGAGTAAGGTATGTCGGCTGATTAAATCTCTTAATGGTTTGAAACCGGCGCCTCGATAGTGGAATAAGAAGCTTGATTAGTTTCTTATCGGTCTAGGATATATCCGGATCAGCTCAGATCACTCAATCTATGTTTTTGAAGATGAAGAAGGTTTTATATTTATTGCAATTTATGTTGATGATTTGCTTGTTTTAAGTAAATCAATGGAAAAAATTAATAAACTGAAAACCGATCTTAAGGGGAGATTTGAAATGAAGGATATGGGGGAAGCAAAATATATTTTGGGAATTCAAGTAGAGAGAGACCGAAAAATAAAAATTATAAGATTGACACAAAAGGAAGCAATAGGGAACATGCTTGAAAATTTTCAAATGGATAAAGCTAATAGTTGTACAACTCCAATGGAGTTGAAGAAGGGAAGTGAGGGAAGTGAGGAAGAAAGAGTCATAGTCTTAGACGAGGAATTATCTCCTGAAGAACAGAAGTTCATGGAGACTATTCCTTACAGACAAGTAGTGAGAAGTCTAACCTATTATATGAATTGTACCCAACCGGATTTAGCTGCAGCTTTAGGAGTGCTGAGAAGAAGTCTAAATGCTCCCACTAAGAGGGATTCGGAGGCAGCTAAGAGAGTTCTTAGATACTTGAAAGGAACTAGGGATCTATGGTTGCATTTGGGTGGGGAGAATACTGACATCACTACTTGGAGTGATGCTAGTTATGGTGATGCTCCGATGAGAAGATGCACTTCTGGATATGTATTATATGTGGGTGATGGGGCTTGCTGTTGGAGTAGCAAACAGCAAAAAGTTATTGCATAGTCCACCATGGAGGCTGAGTATATGGCCTCTTGCTCTGTTGTAAAAGAATTGATGTGGGTCAAGTCTTTGCTTGGTGAGCTTGGTCACCTTAAGAGTGGTGTGCATAATTTTTTTTGTGATAATTAGGCAGCTATCGCTATTTCTGCCAATCTTAAACATCATTTTAAAGCCAAACACATGGACATTAGACTCAGTTTTGTTAGAGAGAAAGTAGAAAACAAAATAATCAGATTAGAGTACCGACCAAATAGTGAGATGGTAGCTGATATGATGACCAAACCTGTGCCTTCCCCTAAGCTAATTTTTTGTAGGGAGAAGTGTGGTCTGAAATTAAAGATTGACTAGAAAATAAGGGAAGTGTAGAAATTAATGGTCCGTTTAAAGTATTTCTAGGTCTAAATAGAAATATAGAAAGAAGCCGAGGCAGTCTACCTCTAACTTCTCTCTCAACTCTCAAACTTGTCGTAGTCACTCAGAAATTGGAGAGGAAGCTAGAGCCATCGCTACCTAGGCTATCCAGAGGTTTACGAGAAATATATATTAGTTAAGGGTTTATTTACTAAAAAGGTATGGCCGGCAACAGGATTTGAACTTGGTACCTGCCGGAAGGCAAGCAGCCGGTAGCCAGTAACCTTAGCCGTTAAGTCTTTAAGTAGTGTTACGTACTATTAGGTTTAATATTTAATTAAACATTAATACGTAGGATAATTCATTTAAATGTAATTGTTTACGAGATACATAGATCCAATAATTTAAAAGTACGGATTACGGTACGGATAAAAAACCAATACCGCGCATTTATTTCTTTAGTGAAGTGAATTCCGCGCATGTATTTATTACGACTACGATTAAATGTGAATTTAATCGGACGGTCGAAATTAACGTCGAGATCGCAGAAGAGGATTTCGGCGGTTTTTGGTCATCACCACATCGAATGACACGTGGCGGAATGACATTGGATCGTGCCATCTCCGAGGATTAAAGCAGCGAATCCGGATATACCACGTGTCGACATTTAGGCCATGTCGTACAGTGTCCGTATAGAAAGTACACCGGCAGCTGTACTTTTGTGTACGGAAGTGTAATCTGATTGGTTCTGAACATCAGTAGATAGAGTGTGTGAGAGAGATAGGACTTAGAAAAATTAGGAGATAGGACCCTCTCTCCCAGAGAGCTTCTGTACAAAAAGTTAACTTTGACCATCCATAACTTACTGCTCAGAGGAGCAAATTCAGAGATTCTTTTTGCTATCGACTCAGGGGAGTCTTGCCTTTACAAAGGAGAAGGTGGTCAGAGTTATTGTCTGTCAGGGTGGCAGTTGTTTTTGCTGAAACACAAAGGGGTCAGGGTTATCCTAGAGGCTTCTTGGAAGCTGTCCACTTTGAGGACTTATGGAGGTCTCAGATTTACACTGGTATCGGAGCTATCCCTCGTGACTCGACAGCATGGGAGAACACGCCCTATCCACCAAAGAAATGTTTGGGCAAGTTGTCCAGGAGTTAGAAAACATAGATTACAAAATGCTCAACTGAGCAACACTGTCGCAACCTTAGAATCTTGTCTTAGTGAACGACCTCATGGAGGTATGGAGAGGGACTTAAGGAGACCGAAGTTAAGACTTCTTGACGAGTTTGAACCAGCTAGGCACAAAAACCTTGACGCGTGGCTGTTCTCAATTGCGAATTATCTCGAAAATTTTCTTAGCCTATCAGATCGTGAGAAGATTCACTACACCAGTGGTCTTCTTAAAGGAGCAGCGGGAGCATGGTGGAGGACAATGGTAGAAAATGATGAGATTTCGACTGTTTGGGCTCTTTTCATTCAACTCCTCCGTGACTCTTGGTAACTTGTCAATAAAGTTAAGAGAGCAAGGGATAAGATCGTGGTTTTGAAGCAATGAACCTCAATGTTGGAGTATGCGCAGCGGGTCTTAGAGTGCAAAGTTCAAATACCCACGATGACGGAGGATGAAGCCGTGGATCGTTACATGAAGGGGCTTAAAGCATCCATTCGGAGGGATGAGGAGCAATGGCTGGCTCAGGAAAGTACGACCCCTAGTCTCTCGGCAATCATTTAGTTTGCGGAACGGACCAATTCGGTAGACTTCACCTTCCGTAGACCCTACCATTATAGGACGAGCAGCGGCGAAGGAGGTGAACAAGACAATGGTCCAACCTCGTGGAGCTTGGAGCAATTGATGAGGATAAGGAAGTGGTCTTTGTGCTTCAGAAGAAAAAGAAGACCACCAAGGCCAAGACGAAAGACTTGTTCCCCGAAAAACTCCAACGGAGGAGGCAAAACGGCTTATGCGTCCAGTGCGGTTCCCTGGACCATATGGCATGAGAATGCCCAAAAAGGAGAGGTCTTAAGAGGGGCAAGCTTAACGTCATGAGGTTAGCTGGTGAAGGAGGAGACCCTCTAATATTTCAAGGTGGAATCGGAATGAGCGCAGCTAGCTTTATGGTGGACTCCGGCGCATCGAGGAATTCATCAACAAGGTGACGGTGAAAAAGTTGAAACTCCCTCTCGTGGTGCTAAAGGATCGTCAGTCTGTGCAATTAAACGACGGAAGTTCCCTACCTATTACTCATCGTACTCCGAGGTTACGCATCGGAATTGGGAAGTTCCAGTGGTATGACACCTTTCATGTATTACCTCTTGGAGACCATGAGGTAATCTTGGGGAAGCCGTGGCTACAAAAGTGGAATCCAATGATCGATTGGAGAGTTGGCGACATGAGAGTGAAGAAGGGTGAAGAAGAGCTTAAGGTAAAAGCGGGAGTGGATGGTAAAGGAGCGGAAGAGGGACGCCTACTTTTGGCCTTACAGCAAAAGAGGGCACTGAAGAAAGGGAAGAATGCTCTGCAGCGGGACTGAGCTGCTACGAAACACGTTTCTTTCAAATTGAGGAAGGTACCTCGGTGGGAACCGGAAGACGAAGTTGCGGAAGGAGCAAAACAAATTGAGGAACCCGAAGCTCCCCAAGTCCCGGTAACCGAAGAACCTACACCGGCGGCCATTCATTGCAACCCGAGGCACCCGCGGCCGTACCGGAGGAAACGGAGGACCAAGTTTGGGAACGGGTCACTCGGAGACGCTTAGCAGCGGTGGACCATCACATTGCGCTGCTAGAGACTCGATGCAAGCAACTGCAAAATCAACTCGACACCCTGCGACAAGAATTCGATGAGTACCGTGAGGACAAATACGCCATACTCTGACAACTTCAGTTTCCTTGAGTAAGTAAGGTTCAGCGGGACGCTGAATCCTTAGTGGGAGGCACTGTAACAAGGTTAAAGAAAAGTATACAACATTGTTAAAGGCGAGGCTGCTATGGTTCTGGTTCACGAGCAGCCCAATTGCTACGCCAGAGTAGCGCAGGGGAGCAACATAACTTAGCACCGTAGTATAACAACGCACCGTAGCAGCATAGCAACGCCGAAGAATGTAGATTGAACTACATAGTTCAAGAAGGATAGTTTGGATAAATCTTGGTTGACCGTGAAAGTCCATGTGTACATCTATATAGTACTGAGTTGACTAGCAGATAGACAGTCTAAATATGAAAGTAGACTTGGTCAACAAGCACACTTTTTGAGTAGACCTTCGCAGCGTGCATTCAACTTTGTAATCTCCTCCCGATTAATAAATCCCAACTTGTATTTGTAATTGCTATGTGTTGTAATTAATAGATTTCTAGATTATTTTCTAGGTTTAAATATGTTAGTATAAAAGGAAAAGAAAAGGACAGACAGCTTGCCTCCACCTCCTCTCTCTAGTCCCCATACTTGTTGTAGTCAATGAAGGATAAAGAGGGTGGTGGATCCATGGATGCCTTTGTTCAAAAGGCAGTTATTTTTAGTAGGTTACTAAAAATATACCTGACGAACCTTGGATTTGATCCCGGTACCAGGCGTCCGGCAAATTGGTCGATAGCGGTTAGCTTTATCCTATTAGACTAGGACCAATGCTTAATGCTGTAGTATATGATACATGTATATTTATTTAGGAGGGAACAAATTCATTTAACTGAAACTCTATACGACATACATAAATATAGTTTTTATAATGTACGAAGTACGATACTACTTTGAAACAGATACCGCACATTTTGTTTCGATAGAAAAACAAATATCACGCAAGTATTAATAACTGTTAAGATTGCATTTCGAGTCGAATCCAACGGCGCACATCAGCGCTGAAATCCTGGAACAGTCACTTTCGCATTTAGTGACGTGGCATGATCAGGCGCCACATGGAGAGATAACATTCGGTAGCGCGAATTCCGAAGAACGTACAGACGAGTGAAAAATGGACACGAGTCCGCTTAATGGCCTTGTCGTGCAAAGGTCGAACAAAAAGTACATCGGCGATAGTACTTTTATGTATTGTACAGTATTCCGATTGGTTCGAACAGTTAGTAGATAGAGGTTGTGATAGGGAGCTAGGACTTGGAAATATCTGGTAGATGATCTTCTCTCTTTTTGAGAGGATGTATAAAATTGGCATTTTGCCGGCTTGTAACTTATCGCCTGGTTGGGCCTTTTCAGAGATTATTTTTCCTACGGACTCAGAGGAGTCCACGCTGCACAACGAGGCATTTAGATTGTTTGCTTTTCTGCTTGGGTAGCACTGGTTGCCATTGAAAGTGGGTTAGTGAATAACTATCTAGAAGCTTCCTGTACTATGTAGTCCAATGGAGGACACAGAGTTTCAGGTTATGAGCCCACCCTCTAGGGTGCCTACCTTCAATGGATCTAGGTTCATCTATTGGGAAGCCATGATGATGGGAGCTTTGTGTGAAAAACGATACTGGGGTATCGTCAGTGGACAAGTGAAATGTCCACCTTCGGGAACTCCACCAGGATTTTGAGGAGTAAGGTTTCTTGTTGCAACGGCTGCCTCAGTGGAGGAGGCACATGATGGGGACATCAGTGTGTCAGAAAAGGGGAAACGGAAGGAGACACCCCTTACTCCTATTGCCACAGTACCAGGAGCGGGGACCGTGAAGACCGCGGAGAACGATACTCAAATGTGGGAGGATGTAAACATGGCTGCCAAGAACTTCATTCTGAGGCACCTCACTCAAGCTTTGGCCACCCCTCATCTTCACATTTACAAGGCCGAGGAGTTGTGGGTGAGTTTAGTGGAAATTTATAGAGCTGGAACCATTCAAGAGCTTTAGTTGGCTGAGCAAAAGCTAGTGAGTTACACTTACAAAGGAGGAAAGATGTTAGATTACTGTAATGATCTCTCTTGTTTGTATATGGAGATGGAAAGTGCCGGGTGGACACGTACAATGAAAATGAAAGTTAACATCCTTATCATGAAGTTACCTGATGAGTGCGAAAACATAGTATACCCAGTACAACAAATGCCTGATAGTTCATGGAAATGGAACACAGTGGTCAAGATAATACTTGTGCAGGAAAACACAATGGAGATTAGGAGAGAAGAAACAGCATTCAAGCTCTAGCAAAAGGAAGTGGCTGATGGGGGAAGGTCTTCAAGAAACCTTACAAAGGGGAAAGAGATCATTATGGGGGACCGAGCCCCCCAAAGGGTCTTTGTCATTATTGCAAAAAGGCGGGACACTTCATCGCAGATTCTGTCAAGCTGGTTGAGCTGAGGCACCAAGAGAACCGTGGAGGGGGTTCTTCCGGAGGGAAGAAAAAGGCACTTGTGGTTACAAAAGTTACTGGAGAAACTAAGGATGAGTCCTCTGAGGAGGATGGGGAGCTTCTTCTTGACGAGAGTCTTGAGGAGAAAAAGATCCGTCGGAGACAAAAGTGTGCCATTGGAGCAATTCGGGAAGCTCCACAAGAAGGATGGGTTATCGACTCTGGTGCATCCATGCATATGTGTCGTGATAAAAAACACTTCACTAAGCTAAGAAAGATCCCTAATGTAGAGATAGAGTATGGGGATGGGAGAGTGGTTACTACAGATCTAGTGGGATCAGTAGATCTGAAAGTCTTAGTGGAGGGTGAGACTTCAATACTTACATTCTCAAATGTACTCAACATTCGTCAGCTAAGAAAAAATCTTGTCTCAACGTCTGTGTTAGATGACAAAGTGTTTGATACCTTCACCAGAAATGGAGTCTTTAAAGCTAAGTATGGGGATGAAGTTTACTTCAGGCAGATAAGGGTAGCTAAGGAATGTTTAGGCTTAACCTGAGTAATGAAAAGAAGAATGCTTACTATGTTGGTGTTCCTAAGGTGATGATTTGGCATAAGCGGTTGGGGCATGTGCATTTTGATAGGTTAAGGGAAATGATAAAGCTTGGGATAGTAGAAGGCATTCAGTTTGGGGATAATGAAATGATGGATGATTGTAGTGGTTGTGCTCAAGGTAAGGCTCACAGACTTCCCTTTCCCAAAGCCGCCACATATAAAGGTGAGAAAGTGTTAGACTTGGTCCACACAGATATTTGGGGACCTGCAAAAGTTCCTTCGGTTGGAGGAAAGATGTTTATGATGACAATAACCGATGACTGGTCTAGATACTCTAGAGTCTACTTTCTAAAAACAATGTCTAAAGCATCAACTTACTTCAAAGAATATAAAGCCTGGAGTGAGAAGTTACATGAAACCCCCATTAAGTGGATAAGGAGTGATAATGGGGGGGAATATACCTCTAACCAGTTTGAGGAATATTTGAGAGATGAGGGAGTGCAGCACCAGAAAACTATACCATAAAACCCGAAACAAAATGGGGTAGCTGAGAGGCTAAATCGAACACTAGGAGATAGTGCATGCAGTATGTTGGCAGACAAGAAAATAGGAAAGAGATTTTGGGCAAAAGCAATGAACTTTGCCAATTACATTAAGAATAAAGTCCTTACCTTAGCTGTAAAGGGAGTGACACCTTATGAGAGATGGGTTGGAAGGAAACCAGATATCTCACACCTCAAAGTATCCAGTAGCCAAGTTTACATTCTTGACACATATAGGAAAAACTGGAAACTAGATGCTAAGGGAAAACCTCGATACTTTGTGGGATATGATGAGGATGTCAAGGGATATAGAGTTTATGACTTAGCAAAGAAAGATATCATTCAGGTCAAACACCTAGTTGTCATGGATGAAGGGAAGTCATTTGACCCTTTCAAATATACAAAGAAGATAAGAATCAGATTTGAGTCCGAGAGTGAGGAGAACTCACTTGTTCCCGAAAAGGACACGAATGAAACCTTGATTGCATATTCACGGGAGATCCAAGATACAGCAGACTTACCGAAAATCTCACATACTCATATGGATTGCGAGGAGATAGAAGAAGTGGGACCAGAATCAGCTCCCATGGACAAGGGAGCCGATGAGATAGTGAGGAGAAATCTAAGACTTCCATCCATTCTAGCTTCAAAGTTTGAGGGAGGAAGAAGGAGCAGCAAAAGGATACAAGAAAAATAGGCCACTCATAAGGTAACTAAGTTATCTCACCCAGATGAGCCTCGGTCTTACTCGGAGGCAGTAAAAAGTCTTGAGAAAGAAAGGTGGATCAGAGCCATAAATTATGAGATAGCTTCGATCATGGAAGCAAATACTTGGGAGCTAACGGATTGTCCTCCAGACAAAAAACTTATTGGGTGTAAATGGGTATTTAAAGTAAAACTGAACCTAGATAATACCATTGAAAGATATAAGGCTCGATTGGTAGCGAAAGGGTTTACCAAAAATAAAGGGATTGACTATGAGGAGACTTTTGCTCTTGTTATTCGGTTCCATCAGTAAGGATTCTCCTTAGTTTGGCAACAGCGGAAGACATGGAAATCCACTAGATGGACATTAAGACTGCTTTTTTTAATGGTGAGTTAGAGGAAGAAATTTTCATGAGGCATCCCGAGGGGTTCGTGGAGGCAGGAAAAGAGAGCAACGTCTGCAAGCTCATAAAGTCCTTATATGGAGTGAAGCAGACTCCTCAACACTTGAATAACAAACAAGATGAGTTTCTCACTTGTTTGGGATATATCCTGATTAGCTCTGACCATTCTATCTATATGTTTGAAGATGAGAATGGTGTCATATTTATTGCAATTTATGTGGATAATTTGCTTGTATTGAGTAAGTCTTACGATAAGATCAATAAGCTAAAGAAAGATCTTAGAAGCAGATTTGATATAAAGGATTTACGGGAGGCAAGATATATTTTGGGGATTCAAATGGAGAGAGATAGGGGAAGAAGATTATGAGACTAACTCTGAAAGAAACAATAGGTAAAATGCATGAGAAATTTCATATGGAAAATGCTAACAGTTGTACCACTCCCATGGACATGGAAAAAGTAAGTGATGGAAATGTAGGAGGAGTGATGATCTTAGATGATCAGATGAGTCCAGAGGAGAGAGAGTTTATGAAGTCTATCCCTTATAGACAGGTCGTAGGAAGTTTAATCTATTTTATGAACTGTACCAGGCCGGACATAGCGGCAGCAGTTGGAGTACTCAGTAGGAGTCTTAATGATCCTAGGAAGAGATACTAGGAGGCAACCAAGAGAGTTATGAGATATTTGGTAGGAACAAGAGAGTTATGGTTGCATTTGGGAGGGGAGCACACTGACATCACTACTGGGAGTGATGCCAGTTATGGGAATGCACCTATGAGATGATGCACTTCTGGGTATGTGTTGTATGTTGGGGAAGGTGCACTCTCTTAGCTACCTCCCAATCCCTCTTAGTGGGAGCATTTAGACTTCTACTCAGCACTCCTACAGCTGCAGCTAAATCCGGCCGGGTACAATTCATAAAATAGATTAGACTTCCCACTACTTGCCAGTAAGGAATAGTCTGCATGAACTTCTGTTCTTCAGGAGATAATTCCTCGTCCAAGACTATGACTCCTTCTTCCTCACTCCCCTCACTTTTCTTCTTCAACTCCTTTAGAGTTCTAGAACTATTAGCTTTATCCATCTGAATTTTTTCAAGCATGTTCCGTAGAGAGAAAGTAGAAAACAAAATAATCAGTTTGGAGTATCGACCAGATAGTGAGATGGTAGCAGATATGATGACCAAACCTGTGCTTTCCCCTAAGCTAATTTTCTGCAGGGAGAAGTGTGGTATGAAATTATATATTGACTAGAAAATAAGGGGAGTGTAGAAATTAATGGTCCTTTAAAGTATTTTCTATGTCTAAATAGAAATATAGAAAGAAGCCGAGGCAGTCTACCTCTAACTTCTCTCTCCAACTGTCAAACTTGTCGCAGTCACTAAGAAATTGGAGAGGAAGCTAGAGCCATGGCTACCTAGGCTATCCTGAGGTATACGACAAATATATATTAGGGGTTTATTCAATGAAAAGATATGTGCCGGCCACAGGATTTGATCGTGGTACCTACCGGACGGCAGGCAGCCGGTAGCCGGTAGCCTTAGCCGTTAAGTCTTGAAGTAGTGTTAAATACTCTATGGTTTGATAATTAATTAAACATTAATACGTAGGATAATTCATTTAACTAAAATTGTTTACGGGATACATGAAACCGGTAGTGTAAAAGTACGGATTAGAGTACGGATAAGAAATGAATACCGCGCATTGATTTCTTAAGCGAAACGAATACCGCGCATGTATTTATTACGTCTGCGATTAAAAGTGAATTTAATCGGACGGCGTGAATTAGCGCCGAGATCGCGGAAGAAGATTTTGGCGGTTTGTGGTCATCGCCACATCGAATGACACGTGGCGAAAATACATTGGATCGTGGTATCTCCTAAGATTACGGCACCGAATCCGGATATGACATGTGTTGACATTAAGGCTTTGTCGTACATTATCCGTATATAAAGTACACCGGCAACTCTACTTTTGTGTACGGAACTGTAATCTAATTGGCTCCGAACATCAGTAGATAGAGTCTGTGAGAGAGACAGGACTTAGAAAAATTAGGAGATAGGATCCCCATTCCAAGAAAGCTTCTGTACAAAAGGTCAACTTTGACCCTCCATAACTTACTGCTCAGGGGAGCAAATTCAGATGTTATTTTGCTATAAAATCAAGGGAGTCTTTCCTTTAAAGGGGTGAAGAGGGTCAGAGGTTTTGACTGTCAGGGTGGCAGTTGTTCTTGCTGAAACACAAAGGGGTCAGGGTTATCTTAGAGGCTACTTGAAGCTGTCCACTCTGAGGACTTATGGAGGTCTCAAAGGGTCATAATGGGGTTAAAACTGTCAACGGGCTAATCATTTGGGTTTATATCAAGTTCGAGTCGGCACTATCTAGATTAGCTTCTTTTGATCTGCGAATTCTGTGTGGCAATTGAGCCCATAGAATTTCAGGGAGCACACTGATATCACCACTTGGAGTGATGCCAGTTATGGGGATGCACCTATGAGAATATGCACTTCTGGATATGTTTTGTATGTGGGGGAAGGTGCTTGGTGTTGGAGCAGTTAGCAACAAAAGGTGGTTGCTCAGTCTAATATGGAGGCTCAGTATATGGCGTCTTCTTCTGCTGTAAAAGAACTAATGTGGGTGAAGTCATTGTTGCAAGAATTGGGATATATGAAGGAGGGAGTACATAAAGTCTTTTGCGATAATCAAGTTGCAATTGCAATTGCAGCCAATCCAAAACACCATTTCAAAGCAAAACATATGGACATAAGATTAAGCTTCGTGAGAGAAAAAGTTGAAAATAAAATTTTAAATCTTGTGTATAGACCTGATGAAGAAATGGTGGTTGACATGATGACCAAACTTGTGCCCTCTCCTAAATTGAAATATTGTCGAGAAAAATGCGGGTTAAAAGAAAAATTAAAATTAGACTAGAAAATAAAGGGAGTGTTGAAATTAATAGATTTCTAGAGTATTTTCTAGGTTTATATATGTTAGTATAAAAGGAAAAGAAAAGGACGGACAGCCTACCTCCACCTCCTCTCTCTAGCCCCCATACTTGTTCTAGTCACTGAAGGATAGAGAGGGTGGTTGATCCATAGCTGCGTTAGTTCAACAAGCAATTATTTTTAGTAGGTTACTAAAAATATACCTGACGGACCCGAGATTTGATCCCGGTACCTGCCGCCCGTCAAGTTGGCCGATAGCGGTCAGCTTTATCCTATTAGACTAGGACCAATGCTAAATGCTATAGTATGTGATAGATATATATTTATTTAGGAGGGAACAAATTCATTTGACTGAAACTCTATACGGCATACATAGATACAGTTTTATAACGTACAAAGTACGATACTACTTTGAAACGGATACCGCGCATTAAGTTTCGACAGGGAAACAAACATCGCGCAAGTATTTATAACGGCCGAGATTGCATTTCGAGTCGAATCCAACGGCGCACATCATGGCCGAAATTCCGAAATGGTAACTTTGGCATTTGGTGACGTGGCATAATCTGGCGCCACGTGGATAGATAACATTCGATCACGGGAATTCCGAGGAATGTACGGACAAGTGAAAAATGGACACGCGTCCGCTTAATGGCCTTCTCTTACAAAGGTCGTACAAAAAGTACATCGACAGTAGTACTTTTATGTACTGTACAATATTCCAATTGGTTCGTACAGTTAGTAGATAGGGGTTGTGAGAGGGAGCTAGGACTTAGAAAAATCTGGTAGATGGTCTTCTCTCTCTTTGAGAGGATGTATAAAATTGGCATTTTTGCCAGCTTATAACTTATCGCCTGGTTGGGCGTTTTCAGAGATTCTTTTTCCTACAGACTCAGGAGAGTCCAGGCTGCACAAAGGTGCACTGAGATTGTTTGCTTGTTTGCTTGGGTTGCAGTGGTTGCCATTGAAAGTGGGTTAGTTAATAACTATCTAGAAGCTTCATGTACTCAGTCGTCCAATGGAGGACACAGAGTTTCACTATGTGACTTTGTTGTTGCTACGAGGGTATCCTTAAAGGTGGCTGTTGTGAATTGTGGAGTGTTGTGAAGTATTTTGTTTCATTTACATCACCAAACACCGCCTGCAACAACTTCACCACCTATATCGTCAACAACTTCCAGTGTCCGTGATTTCCAAAGCTCACCAGAGTCTCCCCTAGAATGTGGATAACATCATGAAGCCTCATCTAGCCAACTTGGGAAGAGAAGTTTTGGTAGTGGTGGGGTGGCCATGTCAAGGATACTCTCTAGCCGGACAAGGAAAAGGGCATCAAAACCTGAGGAGTAAATCATTTTTTACAATGGTACAGTTAATCTCATGGGTACAACAACACTAGAACACACGAGTGGGGTACGTTTTGGAAAATGTTCACCAAGGAGATGATCAAAGAAAAGAGATGACCACCAGCTAGAATCAGGTTACCCAGATTTTAGGGGCTCCATTGGTCTTTGATGCAACACAAATGGGATCCCGGGCACAAAGAGTTAAAGCTTATTGGACCAATTTGATCGCGCTTTGCGTCCTGAAGAAAATCTTGGAGAAGCACATCCCAGACCCTCACAATTCTGAGTAGGAGATCCTCGGAAAAGGGCAAATGGCAACACCAGTGACAAAAGTCGATCGTTCCCCGTTCTTCCGGTGCAACAAGCTAAGAGTTCCTTGCTGAGCCCTTTCTACGTTGGTTTCTTTTCCTCAGAGCCATGCATATCGCAAAAAAGCAACGAGAATGATCTTCAATAATGCAACGAAAACTAAATCGACACCAACAATTGTAGAACTAGAACAAGCCATTGGATTCTATCTAGAAACGAGAGCCGCACTAAGTATTTCACACCTCCAATGGTGCATCTTAATAGAGCAGATCATGGATTTGAATCCCATCACATGGGTCATAAAACATGCTCTTGCATTTTCCAATCTCCAGTCCTCAAAATCTCGAACGAATTAATTGTTGGCAATGCAAGCAACTTTGCAGCTTGAGGGGGGAGAAGAAGGAGAAAAAATTACATTCCACACCCGAGGGTTTCTCTAGTGGGGGGGAGCGATGGTTCAGAAAGGGATAGCTTAGTGGAAGTTGTCAGCAGTAGCGTCCTAGCAGCAAGGGGGAAAGTGGACCCACAGGTGGGACTGGAATTCGATATCACACGCTGGAGCTGACCATTGAAGCCAAGGTGGCGGTTGAGCCAAAAAAATGGATTAGACCTTGGGGGAAAAAATGGATTCTCAGCAGAAGGCCCAACTCTCAGAACTTTTGGCAAAAAATAAGCAGGTGTTCTTTGGTCAGACACACATGTCGGTATCTACAAAGGGACTCCTTTCCAAATCGACCTAACAAATGAGCCGGCGACTGTTAGGCAGGAGAAGTATCTCTCAGCTTGAAAGAGAAGGAGTTCATCACGGCCAAATTCCAAACCTTGGTAGCAGCTGGAAAAGTTCAAAAGAGTACCGGACTCCACGAATTTGCTTCTCATTTTTCTCCAACAGTTCTTCCTCCCAACAAGGATCTGTTTGGGAAAACTGTAGATTTCCGGATGTGCATTAATTATCGAATGCTGAACTCTACAACTATTTCCCACTGGTATCCGATGCAAACTCCGGAAGAGATTTTCGACTCTCTTGCTGGTGCCACCATTTACTACACTTTGGACATGAAGAACAATTTTCATCAAATTGCAATAGAACCGAAGCACCGGGAGAGGACTGCTTTTTGGGCAAGTTCTTGGTTGAATGAATGGATTTACATGCCCTTCGGGCTGAAGAATGCACCGGCCGAATTCCAATAGGCAATGGACGAGGCCCTTCGAGGAATTGATTATGCCCGGTGCTTCATTGATGATGTCATCATCTTCCCCAAAACCTTTGACGAACACCTTGAGCACGTCCAAATTGTCATCCGAGCCCTCTAAGCAGCGGGCTTGAAATGCCACCTGGGCAAAGGTATTTTTGGGGTGCACAAAATTTTTACCTCGGACATGAAGTGACACTCAAGACACTCGGCCCCCATATGGTCAAGGTGACGGCCTTTGACGCGCTTCCTTCACCACATGACATCTCGGTCCTTCGAACATTTCTTTGACCGACAAACTATTACTGGAGGTTCATCCCGAGTTCAGTAGTCACGCCGTGCCTCTGAATCATATGCTGCGGAATGACCAAGAGTGGTAGTGGGCCGAAAAATAGTATATTGCCTTCCAGTTCTTAAAGGATTCGTTGAAACAGCAACCCGTGCTCTGGACGCATGATCACCAAAAACCTTTCCTCTTTTACATTGATTAGGGTAGGTTTGGATTGGGGGCAGTTTTGGCTCAAATTGATTACGTTAGAGTTGAGTTTGTGGTGGCTTACGCCAGCAGGGGTAACAACATGGCGGAGGGAAACTACAGCAGTTACCATGGAGAGCTCTTTGCAACTATTTAGGAAATCTAACATTTCCAGCCCTATTTATACAATGTCATTTTCACACTTATTACGGACCATCAACCTCTCAAATGGATTATGGATAACAATAAGTTAATTGGCAAACTCGCCAGATGGGTTTTAATCCTGCAGGAATATGATTTCAATATTATCCACCGGGCAAGGGAAATCCACGCGAATGCCAACGGACTTAGTCGAAATATCGATCCTTCCACGCTGGACTGTACCGGCGCACGGCACGATGAGGACCCGGAGATCAATTTGGGGATTATTAGAGCCTCGTCTGCTTTTATATGGCTTCCCCAATGTGGGGGGGGAATTGTCGACTTATGCGGTAGACGTGGAGGGGCAAGCGCCAATAGGAGTTGGAAGGAAGGATATTTCGAATGACCGTGACTCTCTCCAATCCATCTAATAGGGATCCCCTCTCTCCCATCTTGCTAGAGTTCAATTGTCCCGTGTTCACACCCGGATGGCGGCGTATGACTTCGACCGAGGCATTATCCTCCGCAAATGGGCGGACGGAACAGGAAAAGTGGTTCCTCCCGCGTCATATCGAGAAACTCTGATCACTCTACTTCATCAGCAATGCGGACACTTCGAGCAGAAAAGGACTACTTCCTTAGTTGCGTGATCTTATTGGTGGCACGGGTTGCAGACCCAGGTTAACCAAATCGTACAGACATGCCATTTTTGTGACCGAGTCAAAGTAGCTTTTGACAAAAAAAGCGGGACAGATTTTCATTGGCTGCCTATCCGAGGAATGTTTTATCGATGGTCTCTATACCTTTTGGGACCTCTTCCAAACAGCAGGCGGGGGAACCGCTTCGTGCTGGTCATGATCGAACATTTTTCCAAATCGATTGAGTTGGTGGTGTTACCCCGGAAGAAGTCTAAGGGAATTGCAAACCCTTTTTTGCAAAGGGTGTTATCACAATTTGGGGCTCCAACAGAAGTTTTAACCAACCAAGGCTCTAAATTTGCCGGAGAATTTTCAAACCTCCTAGAAAAATGCCTCATTGACCATCAATAAACCAGCCTTGACCACCCACAAGCTGACGGTCTAGCCAAAAGGTGCGTATAAACAATGAAATGGTCACTACGAAAATATGCGGTTCAATAAAATTTGGGGGAGTGGGACCGAAGGGTGCCTTCTATTGCCATAGGATACAGGTTCAGCATGCATGCTTCTCTCAACTTCTATAGCCTTTACTTCATCTTATTTGGACGACTTCCCATCTTGCCCGGCGAGGCATCGGCTCAGGTGGTAGTCCTCTCAAAGATGGATAACCAAGGGACTGTCGAAAAACTGATCACCGAGATAGATAAAGTATTACACCGAGAGATGCCACTCGCCATGGGAATTTACAGGCAGCTCAACAACGGGATCAGTTGTGGTATTTTCAACCCCGGAGCGGAAAATATGTGTTAAGGCAACAGCGAATTTTACCCGAGGACTTTGTACATCAGATGCAACAGAAAAAGGACACGCTCGATATTTCTCTCAAGCGAGTAATTTTGAAAATGGTGGAAGTTTCTAATAAAGGGGTTCTCACCTTCGAGGGGAAGGATGGCCGAAAAATTAAAGAGAATCACATCAATGTGGCCCCTTGTCATCTTCGGGGATTGGAGTACGAACCCACTTTCCACTTGACTTACTTTGCCAATCCTCCTTTTTATTCATCAGCATGCAATTTGTCCTCTCAGCTAGGAAACATCTTGGCCTGCAATCAGTGCGGTCAGTGTTGGCATCGAGCCTGTCTCCCCTCCTCGTGAGAGCCACGTCCTCCATCCTCCAAAACATGGTTTTGCGAGAACTGCAATTGGGCGGCTAATTATTTTATGTCTTAGTCATAGTTGACTAAGAGGGGGGTAAATTAGGAGATCAGCCCAAAGCCCGAAAACCCACTCCCTTTCCCCAGCCAGGTGGGGAAAGGAAAGGAAGAGAGGAAATATCTTCTCGCCTCCCCATGCACTCATTCCTAATTCCTATCCGATTGTCTCCCCTGTGTTTCATACATTTCTAAAAAAGGGGTGTGGGCAGAAATGGGCATGATCATCATTATGGGAAGCATCTGCATTTGGGAAGTTATTTGCAAGACTGCGATGCATACCATTTTTGGCGGTTGGCCCTTCTCTTATGTTTCGCAGGCATGCTTGATAGTTGTCAAGCTCGTGTGCGTTTCCGACACACCTTTATATTACCAAGGATTTCCGGGCCTTTTTTAACCTATACCGTCATCAGAGTACGGAGGAGTGAGTGCACCAAGCCGGACGAGATCCTTATATTTCCTAAACTGAGCAAGACGCACTTTATTTCGCGCAGAACAGAGGCAGGACGGCCAAGTTCTACCGTCTCAAATATTGCAATTCCGTTACATATGACTAGTTTCTGCCAGCCCTTGTGGAGGGTACATTTTGGATTGCCACGTAACTTTATGGATTGTCGTCTAGATTATGCTATTACGTGTTAGTAAGAATTCAGTTCAGGTTCAGCTGACTTTTGGTCCATTAATTACCTTAGGTCAAAGTCTAGCACTTTCTTGTCATTTTTCAGTACTTTGTCTTATAATAGTGGAACAAATAATTACATCCGGCCGCGGATCTAGGTGCACTCAGGAGCATAACATTTTGCCTCGAATGTAGTACGAATTATTTTGTCTTATGTTTGTTCGGTTACACTTGCTTGCCGCTCATTGGTTAATTGCATAGCTTTGACTTTTAGACCTAGAATTGGACAAACTTTTATGAATAAGGCACTTGGGGGCGAAAGAGACACATATCTTTTTCAGTACTGTCTCCTGAGAAAACCCTCAGAAATTCCAGCAAACCTTCTTTGGAGAATCTTTGTTTGCTTTTTGACTCCATTGCCATTTTGGTTTTGGTTTTGTCTTGTGTAGGAAATCATAGTCCGGGCGGTTAGTTGGCACTATCTTTCCTTTGGGTGATTTTTGGACTTTTTGGATGTTAGAAACCGCAAAGAGTCCGGTTGGTCTCGAGTTGCGGATACCGAGGGGTGAAGGAGGATCATACCTATTTGCGGTACCATCACGAAAGGTGTCGCCTTTTCTCATTGTCATCGTTGATTGCCGGGGTATGTTGAGCTTGCTTCGCCATATTTCATATATTATATCTTTTATTCTATTTTCTGGGGCAAAGTGATATCGTTAAATTTGAATAGCCAATCCTATTTCTTTCTATATTTTTACGTGGTGGTGCATTTGTATCTTCGTTTGTAGTTACCTTTTTGTTTGGGCGTTACATTGCCGGAGTAGACTGCAAACCCATTTTTATCAGAATAGTGGGTTTTGAGGGAACAATTGTTAAAGACATGCGAACCCATTTTGATCAGAATAGTGGGTTTTGAGGGAACAAGTGTGAGAGACATCCAGTGGATTAAGCACAAATTTGGAGATTAGCCCAAAGCCCGAAAACCCACTCCCTTTCCTCGGCTAGGTGGGGAAAAGAAGGGAAGAGAGTAAATATCTTCTCGCCTCCCTGTGCACTCAATCATATTTCCTATCCGATTATCTCCCCTGTGTTGCATGCATGTCTAAAGGAGGGATGTGGGCAAAAATGGGCATGATCATCATTATGGGAAGCATCCGCATTTTGGGGGTTATTTGGAGGACTCCGATGAACACTATTTTTGGCTATGGGACCTTCTCTAATGTTTTTCAGGCACGTCGACACTTCCCCATATCCTTCATCTCAAATCTCCTCTGAAGATGCGTTTTCAGTTTATTAATTTTGTCCATTGATCTACTTAGAACAAGTAAATCATCAATATAAATTGCAATAAAAACAACACCTTCCTCAACTTCAAAAACAAAGATTGAGTGATCCGAGTTGATTCAGATATATCCCTGACTGTTAAGAAACTCATCAAGCTTGTTATTCCACTATCGAGGCCCCTATTTCAAACCATAAAGATATTTAATCAGCCGGCATACCTTACTCTCCTCTCTTTGCTCCACAAATCCTTCGGATTGTCGCATGATGATCTCCTCTTCAAATTCTCCATGCAAAAAGGTTGTCTTAATGTCTATTTGGTGCACCTCCATGTCTTTCGCTGCTCTAAGACTGAAAAGTATGCGGACGGAGGGAAATCTGAGGACTAGGGCAAAGGTTTCCTCGTAGTTGATTCCCTCTTTCTGTGTAAATCCTTTTGCCACTAACCGAGCCTTGTAGCGCTCAATGGTGTTATCTGGGTTCGGTTTTTATTTGAACACCCACTTACAACCAATTGGTTTTTGGTTAAGTGGACAATCTACCTGCTCCTAAGTATCGGGTGCCATAATTGAGGCCATCTCCTCATTGATGGTTGTCTTCCACCGGTTCTTTTCAGGACAGTTCATCACCTCTCCATAAGTTTGGGGTTCATCCGGATGAGATAGTATTGTTACCTTATTATTGACTTGCTTTTCTTGCAACCTTTTGTTGCTTCTCCTACCTCCCTCAAAATCTGTTGCCAAAATAGATGGTTCCCGTGGGTTCATTCGAACAATTTCGGCTTCTCCCATGTCCCTTGATTCCAGGTCAACTTCCACCACGTCTTCTTCTTCGGGTAGAGTTTTCACTGGAGTTTCCACGTTGGAGTCCTTCTCGGTCTGATTTGTACCTGCAAGAATGTCATCTTCTCTAAAACCTGGATAGTTAGGAAGCTCAAAGTCATCGGAATTTTTTGACTCAAATCTGATTTTTACCGAATTTGTATACTTGAAGGGATCTACAGACTTTCCTTCAGCCATAACTACTAGGTGCTTTACTAAGATTATATCTTCCCTATTTAGATCATAAACTTTGTATCTTTATACATCCTCATCATATCCTAAGAACTATCGTGGTTTTCTTTTAATATCTAACTTCAAATTAGACCGGTCTGTATCTAGATTGAACATTTAACTGACGAAAACCTTTAAGTGAGATATGTCTAGTTTTCGGCCGGTCCATCTCTCATAAGGTATTTGGCCTTTTATTGTTGAAGTTACAGCTCTATTTATTAGGTAATTAGCACAGTTCATTGCTTCGGCCCAAAATCTTTTTCTTAGCTTCTTATCCGACAACATACTTCTAGCACTATCACTTAGTGTCCTATTTAATCTCTCGGCTACCCCATTCCATTCCAGGTTTTCCACAACTGTCTTTTGGTGTTAGACTCCATCTTCCCTCTAAAAATCCTCAAGTTGGTTAGAGGTATACTCTCCACCATTGTCACTCCGTACTCTCTTGATTGGGTTTCATGGAGTTTTTCACTCCATGCCTTATATTTTCTTAAACATTCTTGAGCCTTTGTCTTATTTTTCAAAAAATACACCCTATAATACCGAGACCAATCATCGGTGATAGTCATCATAAATCTCTTCCCCCCAGGTGAAGGCACTTTGGCCAGTCCCCAAATATCTGTGTGTTCTAAATCTAGAATCTTTTCTCCCTTATAGGTGGCAGTTATTTGGGAAAGGTAACCTGTTTGTTTTACCTTGAGCGAATCCACTACAATCACTTAGATTTTCACTATCACCGATTTTAATCCCTTCCACTACTCCCATCTTTTCATCTCCATTAAATTATCTAGATTCAAATGCCAAAGCTTATTATGCCACAACATTATATCATGAACACCATCATAATAAAGTTTCGTCTTTTCATTGCATAAAATTAGCCAAAACATCCCTTGGCTACCATTTTGAGCAGTGAAATAAACTTCCACCTCAAAACTAGCAGTAAAGACTCCTTCCCTAGTGCTAGTATTAAAACCCTTATCATCTAATACAGATGTAGAGATGAGGTTTTTGTCCAACTTCGGAATAAACAATACATCGGAGAATGTAACTATGTATGTATTTCCTTCTAGTAACACTTTCAGGTCTACCGATCGTACAAGAGTAGGAGTGACTATCCTCCCATCCCCGTACTCTATCTCTACGGTGGGAATCTTTCTTATCTAAGTGAACATGTGTTTATCCTTACACATGTGCATGGAGGCACCTGAATCTAGAATCGAGCCTGATTCACCTTTCAATCCACCGAAAGCACATTTCAGCTTTCGTGGAATTTTGTCCTCGTTTTTCGCCTTCAATTCCCCATCCAATAAGAGCTTATCGTCCTCGTCCTTGGATTCCACCTCATGTACCTATGTCATAAGGGCCGTTTTTTTTCCTCACGGGGGTCCACGAGTCTGCCCCTGCTTTAACTAAAGTTTAGTTAGCTTAGTACACTCTGCCATATAGTGTCGTGGTTTCTTGCAAAAGTGACACAACCCCTTTGAGACCCTCGGTCTAGATTCATCAGACTAAGTTTTTCAGTCCTCCTCCGCCATAGTTTCCTACTAATTTTTTGGGATCTTTGCTCCTCTAGTCAATTCTTGTTGCCAAAGCTTGTCCACTCTTCCCTCCCCTCCAGATCTCTATTGTATTCTCTCGGACGAGAATCATCCGTACCACAGAAATCCTGATCCACCTGGAGTCCGACAAATCTTGCACGCGGTTGACTATGTTTTCTTAGTCATCGGGTAACTTCATGAGCATGCAGTTAACCATCATATTTTTTGTTTCTACCTAACCAGCACTCTTTTGTTCTATGAAAAGGGTTGCAAGCTCATTACAAAAGTCTAGCATTTTTCCCCCTTTGTATGCATATGCATCTATCTTTTGATCATCCAATCGCGGCAGCTGAATAGTACCACTCCGGTACATCTCTTTGAGGGGAATTCACATATCAAATGCCTTTTTTACAAGTAAATGAGAAGATGCAAGTCTTTTTGTAAGATGTCAGAGACTAAAGTGTTTTGCCACCATATTGTTGTAGTCCCATGTATCAACATCATTCTCCTCATTTCTCGGAATAGGTGACATGAACGCTGAAACGGTTACGATAGGTGTTGCTATCAATGTAACTGTCTCTTTGTTATTCCTTTTTTCCATCAAAATGCTCTCTCGGTCCTCCAAATCATACGGTGGAGCAGGATTTGCTTTTCTGGTAAACCTACTTCCCCTAAACCCTAGAGGAATGACTAAACTAGATAGACGCCTCACTCGTCCACTTACTATTCCCTAAAACCTCTTTTCACATTGACCCCCTGTCATCATACTTTCCCAATATATGAACTTGTTCTATGAAATATCGGCACACTAGAGGATGGACCCATAACCTGCAACTCTGAGACCTCAATTGGTCCTCAGAGTAGGCAACTCACTCAAAGCTCTTTTGATAGCCCAGACCCCTTTGAGATTTCACAATAATAAGTGCCACCTTGATATATAAAAACTTTGACCAACTTCACCTTTGTAAAGAGAAGACTCCTCTGAGTAGATAGCAAGAAAAATCTCTTAATTGACTCCACTGAGCAGTAAGTTATGAAGGGTCAAAGTTAACCTTTTGTACAGGAGCTCTCTACGAGAGAGGGGTCTACCTACCAAATTATCTAAGTCCTAAATCCCTCTCTAAACCCTATACTACTAGAGTACCGCACCAATCAGATTACCGTGTCGTATAGAAAAGTACAAGTGCCGAAGTACTTTTTGTATGGCCATCGTACGGCATGGCCAAAATGTCGACGCTGCCATATCCGAATCCGTTCTCGTATTCTCCGAAGATGCCGCAAGCCAATTTGGTTGTGCCACGTGTCACTTAATGTGGCGGTGACTGAAAACTGCCAAAGCGCCCATTCCGCGATCTCGGTATCTATCGCGGCGGTTCGATCAAGATCGGCTTTGAATTGTAGCTGTCGCAAATAATTGCGTGGTATTTGTTTCGCCGTCAAAACAAATGCGCGGTATTCGTTTCGTGGAGTAACATACACCGTACTATACGAAAGTGTATCGATGTCATAAGAATTTGTTCGCGCCGTTAAATGAAATTGTCTACGTATACGTCTATAAATAATTCTTAAACCCTATATAGCTTAGTACTGATCCTATACTAATATGATAAAGCTACTGGCTATAGGTGACTTAACGGGCGCGAGGTACCAGGATCCAATCTTGGGTCCGTCAAGTTCCATTTTGGTAAACCTACCAAACTACTACTTGTCTCTCTTTGGACAGCATACGCAGCCATGGCTATAGCTCCCTCTCCAACCTTTAAGGACTAGGACAAGTGTGGGAGTTGAACAGAGGAGTTAGAGGCAGACTACCTCTGCTTCTTTTCTACACTTTATCTTTACAAGATAAAACCTAGAAAATACTAAAAAGAACCTTTAGTTTCTACATTGGTCACAAAATGCAATGATTACGAATGCTTAGTGGGACAGGATGTTATCTTTCGAATCGGTGGAGGAGTAGATATGCATGATCAAACCTTCTCCTACCATCCCTTTAACTTTTCGAGACGTAAAATTTGCCTTCCACTTATCTTTGCCCGCAAAACGTTACCCACTATGGCACATTTAGCTTCCGCTCTTCCTGCATTTTCCGATATCGACCTTCGAGAAGACATTTGCGACTATCTTTTCTGCATAAAAGTTCCTATTGGACAATCCATTATTGCAAGAAAATTACACTTAGCCCGGTCTTCTCCTCGACTCGCGTCATCTCTTCGATACTTCCGACACTAATGTCTCTCCACACATTCTCCATGTGGTGGACACCGATACTAATGAGATGTTGAGTTTGCAGAGGGTGTATAAGTGTATAGGTGGTGATCAAGGGTTCCAAATGGAGTGCCTCGCTCCTTCATTACCTTTCACCCCGGCTGACTATTGCCCCAGCCATAGCAGTCCCATGCTTACGGTTGTGTTGGCCAGCTCTTTTATAGGCTAATGAGCTTGGGGGGTGGGGTTATTGTTGTCTTTTTGGAAAGCTTTCAGTCTCAGAGCAGCGCAGCTGCTTTAAAGACAAAGCAGCGCAGCTTCTATACAGACAGAGCAGCGCAGCTGCTATACAACAGAGCAACGCAGCAGCTGTACAGCAGAGCAGCTCCTATACAGCACAACAGCTGCAATACAGCAGAGCAGCTGCTATACAGCAGCAGAGCAGCGCAGCAGCGAAGCTGCAACACAGACAGGACAAGGCAACCACGATTATATTAGATATGGTCCCTACGGACAACGCAACGTCTGACATTCTTAATGTGATTCTGTACAGGATAGAGCAACTGCGATAGATACGATTCTAGTCAACTTAGTGGGAACTCAGTGGTCGCTTAGTGATAGCTCAGTGGTAGCTTAGTGATAGCTCAATGGTAGCTTGAAAGATTAGTGGTAGCTTGGTGGTTTGACGTACCTCTCAAGTACAGTGGTGTTGCCAGTTCAACAGAAGTATAAGACTTAGGACTCATAACATATTATGTATCCAGACTTCAAAGTAGTAAAACTGCAAACAGTTTTTGGGAAACTTCTGAGTATTATATCTTGAGTGTTGTCGAGTCAATTAAGCTATAACTTTAGGAGTTATCAATGTTTATGCTACTCTATATTCTGATAGAGTTTTGTGATGTTAGGATGCTTGTATAAGAATTGGTGAGCACTTAAGAACAGCTGTTTGGTAGGATTCTTGATAGCTTCTGAGAGTGTATCATGTCTACTTCTACTACTACTGCTGCTCCTCCACTTGCATCCGTTGTTGTAGAACAACAGGTTATGGGCCTGTCATCAAGAATTCCTATCTTTTCCAGGGATAAGTATGTTTACTGGGCGGATATGGTGGAAACTCATTTTGAAAATGTTAATCTTTTGGATATATTGGATGGTTCGCTAGATGAATCTGATTCGTCATGGTCTAAGAAAAATACGCAAGCTCGTTCTATTCTAAAATTTTGTATATGTGAGGACTTAGCTATGTCTCGGATAAAGATGAAAAAAGCAATTGATATCTGGAAATCTCTTAAAAGTGATTATGAAAAAGCCAATGTCTAGGAAGAGCTTCTATTGGCTGGAAAAATTTGGGACTATAAGTACACTGGCGGTACAATGGCTGAATATTCTAACAAATTTCGTATCCTTGTAGATGCACCAACTTGTGCAGGTGGGGTGTTTCCTCCTTTTCAACAGGCGACATTGCTCATCAGGGGTCTCCCTCGTAGTATGAAAGAAGCATCTGACATGCTCAAACAAAAAGATAAAGCTAGCTAGACTTTACAGTAAGCCATCAATATTTTACTAGAGGAGGAAGCTACATCTAATATTATCAATGTTGAGCAAGTAGAGGCTTTTAATTCAGACTTTGAGAGAAAAGGACAGTTTAATCAGCAAAGGAATCAGTTTAATCAGTTCAAACATTTTAATCAAGGAGGAAATAGACAATCCAACAATGCATGTTTTTATTGTAGTGAGGGAGGTAATGGATACAAATTTTGTCTTAAGCTTAAAAAAGCTAACGATACAGGTTTATACCGGCCGGGATGGCAACAAAGCCAGTTTTACAAAGGCTTCAGGGGGACTACACCTCGTGGAAATGCACTATTTCGGCTTCTTCGTCTCCCAAGACGAGACTTTGACAGTTTCTACGGAGGACGATACGGATCTATTCGCTATAGCGGCTGCAATGGAGGGCGCGAAGGACCCCGGATGGATAATGGATACAAGAGCGTCAGCCCACATGTGCTGGAACAAGACCTTTTTAAAAAATATGAAAGCAACGCCGGAGAAAAATATTTATTATGCTTGTGGAATGAGTGTCCAAACTCGTGCTGTGGGTGATGTGTCCTTACTAGTTGATGTAGACGGAAAAGCAATTGAAAAGACTCTTCACACTGTCTTATTTGTGCCTGACTTTAAGAAAAATATGTTTTCTACGTCGTTGGTAGAGAGCAAAGGCTTTGAGGTTAATTTGAAAAATGGTCGGCAGGTTGTTAACAAAATGGGCAAGGTTGCGGTTACATGTACTAGAGGTAGTAGCAAGATGTATCGCATGGATATAGCTAATACAAAGGAGAAAGATGTTTTGTACTCCGGTGTTTTGCACTCAGATGAGTTGTGGCATAAAAGATTAGGCCATGTTAATTATGATAGTTTGAGGAAAATGGTCATTGCTGGAAAAATAGAGGGTGTATCAATCACAGATGGACCGGTCAAAACTTGCGATGGTTGCGCGTTAGGCAAAATCCACAGATTGCCATTTCCTAAGGAGTCTGAGCATCGGTCAACGAAACTTTTATAACAAATTCATTCGGATGTCTTTGGTCCGGCGAAGGTTCCATCTGCTGGAGGGATGAAATATATGGTCACCTTCACAGATGATTTCTCCAGGTTTACAAAAGTTTACTTCATGAAGGAGAAGAGTGAAGTGTTTGGTCACTTCAAACACTATAAAGCATGGGCTGAAAAACTTCATAATTCATCTATTTTGCAGCTCAGATCGGACAATGGTGGTGAATATACATCGAAAGAATTTGAAATCTTTTTACTCGAGGAAGGCATTAGTCATCTATTGCGTGTTCGATAGTCCCCGGAACAAAATGGGGTGTCAGAAAGGTTGAATAGAACTCTCACGGAAAGCTCTAGGTCTATGCTCGCAGATAAAACTTTGTATCCAAAATTCTGGGCTGAGGCTCTAAACTGTGCAGTTTATATTAAAAATAGGATAGGATCAAGATCGGTAGAAACAACTCCCAACGAAATCTGGACAGGTAGCAAACCAGATGTTAGCCATTTCAAGGTCTTTGGTAGTCAATGCTTTATATTGGATACGTCTACAGATACATGGAAAATGGAACTGAAGGGATTACCGGGTATTCTGTTAGGATATGATGATCACTCAAAAGGTTATAGAGTCTTTGTGTTTGAAAGGCAGAAAAAAGTTGTAGCTACAAACATCTTTGTTAAAGATGAACTAGACTCCATAGATTTATTTCAAATGACAGAGCAACAAAAGCAACAAAAAGTACAGGAGTATGTCATCTTAGATTGCATGCAGGAAATTGTCCCGCAGATTCCACAAACTCCGGTAATGACTCCGGAGTCAGACTCTCTCCAAGTTCCTCACCAACTTCGGGTCCAGACGGACCAACAGCGCAATCAGGAACACACGGATCGCAACCAACGCAATCAGCAAGACACGGATCGCAACCTGCGCAATCAGCGCAATGCGCGGCATCCGACGATCTCAGCCTCAGAATTTCCGGGGGGAAGAAGATCAAGCAGCCGCCTGCAAGCAAGCTCTCACTTTGCCTACTCGGCAGTCTCAGGAGAGCCCTTGACCATCGAAGAGGCCTTGTTATCACCAGAGCGGCATCATTGGATTGAGGCGGCAAACGACGAAATGAAGTCGATCATGGAGGCTCAAACATGGGAGCTTGTGGACCTTCCTCCGGACCGAAAAGCGATCGGCAGCAAATGGGTATTCAAGGTGAAGTTAAATCCCGATAACACCATTGAACGCTATAAGGCCAGACTTGTGGCGAAGGGATACAATCAAAAGGAAGGAATCGATTTTGAAGAAACATTTTCTCCGGTTGTAAGATTTCCAACAGTTAGGATTTTGCTGTCCCTAGCTGCTATAGAAGATATGGAAATCCATCAGATGGATGTAAAAACGGCCTTTTTGCATGGAGAACTAGAAGAGACCATTTACATGCACCAGCCTGAAAAGTATGTGGAACTAGGAAAAGAGCACTTAGTATGCAAGTTGCTAAAATATTTGTACGGCCTAAAACAGGCCCGCAGACAATGGAATATAAAGCTTGATGAATTCTTGACTAGTCTAGGATTTCAAAGGATAAGTTCTGATCACTCTGTCTACGTTCTAAAGGGTGAAAATGGGATAGTGTATATAGCAGTATATGTAGATGATTTGCTATTAATTAGTAAATCAATGGCTGAAATTAACAAAATCAAAACTGCTCTAAACTCACGGTTCGAGATGAAAGACCTCGGTGAGGCAAAATATATTTTGGGTATCCAGGTAGAGAGGGACAGAAATAAGAAAATAATAAAACTGACTCAAAAAGAGGCTATTGGAAACATGTTAGATGAGTACGGAATGCGGGGGGCAAAAGGATGTTTAACTCCAATGGAGTTTCGGCAGAAGTTAGAGGGAAAAGAGACAGAACCAGGTGTCATTGTTAGCGAGTATTTAGAATCAGGGGAGAATGATCCTATGACAATAATACCTTATAGACAGATAGTGGGAAGCTTAATATACTTCATGAATTGTACCCGTCCTGACATAGCTGCAGCAGTCGGGGTATTGAGTAGGAGTCTAGAGAATCCGAGAAAATCTGACTTTGACGCAGCAAGGAGAGTCTTAAAATATTTGGCCGGAACTAAAGACCTCAAACTCACACTAGGCGGAGGAGAAGTCAAGCTGCAAACATGGAGTGATGCAAGCTATGGCGACATGCCAAGCCGGAAATCTACCACGAGATTCGTTCTACAAGTTGGGAACGGTACTTGCTGCTGGAGCAGCAAACTTCAAAAGGTGACAGCACAGTCGACAATGGAGTCAGAATATATGGCAGCAAGCTCGGCCCTCAAAGAACTCTTATGGGTAAAATCCATGTTACAAGAACTAGGATACATGCAACTCGGTCCACAGGTGATCTGGTGTGATAACCAGGCTGCCATTGCCATTGCTTCTAACGCGAGTCATCACTTCAAAAACCAGCACATGGATGTACGATTACACTTTGTAAGAGAAAAAGTGTTCTCTAGAGTGATTAAATTATGTTACTTACCAGATGCAAAAATGATTGCGGATATGCTCACTAAAGCTCTTCCTGCTCCTAAGCTGAAGTATTGTAGGGAAGCTGTGGGATTAAGTGAATAGTTGAATTGCTGCACTGCTATATTGCTATGCTGCGATACTGCTCTAGTTTATCACCGCAGCTGCGCTGGTATACTGAGTCTAAAGCTTTAGGGGAGTGTTGTCTTTTGGAAAGCTCTCAGTCTCAGAGCAGCGCAGCAACGCAACAACTATACAGACAGCAGCGCAGCTGCTATACGGAAGAGCAGCGCAGCTGCTATACAGCAGAGCTGCGCAGCAACGCAGCAGCATAGCAACGCAGCAGCGAAGCTGCGATACAGAGGACAAACGCAGCTGCGGTCACTTTGGATAAGATCCGTACAGACAACGCAGCTGCTACTATCTTGTATATGATTTGGTGCAGGACACCGCAGCCGCGGGTGAGATAAATGTGATCCGGTACGGGACAACGCAGCTGCGATTGATATGAATCTTGTCAACGGACGAGATTCATAAGATTATCACAAGTGACTTAGCCGACAAGTATTTGTACAATAACTTAATATAGATTCTGAGTAATATTGACTGTACAATGATAGATTGGGTTGGCACGATCAAAAACACGTAGATCTCAGTAGGTGGGTTGATTCTGGACGTACCTCTCAGGTACACTGTTATCGGCGGTAGAACACCGAAAGTATAAGACTTAGGACTTAGAACATTTTTATGTATCCAAACTTCCAAGTAGTAAAACTGAAGACAGTTTTTGGGAAACTTCTGAGTATTATATCTTGAGTGTTGTTGGGTCAATTGTGCTGAAACTTTGGGAGTTGTCAGTGTTTATGTTACTCTATATTCTGATAGAGTTTTGTGAGATTTGGATGCTTGTATAATAATTGGTGATCACTTAAGAACAGCTGTTTGGTAGGATTCTTGATAGCTTCTGAGAGTGTATCATGTCTACTTCTACTACTACTGCTGCTCCTCCACCTGCACCGGTGGTTGTAGAAAAACAAATATTAGTGTTGTGTATCTGCAGGGTTTTGCCGATAATCGATATGTACTTTTTTTTGGCTTGCCGATAATCGATGTATTGGCACGATACATCGAAACTGGTGTTATCGCCGAAAAAAATCGGTTTTTATCACAATAACACCATTACCGATAACTATCGGTGATAATTGTACGGTTCGTACCGTACAACTGTACGACTGTACGGCTTATTCCGTCGCATTGAACTTCCGCTACACTGTATACAGAGTACGGAACAGATTGTTACACGTGGCATGCTATGCTTTATACAATGAAAAATATAATACAGTACATTATATAGTACTATTATATAGCGTACTATGTTTTTTCCACTTATCGGCGATAAGGAATTTGTTGGTATTGGAGCGATATATCGGGACCTTTGACCGTTCGATAACCGACAACTATCGGTATCGGTGTTATCGCGATATATATCTTGCCGATAAACAACACTACTAAATATGCCCCATCCTTTCTTCATGTCCACCTTTTTGTTGTAAAAATATGTTTTCCTATGGTTGTAAGCATCTTTTCATCTATCAAATTAGACATCGTAAGCTGCCAAAGAGGCTATGCAGACGTAGTTTGGATATCTTTTTGTTTTTCGTTTTATATTTATTAAAAATTCATATGGTTATACTATTCTTGTGTTTAATTTCTAATCTGCACACCATTGCCACCATTGCTGTTTGATGCATGTACATTGCTTGTTTTAATCTTCACTTATTATGACTTTAACGGAGAGACATCAAGTTCTTAACTTGGTCATGAAGTTTGAGGTTGTTTTTGTCATTTCATGATTTTGAGACTTATATTTGTGCAGAGAATTTGGCCTTCGAGAAGAATACTTCCATGAGCTCCACATTTGTTGAAGTAGATGGCATCCCCAATGAGGCCTTCTATGGAGTGGATGGCTCGAGTTGGGGAAGGTGGTTTCACACTTTTAATGAGCCGACTAATTGGTGGAATGTAGATTTGGGAAACTCATATTTGGTCGGAGAAGTGCAGCTGTTCAATCGCATTTGTTGCCTCCTTGATTTTACTTGTTCCGTATGCTGGATGCGAATGACGGGAATCGAAGTTTGGATCACAAATTCGAGTGACTCTTATAGTTCCAATGGAGCCGAATGCAGTCCAGACGCATATTTTAATTACGACAGCGGTGCGTCAAGCTTTCCGTTTGTCAAGACTTGTTATCGCGTGGGAAGATATGTGTGGGTGGTATTGCGAATTGGAGATTTTTTGCATCTAAGTGAGTTGCGAGTTCTACGAGGAGGTATGTGATTCATAAGTGCGTTTTTTAGGATTTAAGTTTTTATAGTGGATTGGTATGTGATCGTTACGATAATAAAGTTGGGGTTTTTTCTGTGTTTGTGGTTGATTGGTGTGTTGTTCTCATGTGTCTATCAAAACAATTTTGAGGTTTTTGAGGTCATGGCGGATTGGCATATTATCTTATCTGCCTACAGTTTTCCGATTTTTTAATAGGTTGGTGTGTATTCTTGTGCCATTGAAAAGATTTTTGCAGATTTTAAAATATGGTGAGTTAGTGTGTGATTCTTGTATGCCTGTTAAAACTATTAAAATGAAATGGGGAATTTGGAATGTGGTCCTCGTGTGACTATTATGAACCTTAATGAAGTTTTGATGTTCCTTAGAGGATTACTATGTAAAAGTAGGTGACTTTTCAAAACATTGTTCAGGTTATGTTGTACACGAGAACGTTTACATTTTTTTCTCCTTTAGTTTACTCGTTAGTGGAATAGGTACAAAGAGAGTCATGTAAACTGAAGTGATATAAATAGACAAAGCATTGGGGCGAAACTCATAGGCATAAAGTCATTCAATTTTTGTTTAAATTCACAACAATTTTTGTTTTGGATCAGATCCCCTATCTATTTCACCTCCTCCGCCCTCACCTCCTCTGCCTCCTCCACCTAGACCACCACCTCCGCCACCAAAATGTGACCTCGTAGAAGGTTATATTATATGGGGCACCTCTAGTGTTGACTCACTCACAACTGGATCTGCTTAGGGTTGTTGTTCATACTACCATACAGTAAGAATTTGCGTGGCTTTCTCCTTTAACAAAGTGAACAACAGTTGTTCCCTCAAATACGGCGTTTCACGAGTTACGTACGAGGAATCTCCTGAGTCCTTCGTCTCCGGTTTTGTAGGAGGTACGCAATGACACCTTTTGCTCGTAAAGATAATAGGTGGTGTGCCCAATCACATACAAAATAATGGAAAGAAATGGAGCTTCTTGTTGCTTCTTGGAAAGGAATCGGACACGTGGTGTTAGAGTCCGCTATCGCAAAAGTCAAAATTTCAGATACCCAAATCCGACATTTTTTTTTTTTCAAAATCTGAACACCCTGAAAACCGGCCGGGATATGTCACGCTCCTAAATTCTTACCCGGTACCTGATACGCGTTTATCGGAAAAAAATTTAACCGGAACTCACCTTCTCGCGACTCCAGTACCAGCCCGTACCCTAATAAGTACAGAATTAGTCGTACATCTCTCTTACACCTTCCACAATACACAAGAGTTTAAAGAACAATAATGTTGGATAGTATGGATACTTTTGTACCGTACATGTACTGTAGTAGAACGTACCTACGAAACCTTAAATTTATTTCGTTTTTTGTTAAGCCGGCCGTACCCTAATTTGTTTTTTTTTTTCTATATCACCAAGCCGAATCTGGCTGGCCCCCAAAATTTACACCCGAATCCGTTCCGGACCTGACGCGGCCGGGCGGGTACGGATCTGGTAAGGATCTGGTGCGGATTCGTGTACACGATCGCGACCTCCGCTAGAGTCATAGGGCTGCCTCAGAGGTCGCAAACGGTCAACCGAAACCGTGACCGACCGTTAAGCGACCGCCCGCCCCGGATCCGGAACGGATACGGTTGCCAAATTTTGGGGGTTGGGCTGTTTCGATCGGTTGATTCACCAGGAAAAAATAAACGGTCGGTTACTGTCAACCAAAAAATATGAAAATTTTGTACTGTCCCTATAATCCAACATTCTTGTACTTTGTACTCTTTGGGCATTGTGGAAGTACGTGACATCATGATTAGCGTCGCAAATCTGACACGGTATTGTAGTAAGCTATTTATTTCGCAAATAAAAGCGAACGCGACAAAGCGTCGCAAATCTGACACGGTAGTACACTATTCATTTCGCAAATCTTAGGGAACGCGACAAAGTGTCGCAAATCTGACACAGTAGTACACTATTCATTTCGAAAATCTTAGGGAACGCGACAAAGCGTCGCAAATCTGACACAGTAGTACACTATTTATTTTGCAAATCTTAGGGAACGCGACAAAGCGTCGCAAATCTGACACGGTAGTAACACTATTCATTTCACAAATCTTAGGGAACGCGACAAATCGTAATTATTGGCTTATTACGTCGTACATTGATTAATTTTGTACTTTTTCAGTTACAAGCGGGCTAGGTTAGTCGCTAAAAATCAAGATTTGGATAATTCTTTTTTTTTCGAAACGACGGTCGGCTAACGGTTCACAATTTTGGAGCGTGACAAAACTCAGTCAGGCGTCGGTTACTCTGATTTTGAAAAAAAAAAACGGTCGGTTTCAGGTATGAATTTTTTTGACTTTTGCGACCTCTAGACTGCCTATAGCCACTCTACTCGATATGGAAGATATAAAAGGAGGCAGCTAAGAGAGTCCTTAGATATCTTATAGAGATTAGTGATCTTTGGTTGCATTTGGGTGGGAACAATATTGACATCACCACTTGGAGTGATGCCAGCTATGGGGATGCTCGTAGGAGGAGATGCACATCTGGATATGTATTGTATGTGGGTGTTGGGGCTTGCTGGTGGAGTAGCAAGCACCAAAAGGTCATTGCTCAATCCACCATGGAGGCTGAGTACATGGCTTCCTGCTCTGTTGTAAAAGAATTAATGTGGGTCAAGTCTTTGCTTGGTGAGCTTGGATATCTTAAAAGTGGTGTCCAAAAAGTGTTTTGTGATAATCAGGCTGCCATTGCCATTTCTGCCAATCCTAAACATCACTTTAAAGCCAAACACATGGATATTAGACTTCGTTTTGTTAAGGAGAAAGTAGAAAACAAGATAACTTGTTTGGAGTATAAACCAGATAGTGAAATGGTAGCAGATATGATGACCAAACCTGTGCCTTCCCCTAAACTAATTTTTCTGCCGAGAGAAGTGTGGTCTTAAAATAAAGAGTAACTAGAAAATAAGGGGAGTGTAGAAATTAAAGGATATTTAGTATTTTCTAGGTTTTGTACAATGTAGAAAAGAAGCAAGGGCAGTCTTCCTTTAACTCCTCTCTCTAGCTCCCACACTTGTTGCAGTCAATGAAAGTTGGAGAAGAAGATAGAGCCATGGCCGCCTATGCTATCTCGACGGGGACAGACATTAGATTGGTAGATTTTACCAAAAAATATCTTGACAGACTCAGGATTTGAACCTGGTACCTGCCGTCCGTGAGGGTAGCCGGTAGCCGATTGACTAAGCCAATTAGTCTAAGATCAAGGTTAGAGGACATAAGGTTTGATAGCTATTTAAATGTTAACACGTAGGCTATTTCATTTAACGGGATATTATCACATAGATAAAGTTTGTAATGTACGGCGTACGGAACATCCGAAACAAATACCGCGCATCTTGTTTCGAAGACGAAACAAATATTGCGCAAGTATTTATAACGGCCACGATTATAATCCGGCTTAATCAGACGGCCACGACACATGTCGAGATCGCAAAATAGGTTTTCGGCGGTTTACGGTCGACGTCACATCAATTGCCACGTGGCACAATCACATTAGATTACGGCATCTCAGGGATTACAGAAACGAATCCAAAAGTGACATGTGTCGACTTGTTGGCCATGTCGTACAATGGCCGTACAGAAAGCACACTGACACTTGTATCTTTATGTACGATACATTATTATAATAGGTGCCGTACTTCACTAGATAGAAATTTAGAGAGAGATAGGACTTAGTAAAATTTGATAGATTGGACCCTCTCTTGTAGAGAGCTTCTGTACAAAAGGTTAACTTTGACCCTTCATAACTTACTAGTCAGGGGAGAAAATTCAAAGATTCTTTTTGCTATAGACTCAAGGGAGTCTTGCCTTCACAGGGGTGAAGGTGGTCTGTGTTTTTTTCTGTCAGGGTGGCAGTTATACTTGCTGAAACACAAAGGGGTCAGGGTTATCCTAGAGGCTTCGGTTGAGCTGCCTACTCTGAGGACCAATGGAGGTTTCACAATTACACCTTTCCATTCTCATAAAAATCAAGGATCAACCAATTCATTACTCGAAATCGAGTAATCTTCTTTGAAACTTGCTGAATTTTTCGGTTCGACACTAGGACGTTTCCGTAATTATTACACGGTGAGTCCAATTCTCTGGTAGTAGCGCCTTACACGAGAGGGTATAGGTCAGGTGATGCCAATCTTTACTTGGTTGGTAAGGTTCATGGGTTTCGATACAATCCATGTCCTCTTCGGCTAGAGGTTGTAAAAATCCAGTCGTAGTTGTGTTTTTCGCCGCATAAAAGGTAGTAGTATAGGAAGTAATGGGCCACATATTTGCAATAATAAAGTAAACGTATTGGCCAAAAATAAGATTGCAATAGCCAAGGTAAATAGAGAATGTGGAAATACAGTGCCAATGTTGGACTGAACGCTTGACATATATACCAAGTAAAAATAAAGAAGTGGGACAAAATAGAGGATAACCTTTCCCCAAACTTTTGGTGTTCAAAATTTGAATTTTAATATTTTGCGTGTTAGTGAATTATCCAAATATTTTAGACGACACATAGAAAGCAAGAAAGTGTCAAATTTTGCGTCAGTTTTGGGAGAGTGACAATGCACGTGGAAGACGATGGATGATTTTCATGAAAGTGCCATGGTAATTGCTTGCTGCTTATTGAATGTACGAGTCGTTTTTGGAATGGCGACGGGTATGACATGTGGTTTGTGTCACGTCGTGCTAGAGCCGTAATGTTTGCGTGGATATAAAATTGTCCACGTGTAATTATGTGCGACCAATCACATTATGTTTGAGACGAGATGGTTATTGAGATTGTACATTTGGAACCAATATAGAATAAACGTTTACTCTAATAAATCATAACATTAACGATAATACCGGTCACAAGCCGAAAAGACAAATGGGAGTGCAACCTTTTTAGAGTCAACACATATATTAGCATTAGTTCACTCTAATAAAACAAAACATCGCGACATTATTAGCGTTAAAAACCCTTTATTAACGTACAATATCGAGGTATAACAGACAAGCGACTAAGTTTTTTGACAACAAACGTTGCGTAAACGCTACAACCGTAAAAGTTACACATTTTACAATTGGACAAAAAGTGTACGTTTTACGACGTAGCGCTGACGCTTAACTGCGATAAAATAGTATAACATTTACGTAAGAATCTTTTACGTGACAGCGTACGATTTCAAAAAAATTGTACACGAAATATATTAGTGTAAACATGTTTGCGACCGATATTTTTTTATTCAAGACCCAAATTTGCATTAGTAAACAATTAGAATGTATGTTTTTTATCAAAATTTTCAAATTCCTAATAAGCGTAAATCACTGTAATTATTCCTATACGCTAACGAAACTTGTAAGATAATAGCGATTGGCGGTGTATCATCCACATAATGAGCAATCGACAAGATAAACCGATGGTACCATTCGCCACTGTTGCCTCGTCCGTCATTTCGTTTTGCACCAGTCCGGTTGTTGGTGCGAATGGCCATTCGTCGTCAGCCCCTCCTTATGTTGCTTCCAAAATTTCCTAGTTGTCCAATTCGTACGGATTTCGACTTTTTTACAATTTTTACGTGGCATAAGTTGCTTTCA
This sequence comes from Zygnema cylindricum, assembly GCA_037447655.1. NCBI lineage: Eukaryota > Viridiplantae > Streptophyta > Zygnematophyceae > Zygnematales > Zygnemataceae > Zygnema > Zygnema cylindricum. Next base: position 265,982 of record JBBHKE010002842.1, read on the forward strand.
TACCGTTCGTTAGTTTTTGATGTACTATGTACGAAAATGTACGGAAACCATCCCATTAACCCTAAAAAATCTTTAAAAAATCCTAGAAAGTACGAGAAACTTATTGAAATGTACGGCATTGTAAGATAGGTGCACCATTAAAAACCTAAGAGTATAAATAATGTAAGGTAGTTGTAGTGTAATTTATCAAGTGTACGAAATGCACGGGAAGTACCCGAAACACCCTAAAATCCCCCCTATAAAATTACTCAAATATACGGACGATATACGTAGATGTATGAAAGATGTAACTCCATATAACTGAAATATACGGAAATGTAGGAAATTGTACCCTAAAAATCTCAAAATAATAATCGTCAAAAATACGAAAATATACAGACATTGTACGTAGATGTACAAATAAAAGTTGGCTATTTAACAGAAATATATGAGAATGCACGAGAATGAACCCTAAAATTCCACAAACCGCCCTTCATAACCCTAAAAGTATTGAAATGTACAAAGACAGTACGCAAATGTACAAAAAAATATAGGTACGTAGTCTGGCACGCATTTTATTACATTTTCATCATCGTTAAATGCGTATCTTGCGTAGTATTCGAGCGTTCGTTTCGTGCGTATTATGCATACGGAACATCTATGCAAAATTTCGTGTAGTCAATTTTAATAAAGCTATTACTTCAGTAACTATACTGCAGTGGTAATCGGCAGTGACGGTTTTTGATTCCTCGGTTGTTCTCTTGTAAAGCATGCGTTGTAAAAAATCAGACTGTCGTTGTCACAATCATGCCTACTTTAGCACTCCGTACTTTTTCTTAAACCTTCTTCATCTCCTTGTTAATCTTCCTTTAGTACTGTGGCCGCGTTAAGCCATTATTGTTTTTTTTTTTTAAACGCATCTCAAGTTTAGGCATCCATCTACTTTCTTGGTTGTTTTGAATCGTTAACAATTTTGGTCTTGCTATCCTCATCTTCGGTAATTCCACGTGGACACCTTGTGAATACTTATTAATTTGTTAGTCTTGAAAATAACGAAATCGCTCCCTAAAAACTTGTTTTTACTGCACAATTGTTGAGTTTTCAATTGGATTGCAGGTTGTTTGAGCTATATCGTTTAGTTTTTTGTCAAATATCAAAGCCAATTTCGCAACGTTTTGTTTTAATCAATGTGTAGACAAGACATGTTTATTATGCACTATGCAATAATTAAAACTGATGTGTTACTCGTGTTCTGTATTATTACGAACATTATTTTGTGGTGTTGATAGAATTATCTCAGTTGTTTTTGTTTTTATGGATTACGTAAACATGAACCAAAGCTTACATGTGTGCATCATTGCTTGCCCGTCATATAATTTATACACTTCACGTAATTACTGCTGCATCCTCTTCACATAACATAACAAATTCAACATTTATGAGTGTAGCACGTGCTTCAGCTTCTGCAGTACACCGTGAATTGCTATTGAGGTTAATAATTTTAATTATTACATGTGTGCAACAGCTTCTGGAGTAGCTTCCGTTTATAGGAAACCTTCGAAGGCAAATGGTCCTCCGAAACAAGGTTAGTCTAGAATTCACATATTTTTTTGAAAGACATTTGCATTTAGTGTTGGGGGGCATCATTTTGAAAAGGATTTTGTAACGCTGGTAAATATTTTCATTTGCCTTCGCTCGTATAGATACGCCGTTCAGACTTTGTAATTTTCAAATATTTCAATATTTTTGATCGGCTGAACAGGATCCTACGTGGTTCGAGTTATAATCTAGCACGTAAGCAATTGGTACCTCGTTGGCACGACCTTGTGGAGAAGTGATACAAATATTATTGCCAGTAAACGTGTCCGTACAATTATTGGGAACGCTTGATGGATAAGTGATACAATTATTACTGCGAGTCAACGTGTCCGTACAATTACTGGGAACGCCTGATGGACAACGACCCTCACATAAAAGTTTGAAGCAAATGCTTCGCCAATGAATATCTAACGGTCTGTGTGAACTCTCATGCCTTTGGAGCATATTGGCAAGATTTTTTGAAATGTTGTTCGTGAATAAAAACCTTTGGAGCATATTGGCAAGATTCTCTATAATGTTGTTTGCGGATAAAAACAAAAAAAGGTACAACGTAGTAAGGAGAGTTCCGGATTTTTGTAAACAACTACATTTTTCGTCCGATGGAACTTCACTAAATAACTTTTCCGCACTCCTACAATACGATGTGGGAGTAATTCCTAGTGTTGCGTATCGGCAAGTTTTTGCCGATAATCTATATGTACCTTTTTTGGCTGGTTGGCACAACATATCGAAATTGGTGTTATTTCCAATAAAAAACCGAATCGGTTTTTCATCGCGACATCACTGGTATCTATAACTATCGGCGATAAGTGCGCGGTTCATATAGTATGATTGTACGGTTCATTCTGTCGTATTGATCCGACGTTATTCCGCTACACAGTACGGAACAACTTGCTACATGTGGCATGCAACGCTATATACAATGAAAAATACAAAATTGTGTGTTATAAAGTACTATTATGTAGCGTACAATATTTCTTCTACTTATTGCCGATAAGGAAATTGTTGGCCTCGCACCCATATATCGAGACCCTTGACCGCTCGATATTATAACTATCGGTATCGGCGTTAATCGCGATTAATTTCTTGTGGATACACAACAGTGACATCACTACACCGCGACTCGTAATTAGAGTAAAGAAATAATTAGAGGAAAAAAATGAAAAATAATAATTAGATGTTATTAACACTAGTTTGGGTATTTAACCCTTTTTCAAAAAAAAAAAATTACTCTAATTTATCAATAACTCCAATTTGGGTTTCTTTCCGTAATAATTATCCGCCCTGAATATCTTTAGTGTAAATTTGGTACACGTACATAATGTGACAAAACGTACATTTTTCACGTCATTATGACATTTGCATTAAGCAGTCTATGAAAACGCAGTTACATGATAACGGCCTGTATTAAATCATTTTTTGTACTTTATTAGTTAATAAACTACAGCTTTGCACGGTCAGATACCGACCGTACACCACACTATTTAAAACGACACTATATTAGAGTTCGGAACGCTCATTCAAAAACTACCTTAAATAATGTAAAGAATAATTTAGAATTATGTACTCTATTTAGGGTGATAGAGTTGAAATTAGGGGTGACGGAATTAGCGTAAATAATGCTAATTATGATTCGCGGTGTACTAATTAGTAATTACGGCCCGAGATGGCCCGGCCCGGAATACGATTGGAGTTTGTTCTTTGTAGATAGTGAAAGCATAGTTCAAAAGTAGGTGAAAGTAGGCCCAAACAATATGCCTATTGTATGCAAAACATACAATATGACCTTAATACCCATATTGTATTCGGACCTATTCGGACCAATTAAAACATTCAGACCAAAAATTAAACCAATTAAAACATTCGGACCATTTTTTTTTTTACACTGTCAGATTCGGACGATCGGACGGCCGTTGATCAAAGAGCGATCTAAGAAGATCACATGAAAAGCCCATAACACAACTTACAATAAAGGCGCCGACCAAAGGCCTACCATAAAAACGCCTACTTTTGAACTATGAGTGAGGGTGTGTCCCCATGTGCATAAGTAAGGGTTTTTTCTGTCGTTTTGCCGTAAAACTTAGCGCCGTACTGCCTAAGTTGCAACCGTACGAAGGAATCACAAATTTGTAGAGTACAATTTGCGTCATCCCTGAACTTAGGATGTACGAAAAGTTGTCGTCTTGTGCTTTTCGACCCACTTCGACGACAAAAAACGTCATCTTCAACCTTATCTTTAAAACACATGCGCGATGTGATTTAAAATTAGGTTTTTTCGATTGACAAATAGGAACATATTTTCGCGCGTGCCGTAAATTTCGACAAAAATCCTACGATTTCCAAGGACAAAGAAAAGTACATAGTTCGCTATGTTTTGTCCGTTTCCGTTCTAATACGACAAAGATAGGTACACAATTTGTTTGGATTTGTCCGTTTTCGTCTAGTACGGATTTCTTTTTTTGCAGGGGTCTTCAAATTCCGATGCCATTTCACGTCGACCGGACAGGAGACGCGAAGGCAAAGCGCCTCATCTTCGACCGTGAAATTGCATAGGCTGGAAAGCGGTACGTCTACAATGTCACGGTAAGACATGCGACGTCACATGCAGGTACAAAAAATATCGTGCGACCACAGATTGTCGACGTTGACAACCGTCACAGGTATTGTTGACGTGTACAATCGTCACAAGCGTAAGTTACGATTTCGTCATTACAGACATAGGGACACTTGAAAACCGGGTCCGGCGGATCCGCGCTAAAATACAAAGTAATTTCGCTAAGTTACAAATACATGGGACACACCCTGAAAGCCTCCCCACATTTTGCAGTCCTAGTCAGGGCTACCGTACTCGCTGCCTTTCGATACGGACAAATTTGGTACGGACGTACACGCTTTTTATTGCTTTGATGTTTGTGCAAAACCGTAGAGGCCTGTTTTGTCGGTCTGTGAACATTTTCATAACCACGAGAGAAGGGAAAGGTCAAGGAATTTACGATTTCGGATAAGGATTCAGATTTTGTGCGAGAGCCAATGTCAATTCCTCCAAACGAGTTCTGCGCAGATTCTGTCGTCGAATCAGAGCCTTGCACGGCTCATGCATGCGCTCGAAAGTCGAAACCATTGGCGTCGGTGACACAGCTGAGATGTACAGCCGCCGTACTAAAGTACAGTACAAAGCACATTTTGTTTTCTTCTAGCCAATAGGGTTACATTTTCAGTAACTTTACAGTACAGTACAGTACGGCACCGCAAACATGTGGTCGATTGGGGCTTCCAATACTTTTTGTCGAACGTGCTGCAGTAGCATCAGCAGAATTACGAGATGCTGGCACGCGTCGCATATCCAATTATTCAACAATTTTCCTGCGCCAGCAAGTCGACGACTTTGAAAAAAAATCGAATGGCTTGTGTTTTGTCACCATGTACGGTCATAATTGAATTCCATCCTCGCATCAGAAAATTACCGAAGGAAAGCCTTCGATCATTGCCGCCGTCCGATGACTGCCGATTTATATCGGACGTGACGAAGCATCGCGATTGCATATATTCGATTCATTACTGTACGACTCGAAAGAGATATGCAAGGTCAAAATCCGTACATTCAGATTGTACAACCCAATCTGCAACTGGACTGTACTGTCCTGTAGTGTCCGACCAGAAACGACAAACTGGCGGAGATATGCGAAGAAAACACACGACTTTTTTTCCAAATTGTACCCGAAGAAAAACAACGACTGAACCGTCTTTAGAAAAATGGCACGAACCGACAATCCGTACAAAAGTACATATAATCCAGTCCCGCCCCGTTTTGTCCGTTTCCCAACAGCTTTCGGTCTCGCGTTCCTTATATTCGCCTCGTCTCTCTCCCTCCTTCCAATTCTCGACGCTTGTCCACATGGGAAGGGAGAGCTCGCCGTACAGGGATTGTGCCACGTGGCGCACCGACATGATTCGGCGTATCCTAGTCCTGGTTCTCACGTGTACGGCTTTTGCTCATCCGGTGTGCGGTAAAGCTCTGACCTGTACTTGTGTACGGAAGGCCAGGGAGGAGAAGAGGGGGGAGAGGAGGGTGTTGTTTTCCCATCTGTGACGTGACAGGCGTTTATTCTGTTTCTATAATCGGTTTGTTTGTAAAACATTGTTTATTTTTGAGATTTTGTGATCATGTTTTTTTTTTCCTTTGTTTTTTTTTGAAGGGATGTTTGGAATTCATGGAAAGTAATATTGATAAATAAAAATACATTTCTTCTCTCTAGGATTAATTTTATTTATTTGGGTTTCTATTTTTATTTTTTTTGTATTCCCAAATATCGTTCGAGATTTTTTCGTAACATGCCAACATTCTCCTCCTTTTTCAATTTTCCCAATGTCGGAAATAAGACATGATGATCATCCACACTATTTGTCATCGAATAGATTCCCTATGCTATTTTTTTATGTTTATATATATATATATATATATTTTTTTTTCATGGTATCCAGAGATCTTCTATTTTAGGACCAAAGTCTTTTAAAATTTATAAAGATGTAAAAAAAATGAATGAACACACTTGTTGGTCTGGAAATTCTTTCGCGTTTTTTTTTATTTTTTTATTTCTCCCTTTGTTTGGTTTTCATTTTTTGGATGACCTTGTATTTTCGGATTTGATTTTTTTTCCTTTGAATTATACACACTATTTTAGGTGTGATGTTTTTATAAGTTTTAAAAGATTAAACTATTTTAACATTTTGATAAATATGGCTCTATTTATGATTTCTAACGTTGTATTTTTCGATCCCTTGTAATTTTTCGCTGGTTGAAAAGTCTAGACATATATATATTCCCAAATTCTAAACATTTAATGGTTTTTAAAAGGTCAAAAAAAATTATTAGACTTCCAAAAGTTTGAAGATTTAAGGATGTTTCCTCTCGTTTGCATATTTTTTGATTGGATTTGTCCATCTAATGTCATCAAAATAGTTTGAAGACTAAATTAGTATCGAAATTGACTGTCATATGGCAAGTCAAAAAAGTTATACATTCGGATTGGCTTTTGCCATAATCCACATTGTTTTGAAAATGTTCATGGCTTTTGAAAAGGTTTAGAAAACTTGGATTTATTCGTTTTCTATTTTGTCCATAGTGCGTCAATGTTTTTCACTTAAAAATTGTGCAATGATTTGATGTTTCAAAAATGAAAGTAGTTAATGAATTAATAATGGTAATATAATATAATATATAAAAATATAATATTAATAATTGATACATTATTAGTAACATTAACATTAAGCAATTTCAAAATGAGGCAATTTCATGCACTTGAACTTTAAATTCAAGTGTGACGTCTTATTTTGAAACAAAAAGGGTGTGGCATTCCACACATTTGGTGTTTGCCATGTTCCACACGTGGGAAAGTGGAGGTCTCGAGCCCGGGCCCTCCTCTTTCTCTCTCTCTCTCTCTCTCTCTCTCTCTCTCTCTCTCTCTCTCTCTCTCTCTCTCTCTCTCTCTCTCTCTC
>JBBHKE010002842.1:273065-298778 GCA_037447655.1 Zygnema cylindricum
AAGGGATGAGAGGGAGAGGGATAGGGAGAGGGGTAGAGGTAGGGAGAGGGAGAGGGAGAGGGAGAGGGAGAGGAAGGGAGGTGAATGTCGTGAGGCGTATAGGACCGACGCTCGTGCCCTTCAAAAACGTTTTTCTATATATATATGTATGCATGTATATATATCTATATCTATATATGTATATATCTATATGTAAATATATATATAATATATATATGTATAATATACATGTGTGGGGGGGGCGGACCAGAGCGCGGCATGGAATGGCTCAGCTATTTCTATGCAACAAGGGATAACGGAATTTGAGGACCTTTTTGAATCCAAAAGCAACCTCTTTACATGGTATCAAGTACTACGTTGACAACCATTTAGCATGATATCTAATACCCCTTTAACCACCTTTTGTCGCATGTGTTTTAACCTTTAACCAGGTGCTAGTTGTGGGAACTGTACCGATCCATCATGTTGCGTGAATGGAGAGTGCAAAAGTCAATCTTTTTGCAAAAACTTCCCGTGCTCGCAGCCAGGATATGCGGAGTGCTGTAAGTGGAGGGAAGGAGAGGGAGAGGGAGAGGGAGAGGGAGAGGGATGGAGATGGGGAGAGGGATAGGGAGAGGGAGAGTAGGGAATGGTGGGGTAGATGAATCTATTTCTGTCCGGTAGAAAGTGGGAGAGGGAGAGTAGGGAATGGTGGGGTAGATGAATCTATTTCTGTCCGGTAGAAAGAGGGAGAGGAGAGGGTGAGTTAGGGGGATGGGGGAGGGGGACGGGAGAGAATGGAGGGAGGGGAAGGGAAGAGGGCGGTAGTTGATTTGGGTAGTTTAACTATGGCGTTAAATTATTTGTTTATTTTTTTTTTTTTCGTCATGACCTTTTTAAACTTATATCCACTAGCATATTTTTATATTTGTTTTCCTTTACTTTTTGTTCATTCATCATCTGATCTTGAGTTGCTCATCTCTCTATTTCCTACCACACGCTTGAGTTTTTTTTTGGTTTTTTTTTGTTATGTATCTTAATAAAGATCTTTTCCCAACTTTTGAAAAATATTGTTTGTGAGATACTGATGAACGTCATGATTATTTCTTTTCGTTCTCTGCCCCTCTCTCTCTCCCTCTTCCTCCTCTCCCTCTCCAACTCTTCCCCTCCCTCTCTCTTCTATCCCTCTTTTTCGCTTGCCCCCTCTCCTTCTTTCTCTCTTTATCTTCTCACTCTCTCTCACTTTTTTTGGGTTTTTTCAGCTGTTTGTATAGGACCTCCGTGTGGTCAATATATCGAAAACGCTAAAATTATAAAGGCTTTGCCTTTTTTCTATTTGGGAGATTCCAGAACTTATGGAAGTTCTTTTTATTCACCAGGCGCTGATGTTACATTTGAGTACACTTCCCAGGCTAATCAAGTATGTTTTATGGGTATATTGGGGTTTAAATCTTTTAAATACCCCTTTGTTTTGAGAATAACTAAAATATGAAAAGACATCAATACCCAATATGATGCTTTTTCTGTTTTAATTCATTCGTCGAGGGACAATTCGATGGGAATTCTAAGTAGCAAGTCTTATTCGTTTGGTAAACTTTTTTTTTTTTTTGTTGAAGAATATCAAATACCCAGCTTGGTTTGTTTTACTATGTGTTAGGATTGTACGGAAGCGTATATTTTAGAAAACACTATTTTTAAGTAGCCTAAAAACTGCTAGTATATGTTTGTTTTATCCGAACCTTAAGTAGTGCAGATGTTTTTTGATTTCTAAAGTTTAATTAATTCTTTTGTTTTCTTTTGAATCTATAATGTTTGATGAAACGAGTGGTACACCTTGAATCGCTATTAGTGTTATTAACGCTTATTCGGCACCCCCAAATTTTGACACTTAAACCTTAATTACAATTAATAACACTATTTTTTTTTATCTTAAGTAAGGTATTGGTAAATTAGCGTTAATAACTCTAATTTACGATCATCTTTAATAGAGCGGTATATAGAGTGGTATTTTTTAGGCTGTACAAAATGGTACTTTGCTAAGTAATAAAGTACGAAACATGGATTGATAATAATCGCAAACGCACGTAAATCTGCGCTCAGAATAAATGGCAAAATGAGATCGTACCTATATAGTGTAGAGATATTGATTGCGGATCAATTGCAAGGGAGAAAACCCAAATTAGAGTTATGATACAATTAGAGCAAAAAGATGCGACGGTGTACGGTTTGTCAGATTTCGCACTTGTACCTATTTTAGTGTTTCGATCTTGATCGCAGATTCATCATAGGCGAACTTTACCCAAATTAGAGTTATGAATAAATTAGAGTAAAGAGTTTTTTTCCGAAACACGAAGAATCCAAATTGGAGTTAATAACACTAATTATGTTTTTACACTAATTATTTTTCTACAATAGTTACTTCTTATCGCTAATAGCGATTTACGTTGTAGCATTTCTAACATCATATAGGTTTTTGTAAAAGTACGAACAAATAACAAATAAAATATCTAATGAAAACAATCCCCTATATATTGTTCAAAGTGACTTAGTGAAAAACTGCACACTAATCATTGCTCAAATTGAGCTATTGATAATGACCGTCTAAATATTACTCATATTGACTTAAGGAGCGTTTTCCACTGATTATAGTGTTGTTTGATTCGAACTTTTTCAGTATGTGACGATCAGCACGTGCGACGAAATGTCATATAACACCGTACTTTATGTACTCGACGGATTTCAAAATACAATTGGTTACAATGACGACTCATGTGGCGCTGGTGCACTTTTGACAAGAGTCTTATTTATTGAATTCCAAGTCTACACTATTGTAAGTTTAAAAACAACTTATTTGACCTCTCGTTGTTTTACATTGTTAGAAAGGCGTGAGTTAAAGATTTTTTTTCTTCATTTCATTGGAAAGTTAAAGAATTGCTTGACTCTTTTTACGAAAGTTGAGATTTGTTTTTCTTTGTGAAAGAGTTCAGTTGTCAAATTTCTTTGCATCTTGACTACTTTTTGCAATAAATTTGGTTTTTTCTAGCTTTTAGTTGTTGTTTGTAAAATCCTAGTGGTACGATGAAAATGTCATCTACAAGAAGTAATATTTCATCAACATTCACAAAATAATATGCCTTTATTTGTTTTTTTTTTCATGCCTTTATTTGTTTAGATTATCGAAGCATATACAGGAGCAGATTATTACGATAACCCACCAGGGAGTGGGCCATTTTCTCTAAGGATAACTGTGGAAGGTCGGTTAGACATTTCCTTCATGTTCAAGAGTTTATGGGTTTTATGTATATAATCAACACTAAATATATCGACACTAAATCAAATAATATCCCACGTTGACACTTGATGATGTAGAATTTTATGTTGTACATAAACAATATTCTTTCCACAAACCTAAAAGAGAATCTATCCTTAAGAAGAATGTGTATTTAACCCATTTGCATAGAAGTCCTACCCAGTCACAATTTGGGTCATTTTGACAACCAAACCCAACTTGGGAATCACAATAATACTTCACCAATTTTTTTGACATGATTCTTATCACTCATAGTCACCATATTTGACATGTATTTTTGAAAAAATGGAGATTTTAGAATCAAAGTTTGTATTCATGAGTTGACTATCATCATCAGTAGGAGCATGTCGCCACAAATTTACTAATGAAAAAAAAAGTCGAATAAAAAATGACCTTCGTAGACTTCGTGTGAAAAAGTTGACATTTGTGAATTTTTTGGGAAGATCATTTGACATCCTCGGAAGTCACAAAAAATAACTTGTGAATCATGGACGAACTTTGTGCGCAAATAGGATACGAATGCCAAATAAATGGACATTTTTTTTAATTCCAAATGCAAATGTGGTGACCATAGGTACAACAAAGATGTCAAATTAGCCGCTTTTCAATAATCACTAAGTTTTCTCTCCTGGTACACATAAGTATGCAGAATATTATGGACCATCTCCTCCACCTTCCCCACCATCACCACCTCCACCACCGTCTCCTCCTCCTCCTCCTTCTCCTCCTTCCCCCCCACCTTCACCTCCACCTTCACCTCCCCCTCCACCTTCACCTCCCCCTCCACCTTCACCTCCACCTTCCCCTCCTCGCCCTCCCTCACCTCCTCCTTCTCCTCCTCCTTCACCTCCCACTTCAATTTGCACTTTCCAATATGGGTGGGCGATTGAAGGAAACGACCTTCCAGGCTTCACACGTGTGAACAGTTCCTCTGCCGAAGCTTGTTGCTCTCTTTGCAACCAAGTGAAGGCTTGTGTCGCTTTCACTTTTTTTTGGGCATCATTTACATGTTCGCTTAAATCGCAAGTGGGATATACGGTCACCTCCGGAGCAGCCACTACCGGATACAGCGGAGGTAATAAATGAAAACCCTAAAAACCTTACTTAAAACCCTAAAAACCTTACAAAAAACCCCATGGGAGTTTAAAGTTTGCGCGGAACTTACAATTACCTTGCAACCATCTGCAATGAAGTTTTAATATAAGTCTTGAGAACTAGATTTTGCTTATAATGTGAAAGCTTTCATGGAATATAAAAGTCTAAATGTGCCAAATCCGTTTTTCATGTCCACATTTTTTGTTGTAAAAATATGTTTTCCTATGGTTGTAAGCATCTTTTCATCCGTCATATTAGACATCGTGCGCTGCCAAAGAGGCTATGCAAACATAGTTTGGATATCTTTTTGTTTTTACATTTTATTCGTTAAAAATTATAAATAGGTTATACTCTTCTTGTGTTTAAGTTCTGATAAAAAAATGTGTTTTTGTCACCATAATTTTTAATGATGCACAGAGACTTCCCAATATGTCAAATCAAAAAATACGCCAAGCGTGTTTATTCAAGTACAACCAAGTCTTATTCATTGAAGATATTATAAAAGATTAAAATGAAAAAAAAAAAAAAATAATAATAATGAAATGAAACTTTGATTCGTACACCATTGCCTCCATTGCCCCTTGATTCATGTACATTGTCTGTTATAGCCTTCATTCATTACGACTTTGACGGAGTGACATCAAGTTCTTGAATGCTCATGAAGTTTGAGGTTTGTTCTTGTCAAGTCATGACTTTGAGACTTTTATTTGTGCAGAGAATTTGGCCTTCAAGAAGAGAACTTCCATGAGCTCCACATTTATTGATTTAGATGGCATCCTCGATGAGGCCTACTATGGAGTGGATGGCTCGAGTTGGGGAAGGTGGTTTCACACTTTTAATGAGCCGCTTAATTGGTGGAAAGTGGATTTGGGAAACTCATATTTGGTTGGAGAAGTGCAGCTGTTCAATCGCATATGTTGCCTATTTAATAAGCCTTGTTCTGAATGCTGGTCGCGAATGCAGGGAGTTGAAGTTTGGATGACTAATTCGAGTGTCTCTTATAATTCGAGTGGATCCGAGTGCAGTCCGGAAGCATATTTTATATACGGCAGCGGTGCGTCGAGCTTTCCGTTTGTCAAGACTTGTAATCGCGTGGGAAGATATGTGTGGGTGGTAAGAGCCGGAATCTGGTTGCATCTAAGTGAGGTGCGAGTTTTACGAGGAGGTATGTGGTTCATACGTGCGTTTTTGGGGTTTTAAGCTTTATAGTGGATAGGTATGCGGTCGTTACGGTGTTAAAGTCGGAGTATTTTGTGTTTGTGGTTGGTTGGTATGTGGTTTTCATGTGTCTATTAAAACAATTTTTATGTTTTCGAGGTTTTTTTTTTATGCGACTACAATTTTTGAATTGTTTAATAGGTTGGTGTTTATTCTTGTGCCATTGAAAAGATTTTTGTAGATTTGAAGATAGGGTGAGTTAGTGTGTGATTCTTTTATGTTAGTTTAAAATATTCAAATGAAGTGGGGGATGTGAAATGTGGTCCCCGTGTGACTATTATGAACATTAATGAAGTTTTGAAGTTCCTTAGAAGATGACTATGTCAAAATAGGTGACTTTTTGAAACATCTTTGAGGTTACGTTGTATACGAGAACGTTTACATTTGTTTCTCCTTTAGTTTACTTGTTCTTGGACTAGGTACATAAAGAGTCATATAAACTAAAGTGATATAAATAGACAAAGTATTCGGGCGAAACTCATTGGCATAAAGTCATTTACTTATTGTTTAAATTCACAACAATTTTTCTTTTTGTGCAGATCCCCTATCTATTTCACCTCCTCCTCCTTTTCCTCCTCATCCTCCTCCTTCTCCTCCTTCTCCTCCTCCTCCTCCTCCTCCTCCTCCTTCTCCTCCTCCGCCTCCCTCACCTCCTCCACCTCCTCCACCTTCGCCACCTAGACCACCTCCTCCGCCACCAAAATGTGACTTTCTCGAAGGTTATATTATATGGGGCACCTCTATTAGTGGTTATGACTCTCTCACAACTGGATCTACTCAGGGATGCTGTTTTTATTGCCATACAGTAAGGAGTTGTGTGGCTTTCTCCTTTAACAAAGTGAACAACAGTTGTTCCCTCAAATACGCCGTTTCACAAGTTTCGTACGAGGAATCTCCTGAGTCCTTTGTCTCCGGCTTTGCAGGAGGTACGCAATGACACCTTTTGCTCGTAAAGATAATAGGTTTTGTGCCCAATCACAAACAAAATAAGGGAAAGAAAAGGAGCTTATTGTGTCTTTGCTGTTGATTTTCCAACTAGGCTTTGTTGCTCCACGAGATTTACATTTTTTTTATTTGCAAGCGAGATGTATTTCAGTTCTTTCACAATATTGAACCATTTGTTAACTCTAAGGCAGTCGATGCGAGCTTTTGATAGCCATAATTTGATATAAATTTGAAAGATTGATTGTTTATTTTCATTTAAAAACCAAAATCCTACCTACCCTGGTAATCATGACACTCAGCCTCGCAATAAATAACTCCAACACGGAACAGCTTCCAATGATTTTGTTTTTTTCTAAAATCACAATATTTTTGGTTTGCAGAAAATCTTGCCCTAAACAAATCTGCGAAACTGAGCAGCGTCCTGATTGGCCCTGAGAATAAAGGAATCGACGGAGTCACATGGAAAGATTCGATAAGCACATGGAAAAGAATAGTTTCGTGGTATAGAGTTGATTTGCTTCGCGGCTATACCATTGGAAGAGTGGAGCTTTATTCCCTTCCGTGTTGCTTGGACAGTACTAATTCTACGTGTCTCGCCTGTCAGAATCGTCTCTCTGGTGTTCAGATTTGGGCTGGCACAGACCGATATTCGTGGAATAATACGAGCTACGAATGCCGTCCCGATATCGTATATTCGTGGCAAAATTTATCCGAAAATAGCTATGGCCAGCCCTTCGCCAAGGATTGTAACGTCTATGCGAGATATATTTGGGTGGTGTTGAAGAAGAGGGAAAACTTAACCCTCACGGAAGTGCGCGTGATGCCCAAAGGTGTGTGCTTATGATTTTATTGGTTTATTGCAGTAATAATACTGTTAAAAGGTTTAAGATAAGTCATCCTTACATCTATAGGTGTATTAGTCTATTGCAAAAATATTGTTGTTAAATTGGTACGTCATCCGTACATCTATGACTTTGTTTGTTTATTGCAATAATAATACTGTTGAATCACAGCGTCATCCTTACATCCGTACTACCCACTTTCAAAGGTTTTACTCGTTTGTTGTTGACGATATCGCGATTTCATTGCCGATTAATGACGGCGATCGCTATTTCGTATGGATACATAGAATGTCGCGACCGCCAAAAATGACGACTACCCAATTATCTGCAATTTTTTTTTCCTTCCCTGAGAAGCATCACTTACACGGTGAAGTGGAGGTCACACAACACCGTAAAAAACTTGGATTGACTGTAAGATGGATGAATATGTATCTAGCACATGACGCTTATTATTGAACAAACAATGGAACTAATCAATCTAAATACCGTTTGGAACTAAAAATGCATTGCTTATTATTATTACTGTAATTATTAAGTTGTTTCTATAATCAAACAATGGTTTCGAGCATCCTAGAAGTTTAACCTTTTTTACAAATATTCTATTCCTCTTTTTCCACTGCTACTTACTAACAATATTATTGTATCGCAGTCGCGAGCTTGTATCCAGTACCACCTTCCCCTCCCCGTCCACCTTCTCCTCCTCCTCCTCCCCCTATTTCGCCACCTCCTTCGACTCCACTAGGTATTTGCGATCTTCAATATGGATGGATAATATGGGGGAATGACATTCAAGGATATTCCGGAGTTACCGCTCTATCTCCCGAGGAATGTTGTTCATTGTGCAACAGTGTTGCTAGATGTGTGGCTTTCACTTACTTCCAGGCAACTCAAAAGTGTTGGCTAAAATCCAGCGTGGGGACAAATGTCACAACTGGTCAAGGAATCATAGGCTTTGGTGGAGGTAAGGTTTTCACTTTTCATGATATGAACTCACCTATCCAATCTGTCAATGTATCTCTTTCCCACTGTCTCTCACTCTCGCTCTGGCTCTCATCCTCTCCGTCAACCTCTTCCTTTCCCTCTTCCTCATTCCTCTCCCTCTCCCGCTGCCATTACCTCTCTCTCTCTAAAGATTTTATTTCTTTTTCAACAAATTGACCTTATTTTTTACGTTCTTTCACAATATTGAACCATTTGTTAACTCTAAGGCAGTCGATGCGAGCTTTTGATAGCCATAATTTGATATAAATTTGAAAGATTGATTGTTTATTTTCATTTAAAAACCAAAATCCTACCTACCCTGGTAATCATGACACTCAGCCTCGCAATAAATAACTCCAACACGGAACAGCTTCCAATGATTTTGTTTTTTTCTAAAATCACAATATTTTTGGTTTGCAGAAAATCTTGCCCTAAACAAATCTGCGAAACTGAGCAGCGTCCTGATTGGCCCTGAGAATAAAGGAATCGACGGAGTCACATGGAAAGATTCGATAAGGACATGGAAAAGAATAGTTTCGTGGTATAGAGTTGATTTGCTTCGCGGCTATACCATTGGAAGAGTGGAGCTTTATTCCCTTCCGTGTTGCTTGGACAGTACTAATTCTACGTGTCTCGCCTGTCAGAATCGTCTCTCTGGTGTTCAGATTTGGGCTGGCAGAGATCGATATTCGTGGAATAATACGAGCTACGAGTGCCGTCCCGATATCGTATATTCGTGGCAAAATGTACCCGAAAATAGCTATGGCCAGCCCTTCGCCAAGGATTGTAACGTCTATGCGAGATATATTTGGGTGGTGTTGAAGAAAAGGGAAAATCTAACCCTCACGGAAGTGCGTGTGATGCCCAAAGGTGTGTGCTTATCAGTTTATTGGTTTATTGCATGGTTGTTCGATTCGAGCGGATTTTTGCTTTTAGAGTTAACCCAAAAAAATCTTAAAAAAAATTCCAAAACGTACGGAAATGTATGAAACTATACAAAATGTGTACCTTAAAAATCCTAAACGTACTTAAAATGTAGGGCAGCTGTCCTGGCATGTATGGTTTTGTACGTAATGTACGAAAACGTACCCTAAAAATGTAACATCCCCGGTAAATAACCTTAAAAAGTACAGAAATATACGGACATTGTACGTAAATGTACGGAGACTTTGATGCAGTATAATAGACGTTTACGGAAATGTACCAGAATGTACCCTAAAAGCCTTAAAATCATAACCGTCAAAAGCACGGGCATATACGGAGACAGCACCTAAATGTATAAAAAATAGACGCCAGTTGTCCTGAAATATACGCAAATGTACCAGAATGTACCCTAAAAACTAGTGTTGTGTATCGGTAAGGATTTGCGGATAACCGATATAGGCCTTTTTTCGCGTACCCGATAATCGATATATTGGTCCGATAATCGATATATTGGTACGATACATCGTTATCGGTGTTATCGCCGATAAATACCCGATATCGATAACTATCGGCGATATATGTACGGACCGTATAGATAAATGTACGGCCGGTACACTCCACTGTACGTGTTATTCCCCGGACGAGTCGCGGACCCCCTTCCCCCTGATTTTGGTAAAAAATCGCGATATTTCCTTTATTATTTCTAATTTAAGGGGGTTTTACTTGGGAACCCTTCCAGAATGACCTTTTGACTGTTAATTTTTTATGAATGGCAGTTAATGGCGGCAGTCTGACAGATTTGTTCGTCTGCTTTGTTTGTCTGTTTGTCTGGTTTTCGAAAAAGTTTGATTTCACAATTTTACGATGTAATTTATTTTTTGCTTTGCCCTTTTAGATTCTAAAAGGGAAAAGCATTCTGGTCGCATTCGTCTCTGGTGACAACGATAATTGATCGTCGATTGTTTTTGTGTAAGATCGTGAGCCGTTGTGTGATTTGAGTTTTGATTGGCTTTGTCATGTTCCACTTTTGATGTAATGAAAAAAAAACATGTGGTACAATCCAATTTGTTTTATTTTGCGTGGTTGTAATGGTATGATAAACGGCCGGACAAATTCAACGTCATGCCAAAATGTCGTGTTATCAATACCGGTAGAGAAACGTACAGTATCGTACTTTTCATTTTTGCGTGTGCGATCCCGTCACATCACGCCACGTTGTCGTGTTCTCAATACCGTACACTACCGAAAACGGATTGATACGTGAAGGAGTACATGTAACTCCTACGACAAATCTATTAATCTGCGTGTACAAAAACGACAGGCCCTTGGCAACCAAAGGGCAAAGCACCGGGTCGCCCGCGACTATTATTTTGTTTCGTTTTAGAACTATAAACTATTATTTTAAATTTGTCAAGGTTTATGTGCCGCGCTATCCGTAACAAATTGCAGTTAAACAGCGTACAAAACAAATTCTTACACCTGGCATACCACGCTATATAAAGTCAATAATATAGTACAGTATATTATAAAGTACTATTGTATGCATACTAAATTTTTTTAAGTTATCGCCGATATGGAATTTGTTGGTCTCGGACCGATATATCGGGACCTCTGACCGTTCGATAACCAATATCTATCGGTATCGGTGTTATCGCGATAATTTTTTTACCGATACACAACACTACTAAAAACCCTAAAATTCCCCCTTAAATAACCCTAAAAGTACTAATATAAACAAACACAATACTTAAATGTTCAAAAATGTACGAGTACATAGTCGGGTACGCATTTTAACTATTTTCGAAAATCGATAGATGCAAATCTTACGTATTATTCGCGGGTTCGTTTTGTGCGTAATATGCCGATTTGAACAACTATGGTTTATTGCAATAACAATACTGTACAATTTTTAAGTCATCTGTACATCTGTAGGTTTATTAACTTGTTGCAGAAACAACGTTTTTGATTTGGTAAGTCATTCGTACATTTATGAGTTGTATTACATTGTACGAGTTATATTACTTTGTTGCAATGATAATATTGTTGAATCATTACGTCATCCGTATTTATATAGGTTTGAGAGGTTATTGCAAGGGCTATCCCTATTTCACATCCATACATAGAATGTCGCGACCGCCAAAAATGACAACTTCCAAATTTTCTGCAATAATTTTCCCTCCCCTGATAAACATCACTAACAAAGCTTAGTGGAGGTGACATAACACCCTAAAAAACTTGGGCTGAATGCAAGATGGATAAATATGTATCCAGCACATGACGCTTCTTATTGAACAAGCAATGAAACTAAGCACTCTAAATTCCGTTTGGAACTAAACATACATTGCTTATTATTATTGCTATTATAATTATGTTTCTTTTTGTAATTCAAACAATGGTTTCGAACTTCCTAGAAATTGTAACTTTTTCAATAAATATTCTATTCCTCCTTTTCCACTGCTGCTTACTGACAATATTATTGCATCGCAGTCGCAAGCTTGTTTCCAGTACCACCTTCCCCGCCCCGTCCACCTTCTCCTCCTCCTCCTCCCCCTTTTTCGCCACCTCCCTCGACTCCACTAGGTATTTGCGATCTTCAATATGGATGGATAATATGGGGGAATGACATTCAAGGATATTCCGGAGTTACTGCTCTATCTCCCGAAGAATGTTGTTCGTTGTGCAATAGTGTGGACGGATGTGTGGCTTTCACTTACTTCCAGGCAACTCAAAAGTGTTGGCTAAAATCTAGCGTGGGGACAAATGTCACAACTGGTGAAGGAATCATAGGATTTGGTGGAGGTAAGGTTTACACTTTTCATGATATGAACTCACCTACCCAATCAATCGATGTCTCTCTTTCCCTCTCTCACCCTCCATCTTTGTCTCTCACTCTCTCCGTCAACCTCTTCCTCTCCCTCTCCCTCATCCCTCTCCCTCTCCCACTCCCTCTCCCTCTCCCATTCCCTTTCTCTCTAAAGCTTTTACTTCTTAAAAAAAAAATGACCTTATTTTTTACGCGTAGGAAGCAACACTCTATGAGCACACACTTTACCGTTCTTTTCCCTTATGATTTTAGGTCGATGGACCTAAATTTCAAAACCATGAAGTTTTCTTTTTCGGTTTTGCAGAAAATTTGGCAATCAAAAAACCGACAGCCCTTAGTTACACAAATGTCGATAGTGACGGAATATTCTGTTTGGCTGAATTGGGAGTAGACGGTTCCACTTGGGGGAGGGCTTTTGGTACAATTGGGTCTGACAATTCGTGGTGGAGAGTGGATTTGCTCCAAACTTATGATATCGATCGAGTTGAGCTTTACAATCGTATTTCTTGTGTGGATCTTCCCTCACTTGCCACGTGCCAAAAACGGCTTAACGGAGTTAAGGTTTTTGTAACTGACGCAGCGGTCACATGGGTCGGTGGACTCGAGTGTAGTCCTCAAATTGTTTTCGACTACGATACTGGGTCTTATGGATTTCCTTTTGTGAAGCCGTGTGATTTCTCCGGAAGATATGTTTGGGTGGTGACGGGACCCAGTAAAATATTGCATGTGAATGAAGTTCGTGTTCTTCGCAAAGGTACGACTTCATTTGATTACAACACAACCTTACAAACCTAAAGAACACTTAAATTTTTTTGGTGAATTGATTTGGTACTTTGATACATCTAGATGATGCTTTGGAGTATGATGTACAATGCCTTAATTTACTATTTTTGTATTATCTAAAATTATTGCTTCATCCTTTTGGAAAATGCATGTAATGCAATGGAAATTTCATTCACATCTTTTCTCCCTCTCCTTTCGGCTTTTTGCAGTTCCGAATCTACCTCCACCACCATAACCACCTAAGTAAGAAAAGTTTTTGGTTTTCACCTTCTTTCTTGCAAATTTGAATTCATCGGTAGCATTCAAAAGTTTAAATAATAAATGCATAAACCAAAGGTAACACATTCTAAAAAAGCACTTTAGTTCGAGAGTTATACATGTTTTGTATTCGAATTAGTTTTTCAGGGCACAGATTAAGATCTTAGTTTTATTAGTTCTCGGCTTTGAATTCTTAAGTCAAAACATTTCGCACAACTCATGCACCAGGAGAATTCATCAGCTTTTTCGACTCCTTTATTAGTACATATATGAGTTATATTTCTCCGAAGGAAACCCAAAAAAGAGGAAAAAAAACGTACTCCCTTTGTTTGTTTGATTATCTAAAATGAGTCTTGTTGAGTATTTTGATCTCCACTATTGTATAGCATTTCCATTTTATGATTGTCAAACACTCATCTTTACAGAATTGATTTCCAGCGTACTAACTCGGTTTCTTTTGCTTAAATTAATTGTAATCTTGGAAAAATATTAGTAAAACCATGTAACTTAATTGTTTTTATATTCGAATAGCAACACATTCTCAAGCACAAAACATGATGAAAATTCGTTCGGTCGGTCTAAATTTATAGTAAGGTTTTTCGGGGCTATTTGATGTCATGCTTTATTTTTATTTTTTTATCCCTGTTTTTTTTTTTTTTGTGTTGTTCCACTTTCCAGAGCGGTTCCACCAATCACATGTTTTAAGAACGGCAGTTTAACTTTTTGAGGAAAGTCTCTAATTTTTTGAAAGAGAACATAACTATATATGGGCTTTGGTCTTTTTATGACAATTGGGTATCGCATACTGTATTTCAAAAAAAGAAACACGTTTTATATACAATATTACGTAGGAAAGCTACTATTTGACTTTGAATTATGTTAGGAATGTTAGGTTCGATGTTGTAACCGGCCGCCGCGGTCAGTCGCGCGGCCGGGTAGTTTGTCGTTTTTTGAGTGAGTGGTCGTTTAGTTTGTCGTTTCGTTAAAGTGGGTGGTCTTGGTTGGAGTCATTATGTCTCGTAGATTGTTTCGTAGATTCTTGGTCTCACGTAGATTCGGTTTGGCAACGATCAGGTTTTTATTTGTTTTCTTTTTGTGTACGGTCGTTTAGTACCTTAGTACTTTGTTGTTGGTTTTTTTTGTTGTACGGTCTTTTAGTACCTTAGTACTTTATTGTTTCACGTGTAGACGCGATTTAATTGGTAGGCTCTTCGTGCGCACTTTATGTTTGGTTTGAGTTGTAGTTTGAAGTAGTGACGTTACGATTGGTGTACTATATACTGCAGCTTAGTGAGAGTGGGCAAGATAACTTTTATGGGGAAAAACCTTCTATGGAATATATTGGCTTCGGTGGAATATTCTCTCTCTCATGAATGTTTTAGTGAATGCTTCCGCTGTTATCTTGCACTCTGATTTTGTGTGAGATCCTTCAATTGGTATCGGAGCTTGTGTGCTCCATTGAGGTATAAAAGGTGGCTAGTTTGGCCGCCATGGGTAGAAAGAAGAAGAACACCTCTTCTCCTTTAATGCCTTCTCCGATGATTCCTCGACCTCCGGACCCGAATCCTTCAGATCCATCTGAGTCATCTTCGGATCCGGAAGTTGAAACTCCATTTACTTTCACCGGCAAAAAATTTGAGGAAACCATTCCGGCCGATCCGTTCGGTCAAAATGAGGAGAATGAGAGGAAAAAGGAGGGCGATGACGCGATGGAAGACCGTCTTCGAAAGTTAATCGACGGTCTTTTCCGTTATGTGGATCAGCCAATCTCCGAGGCAAACCGTGCCACTAGATCTCCATTATTCGGAGATCCGATCCCGGATCAAAGCGTCGGTGATACGGAAGGAGGTGAAGGAGATGAGGAGAAGGCGAGGGAATTGATTCAAAAGGGGAAACTTCGATGATGATTCCAATCTTGATGATTGGAGTGAAGGGGACGAACCGGTTGAATCGATGTACGGCAAGATTGTAATTTTCAACGGATCGAATTACCAATCATAAAAGAAATCTATCAAAACACAATTTAAACTCAAACGGCTTTGGAAGGTGGGGAAAGGAGTGGACAAAATGCCAACGACGTATTGGAAAGCTTATCGGGTGTGGACGAAGAAAAATCTTTCCGCTATCGGCGGTATATTCCAATCATGTAGCACTTCTATACATGATCTATTCCTTACCCGAAGATTTGGTCACGATTGTTGGGTGGCTTTTGAAAATCACTTTAAGAAGAGCCTTCAAAATAAGGGGCAACATAATTATACCGATTATACCTCTTTCAAAGTCAAATCAAGTGAATCTATCGATGAAGCCTCAAAGAGATTTAATATTATCATTGAGCAACTCGCAAAGCTAGGGAAACTTATTGAAGAGAGTGATAAGGCATCGGTCTTCATCCATGCCTTACCAAAAAAAATGATACATTTAAGGGATATTCTTCTATCGAGGGATTCCAATGCCTTGGACTCCATCATAATGTTCCTTAAATCTACCGAGGCAAATCGTCCACCCTCCTCGAGGGCATCTCAACCGACCAGATCCCTCAACTCTACATCGACGGAAACGCCCGATCTTAATTATCTTCGAGGAAGAGGGGGTGGAAATCCGAGGGGAAGAGGGGGAAGAGGACAAGATAGGGCCGGGAAACCTCCTTCCTAGCCCGGATATTCAGATCTAGCCAACATTGCCTGTTTTCAATGCGGCAAATACGGTCACATGGCGCCTTCTTGCCCGGATAAGGAGTGCCAATGTCATTTTTGCGAGAAGTGGGGCCATATAAGCCCACAATGATACTCGAAGACTAAAAATGGAGGCATCGGCGGTAGAGGAGACGGCGGCGGCCGGAATGGTGGCCGCGCAGCAGCAGTAGAGGAGACGACGGTGGCCGGAATGGTGGCCCCGGCGGCGGTCGCCTTGGCGGCCACGGCCGTCGTGAAGGCCACCATGGTCGCGGAGGAGGACATTTTTATGGGAGACGAAGGAGGCGAAGGCGCGCAGATTTTTTCCGCCCTTAACTTGTCGCTTGATTTGTTGGCAGGTGCTACGCAACAAGAAAAGAAGTGGATTATTGATTTTGACGCGTCACACCACGTATGTATGGACGCATCACTTTTCGATGATATGCGCCAACTTACAGTCCCAAAACGAATCACTGTCACAAGTGGACAAGTGATTTCGATCGATACATTTGGTACTGTACGGTTGGACTTACCTATTTTGGCGCACGCGGTATTGAAAAAGTGACGCAAACTAAACTAATAAAGGTTTTGTACATACCTAAAGGTTCAGTGAACCTTCTAAGTGTACCGCAGATTCAACGCGCGGGCGGCAACGTACTTGCGTACTGCGATTCAAGTATAAAAATCGTATGATCTGACAGTGTACATATTGGCGAAGAAGAAGTGACAGATTCGATGCATAGTTGTTTATTATGGCGTCGGTTGAATTCCCCCCCAATTTCCAGCGGCATTATCTCGCAGATTTACTCTCGCAGATTTACCTTTTTTCATGGAATTAAAAGGGGATCTAACTTTGTGGCACCACCGCATGTGTCACACATTCGAGGGGAGTCTTCGTCGCGTGATTAAAAATGGAAGTGTAACGCGATTGGACTTGGCATCGGGAGAGAATATTAATGGATGCGAAGGGTGTATTAAAGGGAGACAAATTCGAAAGCCGCATCCGGCCAAGGATCCGATGCATCGATCTAAGCATCCGCTTGATCTAGTGTATATTGATTTATGTGGGGACGTGAAACCGGAGACGATTGGTGGAAATAAATAAATTATGGTGTCTGTGGACGACTTCTCTTGCTTCACATGGGAAATATTACTTAAACACAAATCCGAAGCATTTTTACGCTTTCAAGAGTGGCATGTGATGGCCGAAAGGCAATGTTGAGAGAAAATTGAAATCAATTAGATCGGATAATAAAGAGGAATTTTGTGCTTTTGATCCTTATTGTAAAAGGTGGGGAATTTCTCACCAATATACCGCATCTTACTCACTGGAATCCAATAGAGTGGCGGAAAAAAATAACCGTACTCTTCAAGAAATGGTACGATCTATGATACACGGATCCGAAGAAGCATTAATTAATGGGGCGTTGCTATTTTGACGGCGAATTATGTTTGCAATCAAAGAATCACATCGGTTTTGGGTGATAAAATTCCGTACGAATTTTGGTATGGCCGAAAACCTACTTTTCACAACATTCGGATTTGGGGATGTCGTGTATCAGTTTACATTCAATCGCAAAAACGAAAGGATAAATTTGCATCAAGGAGTTGGAGTGGATATTTTGTAGGGTATAGTTTGAAAGGGAGTCTTTATCGAGTGTATGATCCGATCCGAAATATCGTTGAGGAATCGCGTAATGTGGATTTTCACGAGGATTTATTATCTACGATTACTCGATCGGCCAAGTGTCATTCTAATCTTGATTTTCATGAGGAATTTGAAAATGGTGATCTTAATGACATTGAGGGTTCGGATTCGGAAATTGAGCCGGAATCCACCTCCAATGTTAAGAGGGGGAAAGGTAAAATTGTGGAAAATGTAAACTTTGGTAACATTGGTGGTGATTCAAAAAGCGAAAATTCTCGAATGTCTTCGGACACAATGAAATCTTCATCTTCTAAATCGTGTGGAACAAATATCATTGAAAAGGAAACGAAAAAGGAGGAGAAAGAATTTGAGCCGAGAAAGAGTATGAGGGAAAATAGGGGTAAGAAATTGGCTCGTCTTTCTTTTCACGGTAAGGGAAATGTGGAAAATCCATATTATTTTATTTCGGCGGAGAGGGAGGATGATTTTCATTTAAAGCAATCATTATGTGAAAATAAGCCGGGCGGTCTGCAATCTTATGTCGAAGCACGGAAATCATGCGATTGAGAGAAGCATTGGAAGTTGGCGTGGGAAAGGGAACTTCAATCGATTATGGAAAACCGTACTTTTGAAGAGGTAAGCTTACCGGAGGGTAAAAAGGCCATTGATACAAAATGGATTTTTAAAACTAAAATACGTGCATCGGGGGAAATAGTAAAACATAGCGCTCGGTTAGTTTGCAAAAGCTTTCAACAAAGGGAGAGGATTGATTATACGGAAATCTATGAACTGGTGGTTAATTTTGATTCTTTGCGGATGATTATTGTTGTTGCCACTGCCGACAAAAAGCATATCCACTAGATGGGCGTGGAAACAGCGTTCTTAAATGGGGATTTAGAGGAGGAGATTTATATGAAGGTTCCGGAGGGGGTAGTGTCGAAAGAGAGGAAGGTATGGCGGCTGCGCAAGTCTTTGTATGGACTAAAGCAGGCACCGAGGACTTCATACTTAGGGTTACACAAAGTCCTAACCGAATTTTGATTCGTACGTACAGTTTTTGACTTTGGCGTTTACTTCAAAGGTGAGGAAGAGGATCAAATCATATTTTTAATCTACGTGGATGACTTTTTGATGATATGTGATAAGCTAACGCGAATCGCGGAATTGAAAGAGTACGTGCGTCTTCACTTTAAAGTCACAGATTTGGGGGACATACAATGTTTTTTAGGAGTGGAAGTTAAAAGGTACGATAGTGGTGATATTAAATTGTCGCAAGTGTAATATTGTAGAGACGTACTGAAAAAAATTGTTATGTTGGATTCTTAGTTGGTTTTGACTACTTGATTTCAAACTTCAATAACGCAAATTTGAGGAGGAAACCGTCGACGTGCCTTATCGTGAGGCCATTGGGAGTTTAATGTATTTAATTGTGGCCACGCGACCGGATATCTCAGCCACGGTTTCTGTCGTGAGCCGATTTTTTCGGGCTCCTAATAAGATTTATTGGGAGGCCGTGAAGAGGATTTTTCGTGACGTTACAGGTACGATTGGGTTTGGATTATTATTTTGATGTGGACAAGATTCTTTGGAGTGCGTGGGATATTGTGACGCAGATTGGAGCGGCGACTTCGATACACGAAAGTCAACGTCCGGTTATGCATTCGTCTTTGGCGACGCGGTAGTTTCTTAGAGTTCACTTCTTTAGCCGACCGTTGCATTAAGTTCAACCGAGGCGGAATATATGGTTGTGTGTCATACTTCTAATGCTTCGATTTGGATTAAGGAGTTACTTAGAGAATTGGGGATTTCTATTGGTTGCTTGAAAATCTTTTTCTGACAGCATGAGTTCAATGGCGCTGGTTAAGAATCTTGTCTTTCACAGAAAGACAAAGCATATCAGGATTCAATGGCATTTTGTACATGATTTGGTCGTTGCGTAAGAAATTTAGTTTTTGTACGTTTCAACGTTGGAGGAAACAACGGATATGCTGACAAAAGCCCTGGCTGATGATGTACTTTTGAGGGGGAGACCTAAATTAGGTTTGATGCAATGATTACAACTTTAAGAGGGGGGTTGTTAGGTTCAATGTTGTAACCGGTCGTCGCGGTCTCTAGCGCGGCCGGGTAGTTTGTCGTTTTTTGAGTGAGTGGTCGTTTAGTTTGTCGTTTCGTTTAAGTGGGTGGTCTTCGTTGGAGTCATTATCTCTCGTAGATTGTTTCGTAGATTCTTAGTCTCGCGTAGATTCAATTTGGCAACGATCAGGTTTTTATTTGTTGTCTTTTTGTGTACGGTTGTTTCGTACCTTAGTACTTTGTTGTTTCGCGTGTAGACGCGATTTAATTGGTAGGAGCTTCGTGCGCACTTTATGTTTGGTTTGAGTTATAGTTTGAAGTAGTGACGTTACAGTTGGTGTACTATGTACTGCAGCTTAGTGGGAGTGGGGAAGATAACTTTTATGGGGAAAAACCTTCTATAGAACATATTGGCTTTCGTGAAATACTCTTTCTCATGAATGTTTTAGTGAATGCTTCCGCTGTTATCTTGCACATTGATTTTGTGTGAGATTCTTCAAGGAATATTAAGCTGCCATGGTATTTAAAAGTTTTCGATATACTGTACTTTTCGTTCTACTTTTTACGTTTTGTAGTTAAAGACTAGCCTCAATATTCTTGAGGAAGCAGGATGGGAGGGGGAGGCAAAGGGAGGGAAAAGGAGGAAGAAAAGAAAGTATATAAATTGAAAGGTTGTTGTTAATTTATGCAATTCACAAAACCAACTAAGATTTCTTAAGGTTATGATGTGTTCTTTGACATTTTCTGAATATATGGGATGATTACTAGTGTTGTGTATCGGTAAAAAACCTATCGTAATAACACCGATACCGATAGTTATCGGTTATCGAACGGTCAGCGGTCCCGATATATTTGTACTTTCTGTACTTCTGTCCGGAGTGCTTTCTGTCCGGTAAACTGAACGGTAGATTTACGAAAAATGTATAGTTGTTTACGGGAAATGTACGAAATTTGACGAAAAAATACGTTGCACTTTGTAGTACTTTTTGGGCGGTTAACTAAACATACATTTTACGGGAACGTACGAAATTGTACTGATTAACTGATTATCATGGAACGGTAAAAAAACGGCGGACACAAAGTACAACGGATGCAAAATATCATTATGCGCGCCGCCGGAATCGAACAGACGACATTGAATGAGAAAATACGAGCGAATGGTCAGCGTGAGCGCGGACATCTCGGAATGGCTTTTTTGGCGGCTTTTGCCAAAAAAGCCGACGGATTGACACGTGGCAAGTTTCTAGTGGATCCCAAAAAATAAAGGGACAAAGCCACGGCGTCGGATGTGAAAGGTACATCGTCTTAACTGAAGCCGTACTAAAGTCGTACACATCTTATGCCGACTACTATACTTTCGCCTTATACAAATGATCTGATTAGTAGGTACCTCAGTGGTTGTGAGTACGGCGCGTCGGGGGAATAAGACGAATAGTTGAGTGTACATGTTGTACATTTATCTGTACTGCTCGTACAGTTATCGCCGATAGTTATCGTTATCGGCATTATCGCCAATAAGTAGCCGATAATATCGGCTACTTATCGGCGATAAGACCGATAGCGATATATCATACCAATATATCGATTATCGGGTCCCCGAAAAAAGGCCCATATCGGTTATCGGCAAATCCTTACCGATACACAACACTAATGATTACACTTTGTTTAAAGTCGAATGATTGGCTTTTCTTGAAAAATGGCATAAGTTACACCAATAGTAGAGTGGGTTGGATAGCAATCATCGTTTCGTGGTTTTCTGCACTACATTTTGTTTGGTGCAAATAATTGTAAAGCATTGATGGAAAAAATAGCATCCAAACCCTTGGCAATTTGATCCGATAAAGCTCCAAAACATTTTACATTATCGTTGAAGAGTTCCCGAATCTTGAAGGCATTATTTGTGTCTTTTTAGAAAGTGGAATGAATGCTTTTGGTACTAAAACAAAACCGACTCGGTTGTGACAATATCGATTTTTACCCTCGTATGTAGCACAAATCGTGCAATTGGTACATCTTTCCAATGAATGCCCGTAAGTTTTAGTCTTTTAGGATGAACCTCCATCAAGTGAAAAGTGATGTTGTTTACTAAAAACCATACATTTTAGAACCAAGACGTTTTTTTTTTTTTTAAACATATCCAATGGAGATTTAGCATGATTCTCCAAACTTTTGGGTGATAAATTTGACGGTTCGATTTTGTCTTTCGGGTGTCTGGCTAATGGCATCAAGTGTTTTCAAAGAGGACACTAGCCAAACATTGGACATGTACAATTGGTATACTTGGAAATAGAAGATAGAATCCATGGTGGACAAGCTGTGACGACCTATCAATTGGTAAAGGCTATGTGCCTCCGGAAAGGGTGGATTCAAATCCATCAAAACCGACGAAAAAAAAAATACGAAGATATCTTGTGACGCTTTTTTTGCATTCCATTGACCTTCGCGGAAAAGATTTTGCGTTTAAAACATAATGACGCAATTCGTATATGGATATGTTTCTAAGTCCTTTTTGCACGTGTAGATATCCGTTGGACTGTGATTGGTCAAGAACGTCAAAAGTGATTATTGTCACAAAAGTCGAAGAGTATGACGTTTGTACGGTCTGTATTTTGGATATTTAAATTTAGCTGAAAGCTTTTGTAGAATCGTGCCTCTGTATTTTTGTCTTTATTTAATTGGCGTTTTCTGTTGTAATCTATGTCACAGTCTTGAGGAATGTCAAACTTTTTTCTTGTCCCCTCCCCACTTCGCCCTCATCCCTTTTTCCGCCCACCTCTCCCTATCCTCCCCATGTCCCTCTCCCCCTTTCCGTGCCCCTTTCCCTCTCTATGCCCTTTCCCTCTTTGTCCTCCTCTCTCCCTCCTAAAATCATGAATCACAACAAAGTTAAAGACCCCAAAGGATAAAGCATAAAATGACATCAACACTAATTTACCAAACCGCATTTTGGGAGATAAAATGCTTTGTACTTTTAGTTAGAAGGTTTCACTGAACATGTACTTCTCTCAAGTATTGTGATAAACTGTCACTCAAAAGCTTTCTATGTCATTATTTCTCTTCCCTCATATATTGCGAGAAAATTGTACAAAAAAGCCGAAACAAATAATACTTAACTAAATTTAAAGTAGCTTTTTTATATAATAGCGTGTATAATGCATGTTTTTTTTTTAAATGCAAAATGCGATTCCCATTTTTCATAATAAGACAAAATCCCATACATAGTTATACACTCTTTAGAAATGTTGGAGACTTTCCTTAGAAAGTCAACCCGCCTCTCTTAAAACTTGTGATTTGTTGAACTGCTTTGCAAAGTAGGACGATACAAAATAACAAAAAAACAAGGATATAAAAAAAATATATATATATATAATATCAAACAAACCCCTAAAACCTTTCTAAAGATTTTGATTACACATTGTAGGGACCTGCGGAAGACTAAAGCGAAGAGAGGAAAAAATGGGTGTAACCAATACCCAGGCTTCTGAACCTTAAACCCTCGCAGGAAAGAAATCGGACACGTGCGGAAGACTCAAGCAATGAGAGGAAAAAATTGGTGTAACCAATAGCCAGGCTTCTGAACCCTAAACCCTCGCAGGAAAGAAATCGGACACGTGGCGCCAGAGTCAGAGGTCGCAGGTTGCATGTCGTAGAAGTCAAAATTTCAAGTACCCAAATCCGACATTTTTTTTTTCAAAATTTGAACACCCGAATACCGGCCGGGTTATGTCACGCTCCTAAATTGTTACTCGGTACCCGATACGCTTTCACCAAAATAAAATTAACCGAAACTCGATTTCTTGCGACTATCCTTACCTGCCCGTACCGCACTAAGTACACAATTAGTGGTTCATCTCCCTTATACCTTCCACAACACACAAGAGTATAAAATACAACACTGTTGGATAGTACTATTGTACCGTACAGTACAATACTGTCCTGTACTATAGTAGAACGTACCTAGGAAACCTTCAATTTACTTCGTTTTTTGTTTACCCAGCCGTACCCGATTTTTTTATTTTTTTTTGTATCTCCCGGCCGAACGTGTTAAAATTTTGCGCCCGAATCGGTTCCGTGTCCGACGCGGCTGGTCGGGTACGGATTGCGTACGGATTATGGTACCCGATTGCGACCTCTGGCCAGAGTCACCGGGAAGCAGAGGTCGCAAAAGTCAAAATTTTACATAACCGAAACCGACCGTTTTTTTTTTCTTCAAAATCTGAGTAACCGACGCCTGACCGAGTTATGTCACCCTCCAAAATTGTTAACCGTTAACCGACTAGCGCTTACGAAAATAAAATTTAACCAAACTAGATTTCTCGCGACTAAACGTGCTCGCCTGTAACCGAAAAAGTACAAAATTAACTATGTACGACGTATGAATAAGCCAAAAATTACGATTTGTCGCGTTTCCTTTGATTTGTGCAATGAATAGTGTACTACCGTGTCAGTTTGCGACGCTAATCATGATGTCACGTACTTCCACGATACCAAAGAGTACAAAGTACAATAATGTTGGATTGTATGGACTGTACAATTTTTTTTTTTTTTTTTTGGGTTTTTGGTTGACCGACCATAACCGACCGCTTTTTTTCTTCTGGTGAATCAACTGACCGGAACAGCCCGGCCCTCTAAATTTGGCAACCGAATCCGTTCCGAATCCGGCGCGGCGGTCGGTTAACGGTCGGTCACGGTTTCGGTTGCCCGTTTGCGACCTCTGCCGGGAAGTTCTTTTGCCACTCTACCCGATATGGACGATATAAACGATTTAACCAGTTAACGATTAACAAATGAACAATTTAACCAATTACGATTTAACCAATTAACGATTTAACCAATTAACGATTTAACCAGTTAACGATTTAACCAATTAACGATTTAACCAATTAACGATTTAACCAGTTAACGATTTAACCAATTAACGATTTAACCAATTAAAGATTTAACCAATTAACGATTTAACCAATTAACGATTTAACCAATTAACGATTCAACAAGTTAACGATTTCAGCAGCGTCCGAAAGTCGAGCGTTTAATCGGCAGTGCCGTACATTTGAAATGTTGAAAGTACCATTCATACTTGTACTCTCTTGTCTCTCTTCTTTCTCCCTGGAGTCGTACGGAATCCATGTCGTCCGCTTCCCGCCTCTCAACCCTCCCCTTCTCCTACACCAGCCATGGCGGATCTCCCGTCCACGTGTCCTCCCCTCGTCCCTCCTCCATTCTCCGTAAGCCGTGCCACGTGTCTCTCCGCAGTTACCGCTGCAGGAGGCTCCACGTGGCAGCTCAGAATGAGCCTGCTGACGTCAGCAACAGTGTAGTCAAGGCGGAGGGGAAGGAGCAGGCGAAGGTGCTTCCGTCCATGGGCCGTACGGATCTCGGGGCTCCCTCTTATGATGACACGTGGCTTGACCTGGCATTCATCCACCTCTGTCGACAGGCGTTTGGACGCGTGGCAGGCTGGCAGGTGAGTGTGCCACGTGTCTCCTATTTTTTACTTTTCGTTTCATAGTAGAGCACACACATATCTCTCTCTCTCTCTCTCTCTCTCTCTCTCTCTCTCCCCCTCCCCCTCTCTCTTTCTCAGTCCCTCTCTTCCTCTGTCTCCACCCCCCCTTTTTTTCCTCTCACTCCCTCTCCCTCTCCCTCTCTCCCTCTGCCCCTCTCCCGCTCCTGCCCTTCCCCCCTCTCACCTTCCCCCCCTCCCTTTTCCTGACCCCCTCCTCTCCCTGTCTCTCTCCCTCTCCCTCTCCCTCCCCCCTCCCCCCCTCTCTCCTTTCTTAACCAGCCCCTTTTAACATATGTCCACGTGGCAGTCCGAGAGGAGCTGGAAGGAGGGCTACCTGGGAATGGTGGAGGTCTCCCACGCCCTTATGAGAGGGAGGAGTGCAGAGAAGCAGAGAGAGGCCGTCCTTATGGTAGGTCTCGGAGCCTCGGAGCCCTCTGATTGGTCGAGGGAGGTTCGGGATGCGATCTGACAGCGCCACGTGGCGGGTGCAGGGCTTCCCACGTGTGGCGCCGTGGTTCCGCCAGCTGTTTCCGTACTCGGATTGGGGTGCGGAGGTGAATGCGGGGATCACGCCCAGGTTCTTCGAGTGGCTGGTGGGACCCTGTAAGGTGGGGGTTCTCTCTCTCTCTCTCTCTCTCTCTCTCTCTCTCTC
>JBBHKE010002842.1:300845-305845 GCA_037447655.1 Zygnema cylindricum
ACCTGCTCTCCCTCTCCCTCTCCCTCTCCCTCTCCCTCTCCGACTCTGTGCCTCTCTCCATCTGTTTCTGTCTCTCCATCTCTCCTTTTTCGCTCTCTATTTTTTTTTCCTTCCTAACCCTCTGCCTCTGTCTTGCTCTCTATAGCTCTTTTCTCTCTTCTACTCTTTTCTCTCTCTCTGTACATTTTTCCCTTTCTAACTCTGTTCCTCTTTATTCCTCTCTCTAATTGCCTTTCTCTCGCCATTTCTCCTTTTCTCCCTCTATCTGCTGCTGTCGTCATTGCGAAGGGAGCATCCTAGTTTCCCTTTGTATTGTAAATTGAACATCATCCGGTTATAAAAAGATGTGGTCTATGTTTGGGAGAGAGAGGGAGAGGCCTAATATATGTCCAAGTTTTTGGCAGAGTTGTCCGTATATTACTGTTTTAAAAGACTAAATTAAGGAAGGAGCGACTACCTCAGGTTGGTGAAGTATAAAATGGTTATGACTGTAAAATCCTTACCTTTACTTTAACTTTTACTGAGAATGAGAGAGAGAATCTCTTGGGATTGACTCTGGAACAGAATGCCCCTTACAATGGAACCGAATTTCGAGACTCTCGGCTGTCGAATGATTTTTGGACAGACTCCACCTCCATTGGAGGAGGATCCCGCCCTCCTCCAATCCTGTTTCTCCACGTGTCCATCTGCAAATCCTCGCGCCGATGTTTGTCCGAAGTTGAAGTAAAAACGAGAGGTTGAAGTTTATTTTGAAGGCCTGATATCCTTGTAGAAACGGAACTATACAAGTGGGAAAGCATTGTTCATTTTATATAAAGGCGTAAACGGATTTGTAATAGTTAAATACATCATCGTTTCAGATTTAGTATTAATTTTATTCTGGTCTGCAAAAGGCTCCAGGAAATGTCACATGAACCTCTCCTTGTCTTCTTCGTTCACTATTGGTCATATTTTATAAATTATTTCACAAAGGAGGTTTTGACCAAATAGAGTCTGGTCAGTTGTATAGAACTAGTTAGACATTTTATTAGCAAGAATAAACATCAATAATTTTTTTCCTTATAAAAACATCTCAAAATGCATATTACATTAGATT
Source organism: Zygnema cylindricum (assembly GCA_037447655.1). Lineage (NCBI taxonomy): Eukaryota > Viridiplantae > Streptophyta > Zygnematophyceae > Zygnematales > Zygnemataceae > Zygnema > Zygnema cylindricum. The sequence goes on from JBBHKE010002842.1 coordinate 301,942, forward strand.
AGATTAGACAGGGTTTCCATAGTATTAGGGGACCAGAAAGGGGTATTGTTTGAAAATTGAATGCTGGTTCCTGGTAGGTCATTCTGTTGTAACAAAAATGTGAAAATCTTTTATAATTGAGAACTTGTTTGTCATATTTTCCTGTGGAGACATTTGGAGTGTAAAAAATTTCGCCTCAAAAGCCCAATGCATGTAGAACTTGAAAGCTGAATACGAGTGAAGAAGAGATTTGACAAAACTAAAAGGAAAAACACAAATTTTATTTAGGCAAACATGTGAAGCCAGAGAATGGAGAGAAACATCAGTAGGTAACATTAATTTTTTCTGGTTGTTTGGAGAAGGTGTTGCACTGGTTCACACTATGATCCGTACTAGGTTCTTAACAAAACTTATCTCTGTCTATAACGATCAGAAGGTGAAAAACTGCATATAAACCTTATAGCTAAACAACTTCCTTTCTTTTATAACAGGGTTTATCTCCTATTATTATGCCCTACTCACATAAAAGTTAGCTAACAACGAGGTCTTTCTAATCTTCTTGAGAAAAAAAAAAAAAACTGAATCCACTGGAGACAATCTCAAGGACGACTCTAAATAACCGTTTCAAGTCTTTGTCGTGTCTTGACTCTTGACGATAAGACGGATGAATATCACAACTGAAAGTCGAACTACGGAAGTCGAGATGAGGAGATAGAAAATCTGGAGAAGTACAAGTTTCAACATAGAAAAGAAATTGGAAGTATTTGTCTCAAACATAGAATTCATGTACACCTGAAACCATTCTCCATAAAGCTCAGAATTCTGAAATTGCCCTCTTGTTCGGCGCCATACAAATTTAAAAAAAACGCTCCTCATTTCAAGCCTTCGGATTTGTATCATTCAATATTCATGGAAAAGGTACAAAATCAAGTTAGATATCTTTTCCTCCAAATGTAGAAAATCAATGTGAGGCCCGTGTGACAAAATGTCACAAAAAAGTGAAAAAATTGTGACGCAATTTTAAGATTTTCGGCTCCGAAAGTTTCTCTCTCCTTCTCTCTCCTCCTCCTCCTTAGTGGGTCTCCTCAGGTTCGGTTCCGTCCAGACGATCCAAAGCTATCATATCTTCCTTAAGAAGAGGGCATTCCGGGGATTTCCAATTTTCTAAAATGCGATCTTTATTATGCGATCGAGGAATTATGATTTGTCCTTGGAGGAGAGCCCACTTCAGAACAACCTAGGGGTTGGGGGAGGGAAGTGGGGAGAGGGGAGAGGGGAGAGAGAGAGAGAGAGAGATGCACAGAAAGGCATTCAGGGAGAGGGCGGGGGGAGAGGGAGAGGAGAGAGGGAGAGAGAGGGCGGGGGAGAGGGAGAGGAGAGAGGGAGAGAGGGCGAGGGAGAGGGGGTGAGAGCGCAAGGGAGAGGGAGAGGAAGAGGGAAGGGGAGAGGGAGAGGGCGGGGGAGAGGAAGAGAATGGTCACACCTGTGCAGCCGAGCAGTTCCGGGCAGTGGCGATTTTGAGAATCTGGCTGTGCTCAAGGACCTGGAGGGAGAGATGAAGATGAATTAAAATCAAAATGTTTTCACTGAAAAAAAAAAAAGTACAACGGTACTGTAATCGGTTCAAATTTAACTAATGTTTTAAGTGCGGCCACCAATATAGTATGCACCAAAATCATTACGTAATAATAAAAAACAAATAATCTGAAAAGTGGATTTACATGCATACATATTAATCCTTTCTATAGAATCGAAAACCTTTCTGTTTTTTCAACTATAAGAAGTTAACATGCCAATAAAATACTATTGGTGTTACTTTTCACAAACACTGACAATTCTTTTCTCCAAATTGTCTATGGATTTTTGTAACTGTGTGACAAATGAAATCACACAATAATTAGTGTGGACAGAACGAGGTCATCTGCAATTTTGGCATCATAAAAGGAAAGACAGACAGGCAAAGACAGAGAGAGGGAAGGCAGAGGGAGAGGGAGAGAGCGGGAAGGAGCGAGGAAGCGAGGGAGTAAAGGAAGGAGGGAGGGAGCGAGGGAGGGAGCGAGGGAGGGAGGGAGGAAGCGAGGGAGGGAGGGAGGAAGCGAGGGAAGGAGGGAGGAAGCAGGGAGCGAGGGAGGGAGGGAGGAAGCGAGGGAGCGAGGGAGGGAGCGAGGGAAGAAGCAAGGGAGGACGCGAGTGAGGGAGAGAGGTAGGGAAAGAGCGAGGGAGGAAGAGAGGGAGGGAGAGAGGAAGGGAGTGAGACAGAGAGGGAGGGAGGGAAGGCGCGAGGGAGGGATGGAGAGATGGAGTGCGGGATGGACAGATGGAGGGAGGAAGGGCGGGAAGGAGGGAGAGAGAGAGAGACCGGATTCCCTGGTCTTCCCGTAAACTGCCACTGGGTCCCCAGGGAGGAATAGGCGGTGTAGCGGATCCCGTGACTACTGCAGGCGGCCTGCATGGGGCGGTCGGCTCTCAGAGGGTCCGAGTTTCTGAGGGAGAGGGAGAGAGAGGGAGAGGGAGAGGGAGGGAGAGGGAGGGAGAGGGAGAGGGAGGGAGAGGGAGGGAGAGGGTGAGGGAGAGGGTGAGGGAGAAGGGGAGGGAGAGGGTGAGGGAGAGGGAGAGGGGGAGGGTGGGGGAGAGAGGGAGAGGGAGAGGGACAGGGAGAGGGCGGGAGAGGGAGAGGGAGAGGGAGCGGGAGAGGGAGGGAGGAGAGGGAGAGTGAGAGGGAGAGAGAGAGGGAGGGAGAGGGAGAGGGGCTGAGGGAGGGAGAGAGAGAGGGAGGGATAGGGTGAGGGAGAGGGTGAGGGAGGGTGAGGGTGAGCGAGAGAGAGGGGTGAGGGAGGGTGAGGGAGGGTGAGGGAGAGATGGAGAGGAGAGAGAGGGGGGGGGAGAGGAGAGGGAGAGAGGGGGGGAGGGAAAGAGGGTTGGAGAGAGAGGAGAGAAATATGGAGAGGGAAGGGGAGGGAGAGTAGGAGGGAGTTTAGGTGCAAGTTTAAGGTGGCATGGTTTGCAGAGGGATAGCAGAGGAATGTGTTATGAAGACAGAGGGGGAGAGGGAGAAAGAGAGAGAAGAGATGAGGAAGAGAAAATTAGAAGTAAAAATTCTCAGCAGCATTGTGCCGTCTGTGAAGAGCAAGAAAAGAAAGTGAAAAAAATTGGCAGAGAGAGAGGGAGTGGAAGAGATCTCTATGGGAAAGGAATGCTGGAAGATGGAGACGGAGAGATAAAAATGGAGAGAGAGAGAGGGAGAGAAAAAGGGAGGGTGAGAGGGAAGAGAGAGGACACCTCTGCATGACATGGGGCCTGACACGTGCCACAGTCAGCAACTCTCGAAGCTCCTGCTCGTTGAAGTTGCTGACCTGGCAGCCCATGCCACCTGTCAGCACTCTGGCCTCCTCAGACACCTCCCCGCTCTGCCCCTCACCCTGCCACGTGGCTCCTCTCCCTCCCCCTACTGTGACTCACTCCGATGGCCCGGACTAAGCCTTCCGAGTACAGCTCCTCCAGAGCGCGCCAGCTGGCACCCTCCCATTAGCAGCCGCACCTCCCTCCCATCCACATCAGCAGCCTGTCGGGTCACTCCAATAGGCTGTCGTGTAACGTCACGTCACACAATGCAGTGGAAAGTCACTTATCGGTATTACGTTCTGTCAAACTGTGTCATGTCACTGCATGTTAGGCTACACTACTCTCCGCTACAATCCATGTGCTGTCACACTCTGTCGCCGCACGCCATGTCACATAAGGTCAAACTATGCCCCGCCACATCATGTGACATGTTGTCACGTCTGCTGTCAGAGTAATGTTACATCACGGCTGTTACAAAAAGTTATGTTCGCCAATTGACACGTCATATTATACCGTGTCACCCAATGCAATGTGACAGACCATGGGAGATGTGACACATTGTGACGCAGCACGATGCAATGTA
>JBBHKE010002842.1:310845-314890 GCA_037447655.1 Zygnema cylindricum
TTTTCAATTTGAGACCGCCAATCGGAAGCTGAAATTATCACCCTTCAATCGCAACCGTCGGATTCACAATCCGACATGTATGTACGGAAAAAAGATGTTTTAAGAGACGAAAAAACACGACAACGTGGCGTGATGTGACGGGATCGCAAAAATTAAAAGTATGCTTCTGTACGTTACTCTACCGGTATTGATAACACGACATTTTGGCGTGACGTCGAATTTGCCTGGCGGTTTACCATACCATTACAACCACGCGAAATACAGCAAATAGGATTATACCACGTGTCTTTTTTCATTACAAAATTGGAACATGACAAAGCCAATCAAAACTCAGATCACTCAACGGCTCACGATCCTACACAAAAAAATCGACGATCAATTATCGTTGTCACCAGAGACGAATGCGACCAGAATGCTTTTCCCTTTTAGAAAAAGGGCAAAGCAAAAACATTAACACTAACAGCGATTCACGGTGTATCGTACAATGAGACAGAACAGTACGGAAACTGAGCAGGGTAGGGAACTTCGGGGGTTTGCGCAAATGTACGACTGCGCACTAAAAAAGCGAGTACATCCTTTTTGCCATGTTTCCATACGGGATCATACTTGGCTGCCACGTGGCATTTCCGAACGCTTTTTCCTGTGAGACAATCCGACTAGGCAGCAGGTGTCGTCCGCCGACCATTCATGCCCTCCTTCTGCAAATCGTTCTTTCTGCGACATGACAGCTTCCGTACAGGTCGTACCTTCCGAGAAGGAATTGTCTTCTCGTCCTCTCTCTCTCCTCTCGCTTGGTTTAGAACCATATTTTCTTTCTTCACCAGTCTCAACCAAAATGCGGTTGACTTTTCTGGTTTCCATGAAATCATCGCGCAGGGTCCAGACCGTTGTTTGCCGTTGACTTTTGCACATTTTTTTTCCGACAGAGAAGGAATTAGGGTTCCTATTTTCTCTGTTATCTCCTTTGGAAGCTCTGCGTTCTTCGAGGATCCCGGAAGCCCTAAAAAACTGAAAATAAGCCCGAACCTTAATAGCCTGAACCCTTATAGTCTGAACCCTAATAGCCTGAACCCTAATAGCCTGAACCCTATTAGTCTGAACCCTAATAGCCTAAAATCTAATAGTCTGAACCCTAATAGCCTAAACTCTAATAGTCTGAACCCTAATAGCCTGAACCCTAATAGTCTGAGCCCTAATAATCTGAACCCTGGCAGCTTGAATCCTGATAGCCTTAACCCTAATAGAATGAATAGGGATCCTCGTTCTAATTCCGTACAATGGTGCGGCTCACATCACAGGTTCCAGTCAAGTTCGGACAAAAGACTAGAAGAAGTTTCCCAAAGAGAGTTCATCATAGAACATGTGGACAGGACTAGGGAGCCCTCATTCAATCCGACAAGAGAGAGGTTTGTCGGTTCTGGTTCAGGTGGTTTTCAACAGAGAGCTGGCAGACATGGAATTTTGGAGCGTAGTGAAATACTGGAAGGACAACAAAGTAGGGGATTGCTAGGAGCTGGTAGAGGTCCGTTTTTTTTTCAAGATAGAGGGAGAATGGGGAGAGGTGGTGGTTATGAAGAGAGGAGGGAATATTACGGCTCACAGCCGGAGAGAGGAAGAGGAGGACATGGGACAGAGACAGGGAGTGGGAGAGGGAGAGGGAGAGAGGGGGGAAGGGGGAGAGGGAGAGAGGGGGGGAGGGGGAGAGGGAGAGGACACATGGGATGGAGCCAAATGCAGCGGCGGTGGCTACCTTGCCAAACTGAAACTGACAGGAGAATCAGCATGGGTAAGCTATTATTTTTTGCTGTAGTCAAAAGAAGTTTTTCTTCAGAAATAGATCACTTTTGTCTTTCCAAATTGTTTGATGAACTCATTCTTGTGGTTCAAGAAGGTCAGTTGTTACTAGGATGGAGTACAAACAAAGAGAGGCCAATTTTTTTGAAAACTATTCTGCGTCTCGACTTGCTTTTAATAGAATTCAGTCTTGCAAATCAGGGCCCTTTGTTTGCATAATGCACTTTCAATAATGCACTTTGCACAGGAACAGTAAAATATCAATACCATATTAGCGAATTTATTTATTTCCTTATATTTGACTTGCCTATTGCATAAGAAATCCAAAAGAAAATCCTTTTTCATTTTTCTGCAACATTTTTATGCCATACAAGCAAATTTCTGAATGCCGAGAAAGCTGTCATTGGTTAATGTTTTAACGAGATGAATCCGTCACAGATTCCCATTTCAACACACCAGCATCCTTTACTTTCACAGGCAATTGTGAATAATAATTGCAAAAGAGGTCGTCGACGTGTGATTTATTTCAGGTTTCCACAAAGAAACAAGCGAATGGTTGTCAGCGTGACAGGTGTCGGCACACCATTTCGAGTGCATTGTGAATAAGAATCGTAGAAGAGGTCGACTTGTGATGCATTTCGGGTTTTCACAAAGAAACAAATGAACGGTTCCTGCTGTGACAGGTGTCGCTACACCATTTCGAGTGATGTCGTGGAACATTCTCGCAGACGGAGCGGTACGGGATCACTATGAGGCTCTCTACCGACAGATTCCATCCTATTTTCTGGACTGGAATGCAAGAAAGTACAAAGTTTTGAAGGAGATCGATGCTCTTCGTCCACATGTTTTATGTCTTCAGGTAAAGAACAGGTTACTCCAGCTTGTCAGTATCTGAAGGCAAATATCGATGTAAGATCACATTTGATTGTTGTGAGAGTGCCTTTGGTTTTTTCTTGATTTTTGCAGTCATACTGGTCTGGTTAGGGAGGCTGTTTTTGTGAGGAACTTGACATTGTTGGGAAAGCGAGTTATACAGTAAACATTTATTTAATTTTTGGTTTTTGTGATATGTTTTTATGATATGGTCTTTATGATTATAGTGCTGCGGTTTGGTACTTTGGAAAGGTATCGCTGTCCACTTTTGATTACCTTCTGTTTCCGGTTTTTCTGGGGTGGGTGGAAAAACACAGGAAGTGGACCATTTTGAAGAATTGAAAGAATATTTACGCCTCAGAGGATACGATGGGATTTTTAAGGTTCATTCATGACTCTAGCTTTGTTTGTTAGGCAGTTTTAGGGTTTTCACATTTATAAAACCTTACTAAACTGTCCAGTATTGTTGTTGTATCTGGCAGTTAAAAAGTACAGATTTATTTACGGAACTGACCATTTCTGGTAACAACTTCTACAGTTTTCCTTGTTTCACTTGACCTCCTGGTAATTCTGAACTTCTTGTTCGTCTCCATTAGAGTAAAATGTTTGTTTATATGAAGGTTAATTAGAATCAATAATACCAATTGAGGACTATTTGGTTTGTCGACTATTTGTTAACTCATAAAAGCAAAGCAAAGCATCAAAGCATTTTTGGGAATTTTCTAACAGAGTAATGTGAAACACATTCAGAAACTTGTTTAAAACATCAGTAGCTATCTAACAAACCAACCAACGACGAATAGAATAACTGAAGGAAACTAACTAAATAATTAACTAACTAACTAACTAGCGAACCAACAAGATTAACTAACAAACTAACTAACTACCTAGCTAATCAACCAACTAACTAACCAACTAACTAACTAAAATGACTAACTAAGTAACTAAATACCGAGCTAATTAACTAACTAATTAATCAACTAACTAACTAACTAACCAACTTACCAACCAACCAACAAAGTAACTAACCATACTAACCAACTAACAATTAACTATCTCACAAGCCAAGTGATGCAAACTACCTTCTTGAATGCTGAGCCAATGGGAGGGTGTGATGAACCCAGGCTCGCACCGGAAATACCGTGGATGGCTGCGCAACCTTCTGGATGGTGGACCAGTGAGTCACGGGCCGTCACGCCATCTCATCATGCTGTATCGATTGATAAATTGACAACATCTATTGCATCAGCATACCATCACATCTTTCTTTACATCTTTTCTGGTTCAAAGTTATTGGGAAGTTTTTTGGAAGGGGGAGGGGAGAGGGAGGGGGAGAGGGGAGGAGTGGGAAGGAGAGGGAAGGAGAGTGGAGGAGAGG
>JBBHKE010002842.1:316285-380358 GCA_037447655.1 Zygnema cylindricum
GGGTGGATAGAGGGGAAAGAACTCAAAAAACAGAGACTTTTTTAGGGTTGGGGGGATGCGAGAGAACTAACCAGAGCAGAAGCGAGCTCTCCCAAGTGCCCAAAAAACTCAAGAAAGGGGAGATAGGTGGGAAACAACTTTTTTTTTTCATTATTTTCGAGGTTTTTCCGCAGATTTTCTTATGGTTTTCAAGCTTTTTTTTTAGGGTTTTTGAGGTTTATCGAGATTTTTTTATGTTATGTTGAGGTTTTTTGAGCTTTTGGGAAGTTTTCGGAAGCTTTTCGTTGGTTTGTTTTAACAAATTGAAATGTAAAACTTGTTATGAAAGTATTTTTAGGCGCCAATCCTTTTTATATTTTTCTCAACTATACATTGTAAATACCAACTTATTGCGTAGTTTTTTTTGCAACCACATATTATTGATATGAGTTAACCCTCATTGTTTTAAAAACAGAGTGATAATTTACTTTCTATCCGTAATACACAAATCATTGTGTAACATACAAATCTTCTTAGTATAATTTGAGCTTTAAAATAAAATAGCTTGTGAATGCAAGAATGAATTTTAGCTACTTTTTCTTTTTTTGTTATTTTTTGGGCAAATTCAAATCTTATACTTGTCATAGACACTTATTAATATTTAATTTACTGATATTGGGCAATGAACATTCTTTTTCTTATTTCTTTCTACTCTTTATTCGGTATTCACACATCGTTTATTTCTCTTTCTCGACCCGTATTCACAAGCGAAATGTACAGGAAAAGTACAGATTTAAAAAAGAGTTTCAGACTAAAAAAAAAAAAGAAGCAGAATAAACTGAATATAGGTGGTTAGGTTGGGATCCAGAACAGATAGTAAAGGAAATCGAGAGGAGGGAGAGAAGGAGAATACCTATAAAAAATTGGTAGTGACCAATATTCACGTCCTTTTCAACCCAAAGAGAGGAGATGTGAAGCTCGGTCAGGTGAGAGAGAAGGATTTCAGCATGGGAAATTGTCTTTTATGGGAGGATTCAAGCATGGGAAATTTGTCTTTTATGAGAGGATTTAAGCATGGGAAATTATCTCTTATGAGAAGATTTAAGCATGGGAAATTGTCTTTTATGACGAGGGAGATGATGGAGATTTGCAAATTAAGTTTAGAATGTGGTCTTTTTGGGTTTTTATTTTTTATAGGGTGCGGAAATTCAGGTTAAGGTTTAGGTTGAAATAGGTCTAATTTTTCAAAGTGTTTTAGTGTTATGTAGGAGTTTGAGGTTTCAGAGAATGAATTTTACAGTCTTCAAGGTTTTGGAGAAAGGATTTTGACTAAAGTTTTAAGGATTTTGACTAAAGTTTTAAGGATTTGGACTAAAGTTTTAAGGATTTAATTAAGGTGTGAGGATTTGACCAAGTTTTAAGGATTTAACTAAAGTTTGAAGGATTTGACTAAAGTTTTAAGGATTTTGACTGAAGTTTTAAGGATTTGACAAAAGTTTTAAGGATTTTGACTAAAGTTTTAAGGATTTGACTAAAATTTTGAGGATTTGACTAAAGGTTTAAGGAGGGTTCAGGTTCGAGTTCTTTTGGAGAAAGCAAAAGAAGCTTCCAGAAGACACGGAGGAGCTCCCGTTATCTCCACCGGAGACTTCAATGCTACCCCTTGTGTAAAGTTTTTTTTTCTTTTTTCCTTCTCTCTATTATTTTTCTTTTCTCTTTTTTCCCTCGAAAAGGAAGAAAAGGATAAGATTAAAAAGTTATGGTTTTTCTGTCTTCTAGTACATCAAGTGACAATGGAAAACATATTATTGAACACACTTCTGTACTTTTATGTACTTTTTGTACTTTTTGTTTTTTTTAAGTCCTTTGAGAACTTTCAAGTACTTTTATCGGCCGTTTCTTTCTTTAAATATCTGAAAGTGGTTTTTAGAGTTCATCTCAAAATATTCTTAAAAGCTTAACTGAAAATTTCTCAAAATGTTTTTTTGTGACAAAGCTATAAGTTGTCTTGATGTGGTCTGTGTGAGAACGATTGTTGTTAGAGGGGGGGGTGGAGAGGGAGAAGGAGAGGTAGAGGTTCTTACATAATATTTAATTCTCCTTTGAGTTTTCTTCAAGCCTTTTAGAGTTAAAAACAGTATCACATGAAGTTCTAAAATTGGGGTATGGGGGAGTCGAGGGTACAGAGTGGCGTTTACGAGTTTCTTTCAACCGGTGAGGTCATTTTCTTCTTCTTTTTAGTTTATTATTAAATTCCCCTCTCTTTTGATATAATATGAAGGGGTAAATTCTTTGTTTTATATTCAATTAACACTTTAGTAAACCTCGGTGTATTGTCTCGTTAAGAACCCTTCTTTATTAAGAATGTATCCTCAATCAACTATTGATTATTAACTATTTCTAAACAGAAAATGTTACTCCTTACCATTACGTTTTCTTCCTCATAAACAGCTAGATCTCGAAGCTTTTTTTTTTTTTATTTTTTTTTTTTTTTTTTTTTTTTTTTTTTTTTTTTTGCGGTCTGTTGCTTCATATTCCTCTTCGTATTTTTTCTGCAATTTCATTTCTATCCCGATTACAAAATTGTGAACAAAAATGAGCTCCATTTCAAGCACATTATTTTTTCTTCAGTTATTTTGTTTAAATATTTTGCGTTCGGTACGATTCAGTTTAGTTCAGTTCAGTTTAGTTACGTTCCGTTCGGTTCAACTCAGTTGCGTTCCGTCCAGTTCTGTTCAGTTCCGTTCGGTTCAGTTCCGTTCAATTCAGTTCAGTTCAGTTCAGTTCAGTTTGGTTCTTTTCAGTTTAGTTGGTTAGTTTAGTTTAGTTTTGTTCAGTTTTAAGTTTTTTTTTTCCTTTCTTTTCTGATTTAGAAGTGTGGTGTTCAGGGCAGCTGGATTTAGAAAATTGCGATAGAAGAACTTTGGGAGGGAGTCTCGCTGTCGAGGAGATGAATCAATTCTGGGATCGGTACGTTTTTTTAATTTCTGTGTAACACTTTTCAGTTAAACTGTCCATAAAGCCGAAAAAAGATGACTGTTTGACAATTCATATGTGCAAGTTCGACAATTGTACTGTTGAAATCATCGTTATTTTCTTCGTCGTCGTTTTTTCTTTCTTTCTTTCTTTCTTTTATATCTTTTGTTCCACCCTTTTTCTTTTATGCCTTTCACTCCTTTTATTCCTTTTATGCCTTTTACTTTTTGTGGAGAGACAGATTTCAACACCTGTTGTTGAAAATTCAAAAATCTCGTTTTTGAAAAATCAAAAAACCGGTTTTTGAAAATTGAAACACCAGTTTTTAAACACCGAAACCCCTACTTCTGAAGATGGAAGAGGCGGGTTTTGGAAAAACTGGTTTTTGCAGACCTCAGGACGAAGGGCAGCCATGGCCGTCGGAGGAGAGACTGGCGGCCACCGGCCAATCAGAGGGAGGCAAAGTCAGCCATGGCCTCCACACTCTCAAAAGCGCATATCTCCAGGCAAAGGTGGGAGAAGTTTATTTTTTCTTTGCGCACTTTTTGCGGTTTTTTTATCTTTGTTTAAAACATGCTGAATGGTTTTCGCCAGTTTTTGAAACTTTCTTTTTTTTGCAGTTTTTGGGGCTGTTTTTTTTTTTTTTTTTTGCTTCGTCCGAAGGTTTTTTTTTTTTTTTGAGTTTCTGAAGTTTTTTAGTTTTTTTAGATCTTTTTAGACAATGTTTGAAATTTCTTGGCATTATTTGTTGTGAGAAAAGAGGTTAAAGCTTACGTGCTTCTTGTAAATTTCTATGAACGTCTACAGAGGAGTGAGAGAGGGAGAGAGGGAGAGGGAGAGGAAGAGGAGAGAGGTTTCTGATTTTTCTTTGTTAAAGAGAGGATTTCCAGCGACAAGGAATGGCAAACCACGAGCCGGATGTGACATCTTGTCACCTCAAGTTTTGTGGAACTGTGGACTATATCTGGTGGGTCTCTCTCTCTCCCTCTCCCTCTCCCTCTCCCTCTCCCTTTTCCTTTCCCTCTCCCTCCCCCTTTCCCTCTCCCTCCCCCTCTCCCTCTCCCTCTCCCTTTCCCTCTCCCTCCCCCTCTCCCTTTCCCTCTCCCTCTCCCCCCTCCCTCTCCCCTTCCCCCTCCTGTGTATCAAGCTGGGAACTAATGGGACTCCGAGCACAAAAGGTGGAAGCCGATTTTTCGTTGGAAATGACCGGTTGTAGACTTCTTTTTGCACTAAGTTAATCTATGCAAAACCAGCATTGGGAACTCCCATTCTATTCACTTATCTATTCACTTTTCTATTCACTTTTCTATTCTCTTATTTATTCACTTTTCTATTCACTGATCTTTTCACTTATCTATCCACTTTTCTATTTACACTTTTCTATTCTCTTATCTATTCACTTTTCTATTCACTTATCTAATCACTGATCTATTCACTTTTCTATTTGCACTTACCTATTCACTTTTCTATTCACTTTTCTATTCACTTCTCTATCCACTTTTCTATTTACACTTTTTTATTTGCACTTACCTATTCACTTTTCTATTCACTTTTCTATTCACTTCTCTATCCACTTTTCTATTTACACTTTTTTATTCTCTTATCTATTCACTTTTCTATTCACTTATCTAATCACTTATCTATGCACTTCTCTATTCTCTTCTCTATTCGTTTACCTATTCTCTTATCTATTCACTTATCTCTTCACTTATCTATTTACTTATCTATTCACTTATCTATTCCCTTAGTCATGGACTGTGTTGTACCTTGTCAGGCACACGGACAAGCTTCGGTCGCTGAAGGTTTTGGACACTCTTCCGGTGGCCGTGGTTCAGCGCTACGGAGGACTGCCTTCCCGCGTCTTGCCAAGTGACCATGTGTCACTCGCATGCGACTTTCTTTTTGTGGACTAAACTTATATTTTTTCGCCCTCGCTTGGGGCTTTGTCTTTTTGTGGAGAAAAAGGAAATGTCCTACTTTTATTTTTTCGTCACTTGCATGTGACTTTCTTTTTGTGGACCTAACTTTTAGTTTTTTCATCGAGGTCGAAGTTTTTGAGAACTTGTTTTTGAAAACTTTCGTCTTGGACTAGACTAGAGGTTAATTTTCTCTTTATGGATTACAGGTCGTGGGGCAAAAGATGGAACAAGTTTTGGTGCCAGTGGTGAAGTTTTTTATTTCAAAATCTTAAAGAATTGTACAAAAGCGGGACAGTTACAACAAGAGAAAGGGAATGCCTGTCGCAAGCAAGAAGCTCAACAATTGAAAAAAGTCAATCTTCATTCATAACTCTTTGTTTTTTCTGGGATTATAGATGATTAAAGGTTTTAAAGAAATAAAGGTGAGGCGGTGGTGACTGCTAGTAACCTCGATGTCTGTATTAAGTCACAATTAGTGATGCGTAGTATGGTTTATGAAAGGGTGATGTAGTGCAATCTTTTGACTACCCAAAAAAATGTTTATTGTGGATCATAAGAGTCCCAGTGACCAAAAGAGATGATAATCAAATTGAATTGTGAACCTATCATGTACATTTGATGATCTTTTTCCAGTACTTATTGCTGGCCTTCCTAAAAGCTTTACTTGGTTTCCAACAGTAAGTCGCAATTTGTAGTAGCCAGATATATGAAAATGAGTCATTCAGGTTTTTCAGTTACTTTTAATTTAAACTCCTGAACAGAAAAAATACTAATTACAGATGGAAATGAGACAGAAAGTTGATTTAATTGGCAAAAGACCCATTTAACACTAACATTTATAGATGGTGTAACGTACTGAAAGTCTATTTTTACAATAGTTCGCACATAATATAACCACATATTGAACATCCGGGCGCAAGACTAGAGATACAGTCACAAGCTGGCTGCTTGTTTCAGTCTCAGCATTTTGGAAGTAATACTTTATCATACCATATTCTTTGAGCACATTCCTGTGACAGGTGACTTAAGATGTCAGAAGTTGTCAGAACCAGGTTGCTACCATTCTCAAGATGAGCTCATCACTGGCGAGAGGCTGCCTGATGTCAAGAGTGCTATCATGGTTGATTTAATTTTAAGGAATTGTTTGTCTTGGAAGCAGAACATTACTACCTAAAGAAGCAGCTTCACAGTCACAAAGAATGCATCAGCAAATGCACAGTCTCATATGAACTTTTTACGAATGAATAGCCCGAGCTACTACCGGATACTTTGATTCCATTAAAGGTGATCTCCTTACATTGCAGGGAAAAGCTGGCCGCGGGATATGGACCAAGAACTTTTCATAACATACAAAAATACATCTAAAGTATTACCTACCGTGACTAAAAAGTAAGCCCTTGCTGGAACAAAACTGGATTGCTGCGAGGGATAAATTGGCACTTTCAGCACTACACAATGTGTGCATTTCTTTGCATAAATGACTTAAATGCTGAATAGAGATGTTAAATGGAATTGAATTCTTCAAATTACATATAACACCTAATAGAATGACGCATTACACTAGTGAGAGCTCGCCAGCTGGCACTTCGCCCTTCTTCAGGTTCAACCAAAATGCATTCGTCTCCTTAATGACCTTGATGGCGTACTCCTGAGAAAATAGGAACGCAAAAATAAACAAGCAAGCCAAGAAAAATCAGTATACCTTCATAACATGTGTGAGAACGTACTCCAGTAGCAGGTTGCCTTCATATTCTGTCTTTTTCTCACTCAAACAGCTGTTACCAGTGTGACCAGTGTTACCAGTGTGACTCGCTCTGTGTCTAGTCTTTAGCCCCAAAAACATACTATGATAACGCTTTAGATTGGAACCAACCCAAGGCACAGTAAGTGGTAGTTGAAAGGGCAAAAAGTCCCCATGGATGGTACAGTTAAAAAGGAAAAAACATATATAGGAGGATGGAGGTTTATTCTGACCTTGTTAGCGGGTTTGTTGCCCAAGCCAAAGCTGTTGGCTGGCTTTCCGTCAGGAATTTTGTAGTCACGGAACCAGTCACGAATGGCAGTCAAAGTTCCCTGCAAACAAAAAACCGTCAAGAGTTACTACAAAGAGGTAAAATTACAAACGTGTTTCAACTAAAGGAAGCAAAAGCATTCATGGTAGACGACTGTGACCTAATATATTTTACGCAGAGGGGCATTAAGGAATTGCTCCTTCTGACAACACACTAGTTCCATTGCACCTTTATTTACAAAAAAGAGCACAAACATAGATACACCATTTTTTTCTAAAAACTTTTTCTGTTTCAGAGCTCTTGACTGACAGCGACAGTTCCTTCAATGGTGTTTCATTCGTGGGTCCAACTGCACAAATTGGCGGTGTCACTTACGGGGAAAACTCTCTCCACATCTTCCATATCGTTGACCTCGGCGGCCTTGGGGTCATCGGATCTGATGGCCACGATCTTCCAGTCAAGCTCTCCCTCATCAATCATAGCCAGAACAGCCAAAGGCTTTACTGAGTATACCTCTCCAATTGCTGCCGTCTTCTCACCGATCTCCACAACATCAACTGAACATAAAAGGCAACAACCACACTTAAGCAGCTGGTTTTTGGCAAAATTACAGATGAAGTGCATTCAGTTGAGATGCATTAAACCTTGAGTAAACAGCACTTCTCCAGGTGCAACAGTGCGCGTTTAGCTGCTGCTGATTAACCGGGGCCAGTCCTTACAACAAGGTTCAAATTTGATATGAAAGCTCCCTACTCGCGAGAAGGACAATGAGCCTCAGCAATCTACGACATATACACACCATGTCCAATATGAGACCGCTGTCAAATGTTGCCTCAGACAATAGTGAAATGTGCCCCAATTGTAATATCAACCCAGCCATCTGATTATCAAATTCTATAAAAACACTTTGCCGTTGAGACCATATCTTATACAACTCCTTTATGCCAAACTCATTCAACAATGCTGGCTCAATTTTGTGATTTTGTGCAACTATTCATAAAATTATTTTCCCTCATTTTGGTAGCTGTCGAAGTAGTACAGCATGCCATTCGCATTATGAATGTCCAAGGATCAGCCCACAACACCTCACCAGAGCATACCAAGCAGTGAAGGTTTAAATGATGTTCAAACCTTCACTGCTTGACAGAGCCATGCGCAAGGAGGTCAATAGTCACTTCAAACAGCTTCCAGTTAATGTGACAAGAGGCACTTCGACATTTTCAAACCAGCAGTTTCTTTGTTTCCCAGAGCTTTGCAAACCCCTATAAACTGTCATGGACGTAACATTAATTTGAGAAGACTGCAAACAAATAACAAGTATTAAGGTGTCTAGCATTTCTCAATTGGTAGTCTGTCAATAGCTGCCTAGATTCACTTAGCAAAGAACATGAATAACCAAACATAAATGCTTCAGGCTTGGATGTAAAAAGAAACAAATTGAGTCAACAAAGTGAGATGAATGTGAAACATGCAATCCATCCTCATTGGCATGCCAACCAACATATGCAGCAGCAAATTTGTAATTTAGTACAATGTCGTACTTGTATGGCGCATTTATACAAAGTAAAATGGACGCAGGCGAAATATGCACACATGTAATGGCTAGGCTGCACAAAATGAAAGCTTTCAAAACAAATGCTTGACCCAACAAGAGGACTAACATCCTAAAATATGGAAAAGCTGAATTTGACTTTCCTTCCTCAAGAAAAACAGAAAGCCAAATGCAATAGCCGTTAGTTTGATAGACCACAAAAAAAGATTGGGGTACGAGAGGCTTGCATTTCTCAGGATTAACAATTTCAAGCAATTTCTACTTGTAGCAAGCAGCTGAGGCAATATTGTGATGAAAAATTGACCACTGCATATAAACACTGCTGACTGCTGATGGTAGTGAAACGTAAAGAGGGTAGGCTCGACTGAGTCAAAGACAAGGAGCCTTCTTCTATCCATTCATGCCTTATTTCCATGTAAAGAGGGAAAGAGCCTGTTTTTTCATGTAAACGCATAAAAATAATGCAAGCAAAACATATGATTTTCTTCAGACCAGTCTTTCAGTTGTGAAAAAAAAAAATCAAGTTACAGCCCAAAACAATGCTGACTTAAAAACATTCTCCAAATGAGACAAAAGCATCGCTGATATCAAGAGCCTCTATGAATGTCAAATTTCCAGTTTGAGACATACCGGGATCATTGTCTCCAAAACAGTTTTCAACCTCGGGGTTGGCGTGGGATGGGTCTTCCCAAGTTTGTGGAAGTAAACCGTAGTTCCAGTTGATGTTGTACCTGGAAGATCCCAATAAGCCCAAAACAATTTAAGTCAAATGACAAAGTAATCTAGAATATACAACACACCAAATAACTATTACAAGAATCAAAAGCAGTCGACGTGCTAACCAATATTGCAGAAAAATCCAATTTTCAAGTCTAGAAAACCGATTATGTTCAAACATCACATACTAGTCGAGCTATGTGTGATTTCTGCAAATGTAAGAAAACATACGGGTAAAATCGCAGCTTTCCCTTCTTTGTATCTTGTTTGATCGGGGTATTCGGCTCCTCTGTAGCCACTTCCATCTTGGCCTTTGTTTCTTTAGGAATTTCACAAACAAAATTGTAGAGACCATCTCCAGCCTCCAAAGGAATATCATGCCACGGTGAAACCTGCATTCAACAATGGCAAAAAAATTTAGATCAGAAAATGCCGAAAAAGAAGGATCAACTGCGTCAAACTTAGAAAAAAAAACAATTAGCAACACCGGAAGCAAAACACTGGGCAGTTGTACAAGTTACCATTGCTGCATAGATGTAAATGTCAAGTGCGTAAGTATTTTCAAATACTTCAGTTTATCGTCGTTGAAGCCCAGAGCTAAATCCTCACTCACTATTGACGCAAAACCAGCTAATCCTTTCTTGTGTAATAACAGGCATGCTTACACTATTCCACTGAAATGTAGGCAACAAGACAAAATACCACATTTGAAACAGAGCAGATAGTTTCAGCAACACACAAAAACCACATTTTCCGTAAATAATCATTCTGCCAACTAATCAGGTTAAGCTTTCAAATGTTCCAAAAACCACAAAGATGACATACCGTTTGGCCTGAGGGATCGTTGAAGAAAAGCCTGTACTCCAAAGTCTCAAATGTTCCCTCCTCGGTCTGTGTGTACGACGCGTTGATAGCTGCCTTTCGGCTGCCAGCCCTGCAGAAGACAAAATTAAAAATCACGACCTGAGCAGTTAATGATGTGAAAAACAAGATATAACATGACACGAATAAAAATCACGCGTCTGAGCTGTTAATGATTTAAAAAACAACAAAACAAAAATGTGACGAACAGTTCGTGCCATTTTAAAACGGATAAGGTTACATATTCCGAATAAAGTGTCAGTCATAAAAAAAACCAGGCACCATAACTATCAAAAATACAGTGGAAAGACGGAACAGCTTACTCGCGAGAGAACTTTCTCCGTGAAATCACAGAGGAAGCTCCAAACAGAGCAGAAGACGACACGCTCGAGCCAGACACAAGAGCCCGACACGTGGCATGCTGTGTGGCTTTAGTAGCCAATGACAGCGCTACTCCTTGCACAAGAGGCAGCGAGCAAACTGCTCGTAGAGCAGCCATGGGTGCAAGTGTTGGACGGTGCAGGGAAGTCCGAGAAACTCTTTGTGAAGTGTTAAGTGAAGAGGATAGAGAGGATGAGATGAAGTGAAACGAGTGGTAAGGGCGCAGCCGAGGTTAGTAGAACTTGATTGCAATCCTTTGCTTTAAGTATGCAGCTTTTCCACCGTGCCTTTGCAGGCCGTACAGGATCTAGAAAAGGGCAGGGAGATTCTGTTCCCTGCGAAGCTTGTGGCAACACTAGTTATCACCGCGTTTTGTTCCCGTTCGTTTGTACTGTTTCGTTTTCTTCTTCAGTTTTGTATGACGTAGACTGTTCTTTGGACAGCTGCGTGCAGATCCATGTCGTTTCCTGGCGAGCTCTTTAGAATCGACTGCACTTAAACGTGGCTCGAACTAAATTTTGTTATAACACTACAGTAAAGCATAGTATGTACTGTACTGTACAATGCAGTGCAGTACACCTTGAATCGCTATTAGGGTTAATAATTTTTCCGCCACTCAAAAAACCTTTTATCCGTACACACTTGTCCGATTTTCAATTTGAGACCGCCAATCGGAAGCTGAGAATCTTACCTTTCAATCGCAACCGTCAGATCCAAAATCGGACAAATGTGTACGGAGAAAAAATGTTTTAAGAGGCGAAAATATTATCAGCACTAATAGCGATTCATGGAGTACTGTACTGTACAGTACAGTACACCGTCGATCGTATTTAGCGTGTTGAACACTAATTCGGCGCCCCTAAATTTTGAGGGTTTTACCTAAAATAGGGTAAATGATACTAAGTTTTCCTGTACGCTAATTACGAGATGAAAAATTAGTGTACACCATTTTAATTTATGTATTTCTTATATTAGTGTGGAGTACGGAACCTGTCGGTGCGTATAAAAATGTACTTTTTAATTTTACAAGTACGGATATTTTAATAAATATTTTCTATCACACGAAAAACTGCCCTGTGAGTTAATCCTAAATAGGATACAACCACGATTTGGTGTACGATTTAAAAGATTTCGTACTTGTACCTGTTTTAGTGTATATTTATTTGTCGCGTAACCAAAATTAGAGTTAGGAATTAATTAGAGTGAAAGTATGCGACAGTGTACGAATTGTCAGAATTTGTACTTTTACCTATATTACTGTGAATATCCTCTCGACAAATCAGCTGTACCCATATTGTCGTTCGTTGAAAAATTAGTGTATAACTTTTTTTTCGAAATTTTTCTAAGTCGAAATTAGTGTCCATGACACTAAATTAATCTATACACTAATAATTTCTACACGCTAAATACGATCGACGGTGTACTGTACCGTAATGTACAGTACAGTACAGTACACCGCCAATCGCTATTAGCGTGTAGGGTTGATTAGGCGTATACTATTATTTAGCGTGGTGTACGCTAATTGGGAATTTGGAAATTTTGGAAGAAATCGATTACTCTAATTAGGAATTAGGGATTTTTTTAAATAGTGTGGATAATTCTATTTGAGAATAAAAACAAAAAAAAGCGGGACGGGATTAGCGTACACAACGCTAATAGCGATTGGCGGTGTACTGTACTGTACTGTACTGTAGTGATTAACCTCTCATATCGGTATCTCAGTTTCTTGTGCTGTGTGTCCGTGCACCCCATGGGACGCTCGGTATGATTATTTCGTGCGTACTCATTACGAAATATCCGCACTTTGAAAACATTACAGTTCAGTACAGTACAGTACTGTAGCTGTGGATGACCAAGACGGCATGATGAATCGATGATGGCCAGATCGTTGCCCCATGTGAGGGGAGAAACTGGAAATCTGACGGCTGCGATTCACCGGCCTTCACAGTCGCCCTGCACGCCCTAATAAACCCTCGCGGTTGCTTTTTGAAGTCCCTTTTGGAGCAGCTCCTAAATCTCCTCGTCTCCCCTCGGGTTGCGCCCTAACCCTAAACGCTTTACGCGGGATAGCAGCACTCAGCCGCCATGGTAAGAAACGCCTCCTGACTATATTTCTCTGAGTGTCATCGCAGAAGGTCCACATTGATACTGCCGGCTTATTTTGGAAATTAGCGAAGGGAAAATAAGTTAGGGTTTTCCATTTTTACTTGTGGAGTTAATCGACTTAGTTTTTTTTCTATGAAGGAACCGTTTTTGTGATGAGAACGCGTTTTGTTTAGGGCAGGAGCAATTCAAGATAATGTCTTTGTAGTATTTCTTCGGCCTTTTATTAGGGTTCTAGCGGTCTCTGTGGTCTCATTATGGCGACAGAGGACTGTGCGCGTATGGGAGGGAGAGAGAAGAGCGAACGAGGAGGGGGAGAGAGGGAGAGTAGAGAGAGGGAGGAGCGGGAGAGGGAGGGTGGAGAGAAGTAGAAGAGAGAAAGGAACAGAGAAAGTGAAAGAAGGGAGAGGGAGGTGGGGTAAGCGAGAGGAAAGTGAGGGAGAAAGAAAGTGAAAAAAGAGAGGGAGGAAAAGGGAAAGGAGAGAGGGAGAGAAAGTGAGGGGGAGAGAGAGGGGAGAGAAATCGAGGAAGGAGAGGTAGCCGGATGAGAGAGAGAGCGAGAGAGAGGAGAGAGAGGGACATGAGGGAGTGGGGAGAGAGGAATTCGGACAGGGAAGAGAGAGGGGGCGGGGCTGCTGGCATAGTTTAAAGGCCATGCCCTTTCTGGTCTTTGCAGGGTCGCGTACGAACAAGGACTGTGAAGAAGTCGTCGCGTGTCATCATCGAGAAGTACTACTCTCGCATGACTCTCGACTTCCAAACCAACAAAAAGATTTGTGACGAGGTCGCCATCATTCCCACAAAGCGTCTCCGTAACAAGATCGCAGGCTTTGCAACAGTGAGTTTCTATTCTGCGGGAGAAATGCTCAGGGTTTTAGTTAATCTGAACCGGACAGAAGTCGGGTTGAATTTTGATATGGTTTACGTTCAAGTTTAATCTCAAATGCATTAAATCCCATGCATATAGAACCCTAGACTGGGGAACCTTGGGAAACAGAATCTTTTTGAGGATTGGAGTTGCATGTGATACCTTTGCCAAACCCTGTATCTGTGTCCAAGTAAGGGCTTTGCAAGGGAATAATTCAACCCTCTACTTCTTTTTCTTCTTCTTCTCCTTCTCCTACCTTTTCTTCCTCTTCTTCTTCTCCTCCTCTTTTTCCTTCTTCTTCTCCTTCTTCTCTTTCTTCTCCTGCCAGGCAATTGGGAGGAGGTGGCAGAATTTGGGATAAGGGGCAGGTTTTCGAATGCCAGGAGTTTCTCGTGTCTTGTTTCTACACATGCGTACTGACGCCATGCTGATGTCATGGTGATGTCATAGTCTCTGATTTTTCGCAAAATGCATTTTTTTTGCGCAGCATCTCATGAAACGTATCCAGAGGGGGCCCGTTCGAGGCATTTCCCTAAAGCTCCAGGAGGAGGAGAGAGAGCGACGTATGGACTTTGTCCCAGAGGAGTCCGCTATTAAGACTGACGTCATTGAGGTCATTTTCAACCCTGAAAGCATCTACATTGCCACATGAAAGGGACGATAAATCAATTGTGGTGTTCGATTACCTCTAGGGTTTGTTTTAGGGTTTCACATTTTGTATAATATCTTTTGTAAGTTTACAAGCCAGTTTTTTTAGGTCTACCCATCAATCGAAAGGATTTACTTGAGTTTGACTTTCAAGCGATGGGATGTCTACTTTGTGCACGTTGGAGAATACATGCTTTTGTTTGTTATTGTCCATTGCCATGAAATAGTCGGACTAAAATAGTGTGGATTGTTGAGGGGGCGGATGCAGGTTGACCCAGTGACTTTTGAGATGCTCAAGTCCCTTAACATGTCACAATTGCCAGGTGTCGTGCAAACAGTAAGTTATCCTTCGATGTGTTTTCAGACGAAGCAATAACGTGCCTGTGAGCTTGTTTGTTTAACTTAACAGCTCTACATTTCTACTTATTGTAAATAAAACCTTTTCGTTAGTCGTGTTTTGACCCTTTTTTTGCAAAAAAAACCCAATTTGAATTTGGTTTTCAGGCTTGATGTTGTTACGAGCTTTGGAATGATACTTTGTCTGGGATCCGAGTTTCCTATTCTGTTCTGTTGTATCGAGTATTTTCTACTCTTGTGCATCGAATTTTTTCTATTCTATTTAGTTTTTACTATTCTATTGACCTTTCTTCATTCTATAGAGTTCTTTCTATTCTATCGAGTTCTTTCTATTCCATTGGCTTTTTTCTATTTTATGGAGTTTTTTTATTCTATCGAGTTTTTTTCTATCCTAAAGTTCTTTTTTTTTAATTGACTTTTTCTCTTTTCTATTGAGTTCTTTCTATTTTAATTCCTGATGAATCGGTCGGATGTTTTGCTGGTTTTGCAGGCACCCAGTGTAAACACCGGCGGCAATTTGGGGGCAAAGCCAGCTGGAGGATTTGGGGCCGGAGGGGATAGGAGGAGAGCTTAGACAGGGCTTTTTGGAGCAGCTGGTTGTGACGCGCATGTCTCGCAGAAAAGAATTCCTGATTGTACTTAACACTTGGAAAAGGAAAATATTGTGCAACTAAATGGAACATGAGCACAAAATTTGTCTGAGTTGGCGTTTGTTGCGATTTTTGTTGGTTGATTACGAGCAAAGCAGACATGGGAGCAGATTCTAATATGGCACAGTTTATGGTGTGGAAGCTGTACAGTGGTTGCCACTCATGAAATGTATGTGATGAGTCACATTTCTTCACATAATCCAGAGTTTAGCGAGGGTTTCCTATACCCACGCCCGGGATTGTCAGTTTATAGCTAGAACTCCCTACACCACCGTGTATTCATGCTTATGAAGTGAAATGGAGGGAGAGAGACGGAGAGGATTTCATGACTTTGTGCCAGTTTTGTGGTGTTGATCTCAGGTTTAAGATTCATCATAATTGTTAGAGATTTTATACTGCTTGCGAGGAGATTTATAGTATTAGAGAGTCTTGACCTTGGCTTGCGGTACAATGATAGTAAGATGTGACAGCAGCTAATTATAATTTGCTGTTCTAAGAAACCGCGATGGTAAACCATCCAAGTAATTTGGAGACAGAAAGAAAGGAAAAGTCAAAAAAGAAACTGACAAAATGTACACACAATCGATTAAACTAAAATTAGAAGACCTTGTGAAAGAAACTGGCATGTTGAAGGCAAGCAAATAAAGAAAAAAAATTAGTACGGGAAAGCACACAATTGATAACAAATTAGGAGCGCTTTGGTTGCAAAATGATTGGCCTAGCTTGCAGTCAGGTTTTTGTCAGATTTTTGGCTTCAATGTCATGGAAGTGGAAACACTGTAAAGCTGTGATAGATGTGGGCAAGGAAAAAAATTGCCCTACCCATTAACACTCTATGTGGTTGACCACTATCAAATGAGATTTGGTTTCTACCTAAGTTTAATAATGGATACGCAGATCAAGCAGGGCAAAATAAAACAAAGAAAAGCAATGTGAACACTTAAAAATGGTGTGTAAAATAAAAGGCACTCAAACCCAAAAAGAAAAGCAAAGCCCCCCAACCCCAGCACTATTGAGTATCTACGTAAAGCAACTCTGTAAGCCCCCCAGGCCCAGGGGAGCACATTGAGGGAGTTCTGTAACAAGTCGACGATCGATAACCACAATAGCCAATCAAAGCTATTTTTAATGGGATACCAAAACTGACGAGTGATACAGAATAAAAGCAAAATAGACACAGAGAACTAGCATGTTATTTGTACTGGTGCAGTTGAAACAGCCAAAACGACAATCAAAGCTATATTCATAACTGCTCAGCTGGGTCTCGTGTCACAAAAGTCCAAACTAACAAAGGTGTCGAGCCCAAGACAAGCGTGGACTGAGTAGAACGTGGCAGCTTTTGACTGAGGCAGCTGGTATTCTAGGGGTACCAGAACCAGTGTGGATCCAGTGTGTCGTTGTCTCGGAGGCACATACATTTAATTTGTTGCGAACATATTTGTTTTCACTCTCTTGTCTAACTGGTGTGCTTGAAAAAATAAAAGCAGAGGGCATGTTTCCACGTTATGCTGATGTGCCCTTCATCTAAAAGAGAGACGAGAAAAATTTGTTTCCCCTTTTAAATTGATCGCTCCTTGTCCAAACAATGGAAGTCTTACATCCTTAGAGTTCATGGCACTTTAGTGCCTCAGCGTTGGGGGAGGGAAGAGAGGTGAAGGGGGGCAAAGGGAGGGGAAGGGAGGCGAAGGGAGATGGAGGGGAAGGGAGGGGAATGGAGGGAAGGAGCGGAATGGAGGGGAAACCGAGGTGAACGAAGACAACTAGAGGCAAACGGAAGACGACGAAGATCATGGTTAGTCGATGGTGCACTCGAGAACGGGGTCCCACCAGTTAGGTTACTTGCGCTTCATCAGGTTGCCTCTCAACGACTCGCATACATGTTAAGACTCCCTGGTCCTGTTTCAAGACAAGTTGGATGGAAGCATTGTGCCAACATCATGAGAGCACGGATCTTAAAGGCCGCATAGAGCTCATTTGCATGTCGGTCAACGCGCCAGCATGGTCGAGGTATCGATCCCAAAGTATATCCCATTGCACCAACCATGTCTCCAGCTCCAACCAACTTTCCATGATTATTTCCCTCCTCATCAGTTTGGAGTGGCCACGAGAGGAGGTTGTGAGGCCATGGTCCACGAGATTCGGGCTTTGTTGGATGTACATCCGGATTGGTTGGTCTTTCAGGTCAACGTTTCCAATGCATTCAATACAGTGGATCGGAACGTTGTTTTTTGAGAGCTTATGGCGGCAAAATCTCTCATTGTCCAATTATTCCCCTTTGTGAGGGCTTTCTATTCTTTGACAAGCAGCCTTTCCTTCTCGACCGACGGTGATCGCATTCCTCTTTCCTCTGCTTCTGGCACTCGCAAAGGCGACCCTCTAGGCGGACCTTTGTTCGCCCTCGCCCATTACTGGGCCCTTCGTGCTTCCGCAACCTCCTTCCCTTCTTGCCTTTTCCCTTCTGTTGCAGATGATACGCACATTATTTGGCCTAGAGAACAAGTCGTGTTGGCATATGATTTTTTCAATGAACGTTTAGCCGAACTTAACCTTTCAATACAGCCTTCGAAGTGTTTTATCTGGTCTCCTCAGGATATTCCACCTTCCTTTACCCTCCCTCTTGGTTTTCAAACCCATTCTCCCTCCGATGGCATTCGTGTGCTTGGTTGCCCCCTTGGTTTGGATACTTTAGTGACCCGATTCCTTCATGATGCTTTACAGACAGATTTGGCCCAACTGGACGACCTTCCTCACCTTCCCGGTCCCCAAGTGGCTTTTGCTATGTTAACCAAGTGTTTTCTCGACCGCCCTTCTTACCTTACTCGTACATCCCCTCCCACCTCGACTTTGTCTCCTCTCTTTCGGCTTTTGACAATCACCTCATGGATGTCCTCCACACCCTATTAGGTCGTGGGGTCGCGAGTCTGGGCCCTCAGCCCGCATTCAGGCTTCCCTCCTTGTCTCGGTCGAGGGGTTGGGTCTATTATCGACTACTCGTGTTGCTCCCGCTGCCTATATGGGAAGTTGGTGCCTTATTGCCTCTACACTTGTTTCCCGTTTCTTGGCTGAGGACACCCCCGTTCTAACTACCATGGTCCCTCGAGTTTCAGACGGTGTGTTCACATTCCGGCGGTATCTATTGGACGCGTAACGTTTGCTTCCTCCCCATGCCCTAGTGGATGTGCCAATTCTCTGCACCCTTATTGCAAAATTCGTTGAGCGTGTCCAAGAATTGATTTCCGATTGGGTTGTCGCCGCCATTAAACCCGAGCTTCTCATGGCGCTTCCCTCTGATACTTCACGTGCCCGTCTTCTATCTTGTGGTGGACCAGGTTCAAGATCTTGGCTTTTGGCTACACCTATTTTGTCCACTTTCCGATTCTCACCTGTTGAGTTCACCACCGCCCTCCGATTTCGCCTTGGCCTCCCCCTTCCTCCTTTACTTGGCTCTCTTGTTTGAGCATGTGGTCGTGTCTTGTGGATGGAAGGTGTCTATTTGCTTCGTTGCTCCCATGGGGGAGATTTGATGCAGGCGCACGACACTAATCGCGACGCTTTTGCGACTATCACTTTGGAGGGAAGCCTTTCTGTGCGTCGGGAGGTTTCTCACATTAATCCCTCACTTGGGATCGATGTTGTTTTGCTTGATGGTGCCCGTCGTATTTTTGGTGATATTGTTTTGGCAAACCCTACTTCGGGCGGCTCGACATGTTGGGGGGGCAGCTCGTGATGCCGCTAAGGCAAAGGAGCGTGATTATGCTCACCGGGACCTTATGGATGACATTATTCCGATGGTGGTCGAGATCTTTGGTTTTTTGGGTGTTGCAATGGACGAGTTTCTCCGTATTTACGTTGGACGTACTTTCGAGCGCCGAGGACTTGGGAGCCCTCCTCCTTCGGTCCTTACTTCTTTTTACCGTCAACGCTTATCTCTGGCTTTACAGTGAGTGCAGGCTTTTATTCTCCTCCGATCGGCTATTGTTGTTATGGATCGTCGCCGTGTTCTCGACCTCCCTCAACGTGCTCCCCCGGGCAGGGGGGACTTACGGGGTTGCTTTTCGTAGATGTTTAATTGAGTTGGGGTTGAGGTTGTAGTTTTGGTTTTGTGAGTTGCCGTGCTTTTCATTTTGGGTTTGGGTGCTTTTGTTTGTTTTGTTGTTGTTTCCTTTTTTGTTGTTGTGTTCCCGTCGCTCTCCATGGTTTTTATTGCCCTGGTAGTTTTTCGGTTTCGGCCATGCCACCCCTTTTGTACCCCGGACTCAGATGATCTACCATCGTGCTTTTTAATTTATCCTGCATATTTTTTTCATTGCACCAACCCATGTTGACCATCGTCCCGCGTCGAGTGGAGGACCAACTGTTCTTTTCTAATATGGCTAAAAGCACCCGTTGCTTCCATCCGCTTACTCCTCATTAACTTTGAGCACTTTTTAACTGTCTTTTCAAAGTTTTTTTTGTCCTTACGCCAGGGTACTTGTTCGTTATCATACTATTGCCGGTATTTAGCCATCCAATACGTGTTGCATTCCCAAACAACCTGAGTCATCAACAGGGCCTCGTGGAGTAGCTGGGTCCGTGGAGTAGCTGTGTCTGAGGTCGGAGATTTCCCGTTCCAATTAGGCTCGGCAGATTTCCCGTTCCAATTACGCTCGGCTCGCTATAGAGGATGCTTTTTTAGACTACAATTTGGAGAGTGAAGCTCACAGATTTTCAAGTTGGGCACTTCTCTGTTCACTCGAAGTTACTAGGGGAATCCTCGTTAGTTTCTTTTCCTCCGCTTCATAATATGCTTAAATTCAAGGGCTGGTCTTGTTTGATTTTAGGTAAATAAAAAAACAAAGGTCTCGGTGACCGACACTCTCGCTCCGACAACCCGGGTCCCCTCATCCGAAAAAGGGTATGGGCTACCATGTTATGCAAGAAGTTTCATGTTTGGCTCGTTTTCCATTTAAACTGACCAAGTTTTCGCCCCCTTGGAGGACGCGATTGGGACGGTCAGATCCGCCGCCAACTAACGAGCGCGAGCACTCGACGAGCAACGATATGTTGTTTTCTAGCGCCCAGACAAATTTGCCCTCAGAAAATGCCTTAGGCAAAATTTTCTTTCAAAGTTTCGATGATTCACAAAATTATGCAATTCACACTACCAATCTTATTTCGTTGCGTTCTTCATCGTTGCAAGAACTATGATATCCTTTGTTGAGAGTTTTTTTCTTTCGGTTGATAAGGTTGTGTCACGGCGTGTTTTTGAGAGGTAACACCCACAACAGATTTTGACTCCGATGTTGCCGGGAGGCAAGGCGAGCCACGGACTTTGGACGCCGCGGGCGTCGTCATGATCGAGGCGCAAACCTTCGCCTAAAAGAGTCTGACGCCTTTTTTTTGAACAGCTGCGTATGGACAGCGCCCCGAGAAGAAGAATGGGTTCGCTATCTGCACAACACAATCATTTGGGGCTGCTTTGTGTCAATGGGCCTTCCGCAAGTTCACCCACGGCACGGTGAGAAATTGCCTGTTTCCCTTTCTGTCTCCAAGAAGATCCGACCATGTCTTAGAGCCGGACGCGGAAGGCCTCGGGGAACACCCACAACATGAGCCCACTGCCGTTTAATATGTGAATGGCTCCGGACTCCCACGCGTTTTCGAACTTGGCTACAAATAACCCATTGTTGCGTCTTCTACGTTGTTACCCTACTCGAGGTCGTTTCCCAGGCCATACACGTTTTTTGAGCTTGCATAAAGTCTCCTCGCAATTCAGCAGTGTCGCACACGCACGCGAGCGGCACTAACTTTTCGGACCTCTCTTTGTTTCAGAATTGAGTCTTTGTTTAGGGATCGAGCTGCAGAGGTCACCCTTTCAGGGAACTAAGGCTTTGGTACATTTACCTCATAGAATGATCGTCCTGCCAAACCTTGTTACAACATCTCTTTCTTCTAAATGATAAGGTTACAAATTTCTCTGTTTCTCAGTCGCAGAAAACTTTTAGCCTTCATTTCAGTATTAGGATTTACTTTATTAGGATTATCTTTACATTGCATTCATGTCTCGATAGCATGTCTTAGCTTCCTGGTAGAGAAAGTTTTTTGGTGGTTGTTACGGCAGAAATGATGATGATAAAGCCTTTTGTGTACCGAGGATTCAACAAAGACAAGTTCAGTAACGGAGAAACAAATCAACCAACTTCTTGACATAGACTACAAAACCATATTGTTTTGAGGCATTCCAAAACTAATGATGACAGGTCCCAAACTAAATGTATACGCTTCATGTCTTGTGGCGGACCGAGCTCTGGAGCTTGGCTATTGGCTGTCCCTATCTTATCCACTCTTCGTTTCACCCCGGCTCAGTTCACGACGGCCCTTAGGTTCCGGCTTGGCCTCCCTCACCCACCTTTGCTTGGCTCACTTGTTTGCTCCCGTGGCCACGTTCTCGAGCCCGACGGGGTCCATTTACTTCGTTGCTCCCACGGGGGCGAGTTAATTCATGCGCACGACACGATTCGAGACACCATCGCTACTATCGCTTCTGAGGGGGGATTTTCTGTTCGCCGGGAGGTCTCTCACATTATTCCTTCGCGTCGGATTGATCTTGTATTACTTGATGGTGCGCGTCGTACATTTGGTGACATTGTTGTGGCAAACCCTACCTCAACTACAGTCGTCAACCAAGCGGTTCGGCATGTGGGAGTGGCCGCCCGTGACGCGGCTAAAAGGAAGGAGCGTGATTATGCCCATCGCGATGCTATGGATGGCTTCATTCTGATGGCGGTCGAGATATTTGGTTGTTTGGGTGTGGCTTTGGATGAGTTTTTCCGTACTTGTGGTCGGCGCTCATTCGAGAGGCGGGGGACCTGGGAGCCCTTCTGTTTCAGTCCTTACTTCTTTTTTTCGTCAACGTTTTTCCGTGGCCCTACAACGGGTGTTGGCTTCTATATTACTTCGATCGTCTATTACCGTTATGGATCGACGGCGTGTTCCGGAACTTCCTCCACGTGCCCCTCCGGGATTCGGGGACCTACGTGGTTGCTTTCGGTAGATTTTTTAGTTAGGTTGGTGGTTTTTTTTTTTTTTTTTTTTTTTTTTTACGTGTTAGATTTTTCCTTTGATGTTTTGCTTGCTGGGTTTTTTCTTTTTTAGGTATTTTCGATTTCCTTGCCATCCTTTCGTATTTTCGTCGGTTTTGCCTTGATTTTCTTTTTTGTTTATTCCCTTGTCATGTGGTTCTTTCAGTTTTAGGAATGCTACTTCATTTTGTTCCTATGGACTCAGATGGTTTACCATTGCGCTTTTTAATAAAGTCGCCCCCCCATTATATTGAATAAAATAAATATGAAAGAATTACAAAAAATCTTCTACAAAAAGCACCCTAAAATATGCCTTGAACTCTGCAGAAGAGTGTTTGAGCGTTTGCCATATTGAAGCTCTACCAAAATAATAACTTCATACTGCTTTATTTCATAATGCAACTCAAACAAATTAACGGAAGGCTATTGGTCACTTATGTAAGACCAAATTATTCCTTAAGAGGCTCTACATTTACCACCTCTCACAAGAATTTAGGGATTAAAATAAATAACTTGCAACAGGTATCACTCCTGTCGCTGGGCTCTGAAAAGCTCTTTCATGACACATCTTGGAGCAGAAAGAACATGAATGACGACCATACTTTTTTAAAAAGGTACAGTGAGACTTTTAGGCTTTTCTTTCTCTGAAATCCTCACAAGAATTGCTTCAAATACCTTACCTTGGTCCACTAACAACGCTCCGACCAACAATACTGAGACCGGTCGTATTATCGGACACAGACGATAAAAACGTTCCACTTTGGAAATCATCCATGGCGTTAAGCAAATCGTGTTGGTCGATAGTGATGTCATCAACGCCCTTCTGCCATATGTCCCATGTGTTGTCGAGCCCTTCTCCATTCAAAAGTTGAATGCAATCGGCCATGGTGGGCCTCTCCCTCGGATCTTCGGAAAGACAAAGCATGGCCACTTGCATGAGTCCCTTAATGGGCTGCAAGTCATATTGTCCATTTAGGACATTCAAGTCCATCATGAGAAGCTCCAAATCGACAAGTTGAGAAGCGAGTCCTTGTTCAAACATGTCAACCACCTGCAAACGACGACAAAATTATAGGCTAACATATTAGGTCTATCGTAGGTTGTTTAGTGACACTGGGTTTTAAACAAACTAATAAGTTTTTGATTTCGTAATGATAGGCTACTCCCAGGTGACGGCAAAAAACTTGGTACATCGAAAATCGCTACTAAGAGTAAAGAAATAAGTAGAATCAATGCAAAATTGGTATTAATGATTTAGAAATTTTAGGTACATTTGATGTGGACGATTTATGACTGTTTGAGGAATTAGTGCATTATTATCACGATGCAGTGTAATGCCCCTTATAAGACAAGAAGTAAAAAGCACAAGAAACATACATTCACCGCCAGTGGAAGAAGGTAGGATTAGGGTTTTGGAAAAAAATATTTTCCAGGGACTCGACCAGAAAGGTAACGGTTTTGGAGGCTTACCCAATCCCTCAATAAATGATCTTCTTGAGGTTGGGCCGCGAGGTACGTCGCGTCGCGTCCAGTAATCATTTCCAAGAGAAAAACTCCAAAACCATAAACATCGGTTTTTTCGCTCACATGGCCATTCAAAATGTATTCTGTCCCTCACAATAAACCATCACTCACGTGCATTATTAGACTAACACACATTAAAGCGTCAAAGAAAATGCATCTTAAGAAAGCGTTGTTCTGATTATACAACAGGGTCTTTGCAAAAAAAAGAGGATTTGTCCCAAAAAAAAGAGGATTTGTCGCAAAAAAAAGGATGTCTTATCTACACGAGAGTAAGGAACCATGAAGAGTAACAGTCACAATGTGTGATCCATGCAATTCTGGGATTTGTTAAGTTTGCCAACCACAGCAGATTCATTAAGGGGATTAAGAATGAGATCACTCATGCTATTACGAGTGACCCAAAAAGCTTTTCGAGACAAAAGCCACAGCCTTTCTGAGTTTACTCACACTCAAATGAACAAAAAATCTCTCAAACAAAGAAATTAAGGAAATTTCAAAACAATTAGAGTTAATGACACCCACGACTCCTTTGTTTGATCTAAATACAAATGATGGTGTCCAAAATCAGTACGATTGATTCTAATTCCACGTTAATACTAAAAATTTCTTCATGTCAATAGCGATGAAATGAGTAGCTTCAACATTACCCAAAAAAAAGGCAAAAATAAATAAAACCCACCAGGAGCAATGTGTCCAAATGTGCCCTGTACTGCTGTTGTGACATGTGTCTCATCACCCTGGATAAGCTTTGCGAGTCCAAAATCTCCCACAACAGCGGTATAATTTTCCGTCAGAAGGATATTTGCAGCCTGTGAGACAAGCACAGGATTTTCATAAGAGCATTTTAGGGTTTCTAAGAATTTTCAGGTCTATCCAAGTCCCATTATCACAAGTATTTCGGATACAAACCATTGAAACATGGAAAACCATTAGGGTTTGAACTACAAAAATGTTCATGTGTCATATTTATCATTCTTTTTAAGGTACAAACATGTTCATCTGTTTTCTTGTCCCATTATTCATCTTCACAAAAATTCCACACACAAAGCAAATTTATATGATATTTGAAAATGTTTATCCTCTATGAAATTCGAAAAATATCCAACAAAATCAGCATTAATGGCAGGTATTAAAAAATGCTCCGTGGATGTGCTTAGTTCTTTTCAATCTATTCACTTCACGATGTAAAAACATCAGGTGAGACATTAAAAGAGTTGTTTCTCAACAACAAACTCGCCTTCGCACCAATAGACAAATGCCAGAAAAACTTCTCAGAGGAATCCCACGTGTATCTATGTCCAAAGCATCTATACTTAATGTGCAGGTTTACTTACAACTTCAAACAGAATAAAAATTTCGAGTCAACACCATAGTGCTTATAATAATGAACTTCAAATAATTACTCCACGAGGTGTTCAATAATTACAATGACCCCAAACCCAAAGTACAAAAAAATAAGCCGACATGTTCAAATGGCTAGAAATTATGCCATGCCAATCTCGGTTAAGTAGCGTAATCTGTGCGGTTTAACAGACTTTCTGCTTCATGTCGTGTTCGAAAAGTGCAAACATTTCAAATGATATTAACGAACCGTGCCTAAATTTCTCATGGTTAAAATTTCACGGGGCCAATATTTTTCGTTCATTTATTTCATCTATATCTCTAACAATAGCATTGTACTCCACGTGTCCACTACTTGCGGCCAAAAAAAAAACAGATTCTAAAAAAGGCTTTACTCATGGTTTAGTCGGGCAGAGATTTTCAATATTCCGCCGATGGCCTAAGTATAAATGTTCGCATAACTTAAATGCAGGTGCTATGTACCTGATTACGGAATTTATGCTATACCCTATGTAAAATAAAGTAAGTGGAACCGCTCAATACACTGTTCAACCATCGATGAATAATGTGCTGAATGGTTTCTTAAGAAAGCTTTCAAACAATTGAAAATGATGCTGAACCATGAGGTTCAATGTTATGGGCACTACAATAATATACCCTGACGAAGTATCCATTCAAATACTCTGTTGACACAAAGAGGCTATTGATAGTATATATTTTAAAACTGAATGTAGAACGTTCACTTATAACATAGTGAATTGTACCTTCACATCCCGATGAAGAATTCGAGAGTCACATTGGTCGTGAAGATATGCAAGTCCCTCACCAGCTCCAATTGCAGCTTTCATTCGCTTCTCTAAAGACAACGGCTTCTTTCCTCCTAAACGATAACCTGATTTAAGGGACAAACATGGCACAAAACAAAAAGAATATAAAAAAAAGGTAATCAAAAACAAAATTCTATAAGCAAAGGAAGTTGAACAAAACAGCTGAAAGTGGCGAATTCACAGCCAGCAATAGTGTGGAGAGCTCTAAGCCACTTTATAAGAGAATAAAAATGGACAAGTATACGAAGATAATACTACCAACTTAATCCTGTATGCTTTACGTCCCATCACACGATATGGTTTTATCAGCACCAAACGAATTCGTAGAGAGCAGTAAGCGTGCCTCACTGCCCCTACCATTATTATTTATAATATAACTTTTTATAGTCAACACTAAAGAATGTTCTCAAAACTAAGCGATTGAAAGTGTACTATAACTTTCCGGTTTTGGATTTCAAAGCAAATGGATAGGAGCCCAAAATAACAGCATGACAAAACTGAGAAGCTCACCTTGCATATGGTCTGCGACAGATCCGTTTGGCATAAAAGGAAACACTAAAATCCTTTCCCCATTCTCAACACAGAAACCCTCGAGTTTCAAAACATTTCGGTGGACGGCTCGACTGATAAGATCCACCTCATTCAAGAATGTCACCATTTCTCCACGACCAATTCGCCACTCCTGTGGAAAAAATAACATAAAAAGGCAATTGATAACACAGATTAATTGCCAATCATATCCACACAGAACAATGTTTCCATAGATTCTTGAACTTAAGAACCTGCCAAGAAAAAATGACAAATGATCGGTAAGTATCAGCTCTGGCCTGTCCAGGAAAAAAGAAAGGAAAAACTTACTACAAAAACAAAGGAAAGGAAAAAAACAGAAAACGTATACGCATACACAAAGGCATGGAAAGTGAATTCAAACATTAAAACTGAGAACAAAATCAATTCACGCTACAAGCTTAATAAAAGAGCCGTACCTATGTCAATCAATAGAGTAGCCAGGAAAATTGGGAGAAAGCCAAGAACAGTATGGTTAAAATAGTAAGAATTGGGCACTAATGTTCACTAACCTTAATTCGTTTTACCGCATGCTCTGACCCGTCTCGAAATTTCCCTTTGAAAACCTCGGCATATCCTCCCTCTCCCAATTTCTTCTTCAAGTCGAAGTTATCTGTGGCGGTTATGATTTCCTGAAGGGTGTATCGGTGAATTCGGGAAAGGTCTAACCCGGTCACACCAGCTGCCACATCACCAGTGGCAGTGTCAGGAACCAGTTTTTTAGTTGAAAATTTACAAATGAGGGTGTGGTAAATCTTGAGAAAATCTGCCCATTTCACTGTTCAAAATTACTTACCAACATAGCAACGGCTTTTCCTCTGGACGAACAAATAATTAGGGTGCACCCACGTCATTAATAGTAAGAAAAACAGGGATATAAAATATCCGTGTAGATTATAAGCTCTTC
This sequence comes from Zygnema cylindricum, assembly GCA_037447655.1. Taxonomy (NCBI): domain Eukaryota; kingdom Viridiplantae; phylum Streptophyta; class Zygnematophyceae; order Zygnematales; family Zygnemataceae; genus Zygnema; species Zygnema cylindricum. The sequence goes on from JBBHKE010002842.1 coordinate 343,536, forward strand.
TATTGTGTAAATGAATTTGAGCTTTCATATAATTGGTCCCTCCATATAAATTCAGTACATGGTGATATTCCTCATCCATGACGCTCAAAGTTCCTTCCATTGACAAAAGAAGAGAAATCTGGACTAAAAGAAAATAGGTTCTAAGCTGTACTGAAAAGCTAAAAAGGTCTCCAAGAGGCCTCTAGCTCATACAAAAGAATTAGGAGTGAAATGCTGAGCAGATCTACTACAGCGAAGTCGTCCATAATTGGGCAAAAATAGCAGGTGTCAATATAAACATCCCAGCCTTCAAGCAAACTACTGCAACTACATACATTGCCGGAAGTATTACAGCAAGTTACTACTGGAGATAATACTGGACATACATGCACTTGTATCGTAACCAACATTTGAAAAACCACTGACTTGAAATTTTCCGTTAGACGGAAATTTACCTTCAATATCTTGGATTTCCTCGTTGCTAAGTCGCTTGAAACCTCCTCCTCTACTGCAGTAACAGTAAGCCAACAGTGCTACCAACAGACCCGCAACAAGTAGCATGGAACCCCCAACAGCAGCTCCAACTATTACACCCAGATTAGACTTCTTCTTAGACGGAGGTGGAGGAGGTGATAAGGCGACATAACCACCTGCAATAACTTCCAGAGGCATTATTCAGACAGTCGTCCCACGTGAATCTATATAAAGAAAATCCTTTATGGAAACGACAGCTACCACGTCTCTTTTTCAGTGATTCCTCTAAGAACTTCACTGAATGAGACGAGAAATTTGGGGGTTAGCTTTGCTTAAACTGATGGAGAGCGTTTGAGAAATAGCAATAGCATGTTTTCTGCATCTGAAGTTAATTGCTCAATATAAACACAATATACTTCAGAAACGGGTTATTTCCACGTTTGAAAAGGCATTCTTTTCATACTTACAAGGCACCAGCATCACATCCCAAAACCCAATAAAAAAGTACCAAATAAAGGTACAGCGGTACTAAGGTAATAAAGATATTTTTAATCACATGCCTGTGTCGCATTGGGGAAAATCTGCTGACGTGGTATTGGTCGAGGCGGGAATTTCAATGAAGCTGCACAGAAGCGATTCACAAAATGACATCTGTCAAATAATAATCACCTAGCATAGACAGACATAAGACGGACCTTCTCATTTGAATGGTAGCTTCAGTTTTTATCGATAACTAAACCAAAACACAAACTTGCCTTCCCTTCAAAAGGTATTCCAGACACCTCTGAGACAACAATCTAATCTGAAAGGTACTCAAGCTGTTAGTGCTTTTGAAGAGCTCAATCTGCCATCATTTGTACAATATTTGATACACCATCAAATTAACAGAAAGTGTTATTTAAATAACGATAGAAAAGGCAGGTTTTAAAGTACCTCGAGTAGCAGAACGCACGCCGGACAGATAAAGGAAGTGAATCAAATCCATTGTATGAAAAATTTCTGTAAAACAAGCGAAAACTCAGGCATAATACAATGATAAGCTGGCATTCTGTACCAACATTGAAGGGTTGAAGACATTTCACATTCTTCCGCCACCCCGCCTCCAACCTCTTGATCAATGCTACTCTAGCCCTCTCTCTCTCCCTTTCCCTCTCCTCTCCCTCTCCCCCCCCCCCACGCCCCCCCACCCACTGTCCTCCCCTTCCCTCCCTTTACTTGTTTAAACAATCACACAATTCCCATGGCTATAAGAATAGTTCCAAACGTAAAATAAAAATTTATGATGGCAACCAGACTTGAGGCATGTCTCAACTCTCTCTGCTCTGTCTCTTTCCTACTAAGATAAGTTTACAAGAGGCATGATGTGCGAAGCAATGATCTCTTACTTTTTTTTTAAGCATCCTCTAATTGCCAATAGCTCACCAGTATGAGCAACCTAAAATTTAGATCATTGAATTAATCTTTTCATTGAAACTAAGTCCGGACTACTAATAAACTTGAGCAGAAAAGAGAAGTAACTCACGCAGTTTTAAGTAACGGGGTGGTCCCAAAAGTGTCAGGAATTGCCCCAGTGAGATTGTTGTTTTTGACGTCGAAAATTGTCAGGTTTTGCAGTGAACCTAAACTGAGGGGCTGCGACCAGAAAACCAGATAGGACGAGACATCATTCGAGGGTTCAATAAAACTGGACAGTGTAGAAGGGGGAAAAGGGCATGAAAAAACACCTAACTATGAATCTCAATTACAATGAAGACCTAATAATGACTGAAATGAAATAACAACGAACACACCCTTTCTGTAAAGCCTACAGACATATAGCAGTTGCTTTAATCAGAAAATCGGCTCAAAATCAGAAAATACCATATTCATATGCCCATTATAAAAGTTGCAAAAGAATTTTTCAGTAGAAAATCGAGAATACAAAGACCAGGCTTCTAATCGTAATAATTGCCTTTATTCATTGCAACAAGCAGTTGAATTATAATGATCAAGGCCACGCTAATAATAACTTCCAATTGGTCTTATTCCCTTATAGTGTTTCTCTCGGGCATTTTGTGTATCCTTCAGCTACTTAGCGTTCACAGACAGGCTTTTTAATAAGGCAAGATTTTCAAAACTTACCAAAAACCCTGTAAAGTTATTTCCATCCAGACGGCTGCAATGATAAGCCAAACCCAACACAGCTGATTGTGAGAAACATCATAAAACAGAAGAGTGCAAAATTGTCCTGATACAGCTCAACGGAGAACTATAACTGGGTTTCCAAAAGGTAATGAGGAGTTTTCAGAATCCTTACAGAACTTCCAGAGTAGTTATCTCGCCGATCGTTTCGGTTAGAGTGCCGCCTAATCCAAGATTGGAAAGAGACCTGCATATCCACGAAAGGACTTTAAAGCTTGAGCAAAAATATTAGATAGACACCTGAATATGGACAAAAGGAGAATTCCTGAAACGCCTCCAGAAAAATTATGGACTGAACCAGTGGGGAACATCCGAGCACATGGACGATGGCTGAAAGACTGAAGCATAACGGCACCATTATCAATATTAGCAATACATTAATATTATGTATCGAAAATGGTGTTGTATCAGCATTGCTCTATTCACAAGCATACTTTTCAATTCTTACTAAAATCAGATTGACTTCTAGCATTTCCCAAATTGCAGATGAGCTTTCCCAGCAATAGTCAGGCCAGACGATGAATGGTTATTAGTAATTTTTATGATGAGCCGATGAAACAAGTGATGAAAGAGCTACTGCAGGATACAGGGTGTAGGATATTTTGACAAGCCAGCAAAATTTTTCACTTTGATAAGTAACGAATACAGAGAAAGCTTCAGAGCGTACTCAGAGAGCCATGGATGAAAAATAGAGAATTATGGTTACATTTTTGATTTGCTTACATATTGGCCATGTATTGGATTTGGAAAATGCATAACTTCCCGGAATTAATAAAAAGACTTAAGTTAAAAAGACTGTTGACACATAATGTCTAAGATGTTGGTTTACATTCTCAAACGCCCTTTTGGCTCGTATTTTTTTTTTTTTTTTTTTTTTATGTTTTATATTTTTCAGTTTTCTATTTTTTGTTTTTTGGTGAGTATTTTCAGTTTCTGATTAGTTTTTTTCTATTTTATGTTTTCTATTTTATTTTCTGTTTTTTCTGTTTTCTGATTTCCATTTTCTGATTTTACTTTTTCTGTTTTATGTAACCTTTTTTCTAGTTTTTTTTGGTTGATTTTTGTTTTCCGTTCTGATTTTTTTTCAACACCTTCTTGGGAATTAGGTCGATTCCAAGAGGACTTGATGGAGAATATGGACCAAACCCATCTAATGTTTAACATGGACAACGGAAAAATATTGGGGTTAAGGGGCGATGAGGTCGTTAAGTACGGGGATGTTGCTAGCGGCGAAGAGTCAATGACGTTGATGGTGCGTCTCACCGGGGGAGTGAACGCCAAAATCGCAGCACCGATGATTATATTCACAAATTGTAATAGAAGTTACCCAATGAGGGGTCTCCCAGACGACGTACCCAGTATGTTTCCTTAAAAGCCCATTTGTTATTTTTTTTTCAACTCTCTTCTTCGGCCCAATGTTTTATGTTTTCTTTTCCCCTCTCCCTCCAATCATTTTCTGTCTTACATCATCCACATCATTTTTCGTCTTTCCTATTAACGCCCCTTCCTTTGTTCAACATTTACAATTGTAAGGGTTTGTTACCGCACCGGCCCCAAAGGTTGGAACGATAAAACGGTTTTCCCCCAATGGGTTGAAGACCACAGATCTTACCAAGGGGATCGTGAAAGCCGAGAGAAGGTTATTTTCCTCTACAATTGTGGCAGCCATAATATGTTGGAGGAGTAAAGTCGGGTGTTGCTCGCCAAACGAACAATCCTCCACTTTTTCCCACCATGTGCTACACACCTTGTGCAGCCTGCAGATTCCTTTGTGATTTCAAAGATCAAGGAGGTATGGAGTAGAAAGTGGGAGGCTTGGAAGGTGGATGCGATCCGTGACGAGCAATGGGGGGAACCGAGTAACAAAGGTTATTCGGGAAAACTAAAGGGGCCGGGGAAAGAATTTTTCCTGAGGTTGGCACGTGACTCCATTCGCGAGGTCAACGCAATGAAGGATAAGAATGGGATAGGGTACGCTAGAAAAGCGATGATTCAATGTGGGTTGTCCTTGAAAAATGGGAAATGGGAGGAGAGTATGTTGACTGAGCAGTTGAAATGCATTATAATGAAATGGCGAAATTACTTTGAGGGCGATGAGGTGCCACTTCCCAGCGTAAGGGCACGCGAATTTCTCCAAGGCATGCGAGATGCCGACACTCATGAAGACGAGGTCACCGAAAGAGACTTAGTGGACAATCTCGTATAATCTATTTTCAGCAATATTAATGAATAGGAAATTTAGGGAGTGAGGGGGGGCAGTAGTATTTTAGTATTAGTTTGTTTTTATTGTATTTTTTCTTATTTTTAGTTTCATTTGCGATGGTTGGTTATTTTTTTTTAGTATTAGTATGATTTTTGTTTTTTCTTTTTTTTTATGCTTCGTTTGCGAAGCTTGGTTATTGTTTGTATACGAATTTTACGGTAATAAATATTATTTCAAACCTTTTTTTTCAGTGTTTTTTTCATAAGATTGTATAGAAAAATGTATAAAGACATTGATTTATCATGATGTTGCGTGTTTGCATGGAGTATTCTTTTGTCTTCTTAAATTTCCCACTCTCTTTGACTGTATTTTTTTCTTCCACAATGGTGGAATTTGAGGCAGTTTCGTTGATGAATGGAAAAATGTAATCCGAACATTCGGCAAAACACCATGTTTTCCTTATAGTGGCTAATCCCACGTGTATCTATGTCCAAAGCATCTATACTTAATGTGCAGGTTTACTTACAACTTCAAACAGAATAAAAATTTCGAGTCAACACCATAGTGCTTATAATAATGAACTTCAAATAATTACTCCACGAGGTGTTCAATAATTACAATGACCCCAAACCCAAAGTACAAAAAAATAAGCCGACATGTTCAAATGGCTAGAAATTATGCCATGCCAATCTCGGTTAAGTAGCGTAATCTGTGCGGTTTAACAGACTTTCTGCTTCATGTCGTGTTCGAAAAGTGCAAACATTTCAAATGATATTAACGAACCGTGCCTAAATTTCTCATGGTTAAAATTTCACGGGGCCAATATTTTTCGTTCATTTATTTCATCTATATCTCTAACAATAGCATTGTACTCCACGTGTCCACTACTTGCGGCCAAAAAAAAAACAGATTCTAAAAAAGGCTTTACTCATGGTTTAGTCGGGCAGAGATTTTCAATATTCCGCCGATGGCCTAAGTATAAATGTTCGCATAACTTAAATGCAGGTGCTATGTACCTGATTACGGAATTTATGCTATACCCTATGTAAAATAAAGTAAGTGGAACCGCTCAATACACTGTTCAACCATCGATGAATAATGTGCTGAATGGTTTCTTAAGAAAGCTTTCAAACAATTGAAAATGATGCTGAACCATGAGGTTCAATGTTATGGGCACTACAATAATATACCCTGACGAAGTATCCATTCAAATACTCTGTTGACACAAAGAGGCTATTGATAGTATATATTTTAAAACTGAATGTAGAACGTTCACTTATAACATAGTGAATTGTACCTTCACATCCCGATGAAGAATTCGAGAGTCACATTGGTCGTGAAGATATGCAAGTCCCTCACCAGCTCCAATTGCAGCTTTCATTCGCTTCTCTAAAGACAACGGCTTCTTTCCTCCTAAACGATAACCTGATTTAAGGGACAAACATGGCACAAAACAAAAAGAATATAAAAAAAAGGTAATCAAAAACAAAATTCTATAAGCAAAGGAAGTTGAACAAAACAGCTGAAAGTGGCGAATTCACAGCCAGCAATAGTGTGGAGAGCTCTAAGCCACTTTATAAGAGAATAAAAATGGACAAGTATACGAAGATAATACTACCAACTTAATCCTGTATGCTTTACGTCCCATCACACGATATGGTTTTATCAGCACCAAACGAATTCGTAGAGAGCAGTAAGCGTGCCTCACTGCCCCTACCATTATTATTTATAATATAACTTTTTATAGTCAACACTAAAGAATGTTCTCAAAACTAAGCGATTGAAAGTGTACTATAACTTTCCGGTTTTGGATTTCAAAGCAAATGGATAGGAGCCCAAAATAACAGCATGACAAAACTGAGAAGCTCACCTTGCATATGGTCTGCGACAGATCCGTTTGGCATAAAAGGAAACACTAAAATCCTTTCCCCATTCTCAACACAGAAACCCTCGAGTTTCAAAACATTTCGGTGGACGGCTCGACTGATAAGATCCACCTCATTCAAGAATGTCACCATTTCTCCACGACCAATTCGCCACTCCTGTGGAAAAAATAACATAAAAAGGCAATTGATAACACAGATTAATTGCCAATCATATCCACACAGAACAATGTTTCCATAGATTCTTGAACTTAAGAACCTGCCAAGAAAAAATGACAAATGATCGGTAAGTATCAGCTCTGGCCTGTCCAGGAAAAAAGAAAGGAAAAACTTACTACAAAAACAAAGGAAAGGAAAAAAACAGAAAACGTATACGCATACACAAAGGCATGGAAAGTGAATTCAAACATTAAAACTGAGAACAAAATCAATTCACGCTACAAGCTTAATAAAAGAGCCGTACCTATGTCAATCAATAGAGTAGCCAGGAAAATTGGGAGAAAGCCAAGAACAGTATGGTTAAAATAGTAAGAATTGGGCACTAATGTTCACTAACCTTAATTCGTTTTACCGCATGCTCTGACCCGTCTCGAAATTTCCCTTTGAAAACCTCGGCATATCCTCCCTCTCCCAATTTCTTCTTCAAGTCGAAGTTATCTGTGGCGGTTATGATTTCCTGAAGGGTGTATCGGTGAATTCGGGAAAGGTCTAACCCGGTCACACCAGCTGCCACATCACCAGTGGCAGTGTCAGGAACCAGTTTTTTAGTTGAAAATTTACAAATGAGGGTGTGGTAAATCTTGAGAAAATCTGCCCATTTCACTGTTCAAAATTACTTACCAACATAGCAACGGCTTTTCCTCTGGACGAACAAATAATTAGGGTGCACCCACGTCATTAATAGTAAGAAAAACAGGGATATAAAATATCCGTGTAGATTATAAGCTCTTCTATTGTGTAAATGAATTTGAGCTTTCATATAATTGGTCCCTCCATATAAATTCAGTACATGGTGATATTCCTCATCCATGACGCTCAAAGTTCCTTCCATTGACAAAAGAAGAGAAATCTGGACTAAAAGAAAATAGGTTCTAAGCTGTACTGAAAAGCTAAAAAGGTCTCCAAGAGGCCTCTAGCTCATACAAAAGAATTAGGAGTGAAATGCTGAGCAGATCTACTACAGCGAAGTCGTCCATAATTGGGCAAAAATAGCAGGTGTCAATATAAACATCCCAGCCTTCAAGCAAACTACTGCAACTACATACATTGCCGGAAGTATTACAGCAAGTTACTACTGGAGATAATACTGGACATACATGCACTTGTATCGTAACCAACATTTGAAAAACCACTGACTTGAAATTTTCCGTTAGACGGAAATTTACCTTCAATATCTTGGATTTCCTCGTTGCTAAGTCGCTTGAAACCTCCTCCTCTACTGCAGTAACAGTAAGCCAACAGTGCTACCAACAGACCCGCAACAAGTAGCATGGAACCCCCAACAGCAGCTCCAACTATTACACCCAGATTAGACTTCTTCTTAGACGGAGGTGGAGGAGGTGATAAGGCGACATAACCACCTGCAATAACTTCCAGAGGCATTATTCAGACAGTCGTCCCACGTGAATCTATATAAAGAAAATCCTTTATGGAAACGACAGCTACCACGTCTCTTTTTCAGTGATTCCTCTAAGAACTTCACTGAATGAGACGAGAAATTTGGGGGTTAGCTTTGCTTAAACTGATGGAGAGCGTTTGAGAAATAGCAATAGCATGTTTTCTGCATCTGAAGTTAATTGCTCAATATAAACACAATATACTTCAGAAACGGGTTATTTCCACGTTTGAAAAGGCATTCTTTTCATACTTACAAGGCACCAGCATCACATCCCAAAACCCAATAAAAAAGTACCAAATAAAGGTACAGCGGTACTAAGGTAATAAAGATATTTTTAATCACATGCCTGTGTCGCATTGGGGAAAATCTGCTGACGTGGTATTGGTCGAGGCGGGAATTTCAATGAAGCTGCACAGAAGCGATTCACAAAATGACATCTGTCAAATAATAATCACCTAGCATAGACAGACATAAGACGGACCTTCTCATTTGAATGGTAGCTTCAGTTTTTATCGATAACTAAACCAAAACACAAACTTGCCTTCCCTTCAAAAGGTATTCCAGACACCTCTGAGACAACAATCTAATCTGAAAGGTACTCAAGCTGTTAGTGCTTTTGAAGAGCTCAATCTGCCATCATTTGTACAATATTTGATACACCATCAAATTAACAGAAAGTGTTATTTAAATAACGATAGAAAAGGCAGGTTTTAAAGTACCTCGAGTAGCAGAACGCACGCCGGACAGATAAAGGAAGTGAATCAAATCCATTGTATGAAAAATTTCTGTAAAACAAGCGAAAACTCAGGCATAATACAATGATAAGCTGGCATTCTGTACCAACATTGAAGGGTTGAAGACATTTCACATTCTTCCGCCACCCCGCCTCCAACCTCTTGATCAATGCTACTCTAGCCCTCTCTCTCTCCCTTTCCCTCTCCTCTCCCTCTCCCCCCCCCCCCCACGCCCCCCCACCCACTGTCCTCCCCTTCCCTCCCTTTACTTGTTTAAACAATCACACAATTCCCATGGCTATAAGAATAGTTCCAAACGTAAAATAAAAATTTATGATGGCAACCAGACTTGAGGCATGTCTCAACTCTCTCTGCTCTGTCTCTTTCCTACTAAGATAAGTTTACAAGAGGCATGATGTGCGAAGCAATGATCTCTTACTTTTTTTTTAAGCATCCTCTAATTGCCAATAGCTCACCAGTATGAGCAACCTAAAATTTAGATCATTGAATTAATCTTTTCATTGAAACTAAGTCCGGACTACTAATAAACTTGAGCAGAAAAGAGAAGTAACTCACGCAGTTTTAAGTAACGGGGTGGTCCCAAAAGTGTCAGGAATTGCCCCAGTGAGATTGTTGTTTTTGACGTCGAAAATTGTCAGGTTTTGCAGTGAACCTAAACTGAGGGGCTGCGACCAGAAAACCAGATAGGACGAGACATCATTCGAGGGTTCAATAAAACTGGACAGTGTAGAAGGGGGAAAAGGGCATGAAAAAACACCTAACTATGAATCTCAATTACAATGAAGACCTAATAATGACTGAAATGAAATAACAACGAACACACCCTTTCTGTAAAGCCTACAGACATATAGCAGTTGCTTTAATCAGAAAATCGGCTCAAAATCAGAAAATACCATATTCATATGCCCATTATAAAAGTTGCAAAAGAATTTTTCAGTAGAAAATCGAGAATACAAAGACCAGGCTTCTAATCGTAATAATTGCCTTTATTCATTGCAACAAGCAGTTGAATTATAATGATCAAGGCCACGCTAATAATAACTTCCAATTGGTCTTATTCCCTTATAGTGTTTCTCTCGGGCATTTTGTGTATCCTTCAGCTACTTAGCGTTCACAGACAGGCTTTTTAATAAGGCAAGATTTTCAAAACTTACCAAAAACCCTGTAAAGTTATTTCCATCCAGACGGCTGCAATGATAAGCCAAACCCAACACAGCTGATTGTGAGAAACATCATAAAACAGAAGAGTGCAAAATTGTCCTGATACAGCTCAACGGAGAACTATAACTGGGTTTCCAAAAGGTAATGAGGAGTTTTCAGAATCCTTACAGAACTTCCAGAGTAGTTATCTCGCCGATCGTTTCGGTTAGAGTGCCGCCTAATCCAAGATTGGAAAGAGACCTGCATATCCACGAAAGGACTTTAAAGCTTGAGCAAAAATATTAGATAGACACCTGAATATGGACAAAAGGAGAATTCCTGAAACGCCTCCAGAAAAATTATGGACTGAACCAGTGGGGAACATCCGAGCACATGGACGATGGCTGAAAGACTGAAGCATAACGGCACCATTATCAATATTAGCAATACATTAATATTATGTATCGAAAATGGTGTTGTATCAGCATTGCTCTATTCACAAGCATACTTTTCAATTCTTACTAAAATCAGATTGACTTCTAGCATTTCCCAAATTGCAGATGAGCTTTCCCAGCAATAGTCAGGCCAGACGATGAATGGTTATTAGTAATTTTTATGATGAGCCGATGAAACAAGTGATGAAAGAGCTACTGCAGGATACAGGGTGTAGGATATTTTGACAAGCCAGCAAAAATTTTCACTTTGATAAGTAACGAATACAGAGAAAGCTTCAGAGCGTACTCAGAGAGCCATGGATGAAAAATAGAGAATTATGGTTACATTTTTGATTTGCTTACATATTGGCCATGTATTGGATTTGGAAAATGCATAACTTCCCGGAATTAATAAAAAGACTTAAGTTAAAAAGACTGTTGACACATAATGTCTAAGATGTTGGTTTACATTCTCAAACTTTTTTTTGGTTCGTTTTTTTTTTTTTTTTTTTTTTTAATGTTTCATATGAAGCCTGCATTTTGCTCGAAACTTCAATGGCAAGAGCATCTAAGAGGCCATCTGCAATATAATGTAGCGAAGTTGCCCCTAATTTACAATACTAAGATGAATTGCAAACATTAACTTATCGCATTTAATTGTAACTTATCATGGTAAAGTCCAGCCATGTAAAAGGAAACTTACAACTCTACCACATCCCCTGCTGAGTTGCAGTTCACATAACTCCACGAACAAGCATTGTCTTTCAACGGATTACGATCACTCCAGGTTTCGTCGGGGAGATTTTTAAAAGACTCCGCGGCATAGACTAGGTTTATACCTGTTCCCAATATAACAACTTACATGAAGTCAAAAGAACCGAATTGCTTTCTTCCACATAAACTTGATTTTCATGTTAATAGTCGGTAACTTCACAAGCCATTAAAATAATCAGCAGCTGTAAGAAACCGAATTTACCAGGATTGCTGACAGCTGCTCCCGCGAAACCGAAATACAGAGTAAGGATTAGTGAATAAATAGGCAACATAGCGTGGAGCTTGAGCGTGTAAAAAGAAAAACCAAAAAAAGTGAAGAAAATGTAAGCTAGCCAGCTGCCAGAACTGCGACTAAGTAGATGGGAGAGAAAATTCCTGTAGGGTTGCTGACTGTAACAAAAACACTGCGCCTCACATTTCACACGTGCGAATGTTTCGTGCGCAGTCCGCGCACGGAAATGGAATTTGCCCATAGTGGAGAATCCATGCGGCAGGAAATTAAGCCGGCACAAAATTTCCATTATTACTTTTAATGTTTAAGCGGATTCTCATTTCCACCCACCTTTTATCTCGGGCTAAACCCGGTTTACCTATTTAGATCTACACGACAAATAATAGTAATGACAAGAATCGTTAAATGATAAGAATCTTAACGTACAAATTTGTCAGTAGTGCGCTTCAAAATGTCGGTTGTCATTGTACGTTAATTTTTGAATACTGTACTGTGCTGTAGCCGTCTGCGCGACATACCATCATCATAAACTACAGTACAGCACTGTACAGTAATGTGGCATACGAATCGGAGTGGTTTCCGTGGGCGTTTGCCCTAACACTCCGTACCGTCAGATTCCGTACGGTTGTGAACTTGCAGACAAATTACGTTAAAAGAAACGACAAGGGACTTCCGGCTTTGCCTGCTTTTATTTACTAAATTGTTTTTGGACACGCTCCATTTTTAGTGTGGTGCGTGCGCAGGCAACCCCATAGGTGAAGGGAAATTCGAGATTTAAGGCAAAGATACTTGGTGACTATTCCCCGGGACATTTCCATTCCCTTCCCTTTCCTTTCCTTTCCTGTGTTGTCGAGTGTGCTGAAAAAAAGTCCAGTAGTTGCTTTGTCTAACTATCGTGAAGTGTTGTCTAATCTATCCGTTTAAATATGGAAAACCTATAAATGACTGTTCAGCGATAGTCCATGGTCATGCGTGTCGAAACTGGAAACTGCCAAAGTCTAGTTCACAGAAGAATGGGCTTGAGAAATTGAGGTTGCTTCTGGATGAGTAAAAAAGACTTTGAACTCTGGATCCTCCATGTTGTTATTTTTGATAATGTTGGTCATAGGAATAATACCCCAACTAATCGCCAGTCTGTAGATTACCATGTTAAAGTAACGAAACTTGCGTCAGGAAGATTTCATACGGAAACTTTTACAAGCAAAAGACAATTCAAAAGTCTTGGCTAATTTCAACAAGTCCCTGTCGAGTGTGAACTTGAATCCGCCCAAGCACAGAGAGTACACCGCTCATCGTTATTAGTATTAAATATTCATTAGTGTTAATGCGAATTTAGAATTAATAATACTAATTTAGTGCAAGGAGACGTGGCAGATTGTAGTCCGCGTCCTTAAATAATGTTGTTAACTCTAATTAGTGATTTTTGGCTAAAAAAACACGTGACTGAATTAGTGTTATTAACACTAATAACGACGAACGGTATAATCGTACACTCAAGATAGTTGCAACACCAGTTTTCCCTTCTTCCGAATCTTCACAATGCGTTGAAACTGGTATCAAAGTAATCAGGTCACTTCTTATTATTCCTAAGATCATGTGTTTAAGAATTTTTGACTGTGCAATCTTAGTGAAATCAGATTCATCCCTTTCCATATACGCACAGAAAGTATGACTTTCCGCACCAATACAACGCTGTCAATACTCAACTCTGTATGACCGGTTTCACGTTTCAAGCCCTGCGACAAAGTTACAAACGCCATTTTTGTACTATTCAGGCGGAATGTTTCGGAACTTCTTTGTAGCTTTTTTGGTTGTGCCGGCCATATTATGTCGGTAAAAAAAATCTTTGTAGCTGTGACCTTACACATCAAATTCTATATAGACCTCGAAAAAAACGACCAAGAACACCAAAAAACCCAGGAGGATTTTGGGAAAAACCCAGGACAATCATCAGTGAAGAGTACAACTACTCTCAGAACTCCAAAATTATGGCCTTCCGAATGTAGGTTATCAACCATAATTTTCTCTACGCGAGGCTAAAGTTGAAAAACATATGTTTCATGATCTAAATAAAATGTTGTTCCACCCACTGGCCCTTAACCAATAGTTTGGACAGCTGCTTTGCTCCTGCACGGAAATGTACATAAAAAAGTGGCATAAAGCTCTTTCGTTTCTAACACCGGGCAATATTTTCGTTAGAAAGTCTCAGTTCTCACCCATACTGTATATAAAGCAACAAAGCACATATGTCATGCTTCCAGGTACAGAATCACATAAACCGTTCAATCTATTCTGGCGTCTTTCACCAAACTCCAAGTTAAACTAGACCATTCAAAATCACATTAATGCAGATACAGAGATAGCTCAAGGGGTACATCCATGGACGCTCCATTAGTTTCGCTAGACGACTCAATAATCGTCCAACATCTCAGTTTTCTTCACACAGAAAAGCCAATTGAATGCGAAAATCAACCATAACCAGAACAAAGCATTCCCGTCGTACATTTGTGGCGGAAGGTGAGAATTCGATATAGCTGGTCGGAAAGCTTGTAAAATGTCTCCGGCTTTCAATATTTATGGCGCATTGTAAATGCCAACAACCCCGTTGCTTCGTTGAATGGACGTCCTTTCTCAACCTTAAAACACGGTATGTTGTGATTTGCCACTGCAAACTCACACTGGATGGATCCTATCTGGTATTCTCCAAAATTTGGAGCCACGAAAAGGACAAAAAGGAGATCTGATCACAATCTCTTATCCATTTGCACACACATTGGAGCCTACCTCCACTACTGCGGTCAGCTTGGAGGTAAACTACTTTAACAGCTCATCATATATTATGCTATTGTCTGTTACCTCATTGGTATTTGGAAAAGTCCAAATGAGAGAAGACAGACTCAGTTGAGAAACTCATTCTATCTGTTGTGAACAAAAGCGAGGGCAATTGCTGATGCAGAAACCCCTCAAACCATGATCGTCGACCGACTGCAAAATGATACGGTTTAGGATACTCACCAAAAACGAGATGCCAAGCACTAATTTTTCCGTTTCTTTTTCTCTTCTCATCTCTTTTCTTCCTCTCCCTCCTCTACCTTCATCAGTGAGACAGAGCTGGCGCACATGTTTCCAACAGTTCCAGATTGACTCAGTTCAAAGCTACGGAAACTCAAAACCTGCACAGTAAAAACAAAGGCACAAAAATAAGCGCCCCATGTGATTGCTTTTCACGTGAACAGAAAAACAAGCAAATATATATCCCCTACTAGCCTTTCCTCTCAAACACATTCAAGTCCGGTACAAAAACTGGACAGTAAACTGCAATGCTATGAAGTCCTGTACAAAGTTTAACATTTTTGGTAACTTGAATTCATCATTGGAAGGACAGCTAAGTGGATGCCATGACCGAACACCTCGATGTTTCCAAAAGACACAACTTCTTTTGTACATCACTTTCACGAGGGCGAAAGACAGCCATACTTAAAGAGACCAAGCACATAATACAAAATCTGAATGCTCTACACATAAATAACAAACAGGCTACTTACATTAAGATTTTTTTTAATGTTACGTGTATAATTGTACGGTTTCGTAAGTAACATCACATAATTACTGACAAAACCGTTCAGAAGTGTACAATTATACAGGAAACATAAGTGAACCTTTGTAGTCTAATAGGACTATAAAAGATTAGCGTATAAAGAACTGTACCTCTCCTTCAAAAACTGTCACAAGAATTCAGAAACGAAAAGACCAGAAACAGACCGGATGTCCTGCCGCTAACCTCCCTCTCATATGTCCTGTCATCAATATGGAACAAAATTGACCCTTCATTTGTCATTTATTGTTGAAGCAAACGAAGCCATACAAAAGCAAGAAAGAGAACGAGGGAGAGAGAAAGGGGGGAGAAAGTGGGAGATGGCAGAGGGGGAGGGGGAAAGAGGAAGAGGGAGAGGGAATAAACAAACTTACCTGACTGGCTTGGGAAGGTTTAAGACCTGCCTAATATTGTGCCTATTCACTTTAAACCAAAGGCGAGTCGAGCCAGACACCGAGATTTCGACAAACATAGAAGCTATAGCTATTGGCAAACAGGATAGTGGTTAGCGCAAACAAAGGGTGCAAGGAGTATATCAGTCTCAGAATATAAAACATGAGCAACAAGTTACCTGCTGTTTTTGGTCTTTCATTTTAGAAAGTAAAAGAAACAACAATGTAAGGTTTTTTATTTTTCTGCCTTTCTACTTGGTCACCTGTCCTGCTTGTCATGGCCAGGGCAAAGGGATTCTTCTAAATTGAAGTCTGGAACAACCTCAAGATCCTCTATCCAGCCTATCGGTTTCTTTGTTTGACACATGGACGGCCTCACTACTTGCAAATGGTCCTTGTTATTTACACAATAATTGTCTGGCGAATTTAAACGACTAATAGCTAATCGTAGGGGGCCCCAACAATCGGCACGATTGTATTGTGGGCTAGCTGAGTGGTAATGCACCCACACAGTTGCATACTCCAGTCCTGTAAAAGAAACCTCCCCAAAAAAAAATATCGCCGTCATGAAAAGGAAGGTTGGCAAGAATGGTGAAAAACAAAAAAAAAGGAGTTGGAAAAGAAACTGCAAATAACCAAAAGGTCTAAAAAATCACCAACTGCTGTTACATCCACGCTAATGCTCACAAGTCAGAACTAAGTGAGATTTAAACCCTAAACAAAATGTGTACTAAAAAGGCACTCTTGACCAAACTACAAAAGCTCTCACCTGGATGCATCTCAAAAAGAGCGGTATCCCCATGTCTGAACGCTTTCAAAACCTGCTTAGAAAAACGAGAAAGCCAAAACTACAACCAATTAATGTGGTCTCCGCTGTAAAAACAAAGTCTCAATATACTAGATTGCTAGGAGGACAGAAAAGCCTAAAACTGTAACTATGTTATTTTAGTCCAGGAATAAAGCTTGTGAAAGGAGGGTGAAGTTCTAGCCTTCCAGTCACATGCAGGGTCCCAGGAAACCATGCAATACTGGACTGAATTTTGAGGAATACCATAGATTGTGATTTTAGGCACTACAGTTTCACAGATCATAAAATCGTCCTCACTACCATCTACACGAGAGTATATTACAATTACCTCACATCACAAGGAGCGCACATGTTTGCACTCCAAGTGGAAAACAAAATCTGCTTTTGAAGAATCAAACAGTATACTTGCAAACTTGTAAAAAGCCACACGAGGGAGAGAGGGGGAGAGAGAGAGAGAGAGAGAGAGAGAGAGAGAGAGAGAGAGAAAAAGAGAGAGAGAGAGAGAGAGAGAGAGAGAGAGAGAGAGAGAGAGAGAGAGAGAGAGAGAGAGAGAGAGAGAGAGAGAGAGAGAGAGAGAGAGAGAGAGAGAGAGAGAGAGAGAGAGAGAGAGAGGTCTGCATGACAGCATTTGGACATGCTATCTCCAGATATTTGATTAGGGCAGACATGCGTGCTCTGTTTACAAGAAACAGTACAGTACAGAGTAATAGAAAATGGCTCACCAATGGTATTTCTCTCCGAAAGATCCAATCTCTTAGTGCTGCTGGTGCTATAAAGACCTGACCGCCACTGATATGGCAGTGGACATGTAGGGAGAGAAGCTCAGGCTGATGCTCATTGATCCTCCACTCAGCAACTACCTCATCTCGCAATAGTCGAGTGTACCAGCCACTAAGCTGTAGTACAATTCAAAAAGGAGGAGAGATATGGAACCAATAAGTGCATGATAAAGGATAGTATAATTCACAAGTGTACCAAAGCAGGGTGGTTGAGTGTGAATTGAACAATAGAATGCATGAGATTCACCCCCCTCTGTTAGCTTGTCATATTGACCTCAAATTCTGCATTGCGGTGTTTTTCTTCAAAATACCAGGAATCGTCAGATACAGATTCAACTGCCCAAGACAAAGCAAAGAGTCCTACGTATCCCTGATAACCTCAGGGTTTTCAATATTCAAATGATACAACCCTTTCGAACAGTCAGGATTGCAACCATGAGAAAAACCAGGCAAGAACCATTATAATACTTCTAGGCAACGACATCACCTAAATCCTCACATGACGGTCATGAAGCATATACAATAAATGGTCAGCACACAAGTTGAATGGCCCTATCATGCCACTGTCCTGCTGAATTGAATTAAGCACAATGCAAGTCTTGGGACACCTATCCAAAACTTACTTGTTTTTCATTAATAGAGGAGCCTATGGTTAACTGCAATTCAGCTGTCACATCATGATGTGTCAAAGTGTAGTGCCTTGGAAGAAGCTTCTGGGGATCTGCTACATCTGCCGGGCTCACTGCATCCATGAAGTCGACTGTGAGCTTCGCCGCGTCGAAGATGACCGGGTCCAGTAACCTCGCACCCTGAAAGAGAGGAAACTAGGAAATAGACTAAAATAGTTTTAATGGAACAAAATAAAATGGATTGTTTACATATATTTATAATCTTTTAGCTATTTATAAATATTACTGAGCTACTCAACTTTTTTAAAAGATTGCAAGCTGAAACAGGCAGACCGACAATGAAGCCTCCGCAAGTCTTTATCTTTTCAGCAAATATTTTCATGCTTTAAAGCAGAGACGCATATGATGCACTCACATACAATTTGTAAAAATGAACGACGTGAACACCAAAGAATGCACTGGCTGGTATCTTTTGTCTGATGAGTTGGTCAATTGCATCTAATAGAAGATAGTGAAGGCCACATTGCCACATAATGTGAGCAAGTCAACCTACCACTTCCACAATTTGATGACCTCGTCTTCCAAAACGCCGAAGCCGTTGACTTGTATTCAATAAACTCTGATAATTGGTATCCTGTAGAGAGCTTGTCTCCTTCACAAACTGAAGCATAATACCTCTATGTAAAGTATAGAGGCATAGATCACCTTTGTTAGAAAATGCTGCCCTAAAATGACATCTCCGGCTTTCTTTCGTCAACTTTCTGGCATTCAATCTACCATTACTACCTGGTATCCTGCAAACACTATTAAACCTATCGCTAAGTGAAGCTCTCAAATAAAAATACTCGTGAGCGGTAGATGCCATCAGTCTCCCAATCAATAGCGTTCCCAGCAATACTTTGCGCTAGTTTTATAATTATCAAATATAGTGTGGCGCAAACTATTGTGCCCCACAGTGTATATTGTGCTTAGCTGAAAATTCTAAATAAATGTAGGCCACATTAATGGTAGTAAGTGAATCGACTTCTAGAATCAACCAATTAAAAGTAACTGTGTTTTAAGGTGAACGCAAAGATGTACAAGTGGATAATAAATTATATACCTAAAAAATGTGCATATCTTTGTATTGTTCACTATTTAGCTTTTTCTTGCATTCAGCAGGCCTTGTTCAAAATACTAAAAACTCCGTTATACTTCGATTTTTTTCAAAGCATAACACAAAAGAAGAAAGTGGAAAAATAATTGAAATATAAGGGCGCCAACCCGGCATTTGCATTTGTCAGCATTGCCGAGATGCCCGATTACTTAAAAATTCGTGAGCAAACCAAAGTAATTACTGCAGACGACTTCAAAAAAAAAGGTTCCATTTGCCTTAAGGGAGGCTATTGTGGAGATGTTTTTGTTCCGGAAATGGTTCCGTTCAAGATCTCCCCGTAATTTTTGACAAAGCTAGCAGTAGCGGAGGAAAGGAGAAGGGAGAGGAGAAAGGGGAAGGGCTGGGGAGGAATGGGAGGGGGAAGACTGGACATGCAAGAGGGAAGAGCGAGAATGATGGAGGGAAGGGGTGAATAGAGAGGGATTCTTAATCTATGGATTTAAAAACAGGGAGAAATGTGATTGGATGGTTTTTGTCGGTTGAGCGCGTGCTGGCACCAAAACAAGATCAAATGAAAATGAGAAATGGGATTTAGTGCGAATAGAACCAAGCTTAATTAGAAGTGCGTTTAGTACGTGTCAAAGGCTAGTTTTAAGTACGTTTAGTGCGTGTCAAAAAAATCCAAACTCGAGATTATAAATTGATTAAGCACATAGAGAAGTTAAAAAGAAAAAAAAGGGCCGACTTTATTAAAAAGCGCGATGGTAAACCATGAGTCCATAGGAACAAAAGGAAGTAGCATTGCTAAAACTGAAAAAACCACATGACGAAGGAATAAACAAAAAGGAAAATGAAGGCAAAAACGACGAAAATACGAAAGGATGGCAGGGAAATCGAAAACACCCAAAAAAGCAAAACTCAGCAAACAAAACATCAAAGGAAAAAAACTAACACGTGTCAAAAAAAAAACCCCAACATAACTAAAAATCTAAGGAAAGCAACCACGTAAGTCCCCGAATCCCGGAGGAGCACGAGGAGGAAGTCCCGGAACACGCCGTAGATCCATAACAGCAATAGACGATCGAAGTAATATAGAAGCCAACACCCGTTGTAGGGCCACGGAAAAACGTTGACGATAAAAAGAAGTAAGGACTGAAACATAAGGGCTCCCAGGTCCCCGCCTCTCGAATGAGCGTCGACTTGTGCATAATCATAGTCATAATGAATCAACATCCTGAAATAAATTATGAACAAGAAGACTATGGAAGACTTTAATTTGAAAGCACAGTGGAAAACCATATGAGTACATGGGAAAATAAAAAAGTGAATGTCAAAGGTGAAATTGAAAAACACAACATTGAGGGAAGCAAACTAAAAAAAAAACAGTGTGAAAGAAACAATCGCAATTAGTGTTAATGTTTTTTTGCCACTTAAACATCCTTTCCCCGTGCACAGACGTCTAATTTTCGATTGGAGACCGCCACTCGGAAAGGGGGAATCTTGCCTTTCAAACGCAACCATCAGGTTATCAATGCGACAAGTATGCACGGATAAATATATTTTAAGTGGCAAGAAAACATTAACATCAATAGTGATACATGGTGTAACACATAAACAAAGGGCAAACAAACCAATCGAAAGCAACGACAAGCAAAAAGCAACAACAACATAGTGTACCTGATTAAACCTCAACGTAACTAAACAGTTATTAAAAGTAACCCCCTTAAGCCCCCCAAGCTCGGCGGAGCACGTTGAAGGAGTCTTGAAACATGTTGACAACCCATGATAACGATAGTTGATCAAATTAGGAAAGTCTGTAAAGCCACAAATAAGCAGTGACGATAGAAAGACGTAAGGACCGAAGGAGGAGGACTCCAATGGACCCTTCTATTGAAAGAACCTTGACCATAAGTACAGAGGAACTAATCGAAAGCAGCACCCAAACAACCAAATATCTTGACCGCCATCGCAATAAAGTCATTACCATTGCGATATGCATAACCCCGCTCCTTTTAGCCACGTCACGCGCGACCACTCCAACATGTGTATCTGCTTGACCAACGAATGTATTGGAGGCAAGGCTCGTGAGAACAATGTCACCAAAAACATGACGGACACACCTGTTACGAGTGTCCCAGAATCAATTATTAATAAGGTTGAGCTTTTTGAGTTGCTTCCCTCTGATTCTTCACATGTTCATTTCCTCCCTTGCGAGTGCCTTGGTTTTAAAACTTGGCCCATAGCTACACCTTTTATTTGAGGGTATTATGTTCTTAGAGGTTTCACGTACTATTCCTTCACTGGGACTGACATTGTTTTGCTCGCTGGTGATGGTCGTAATTGCCTTGGTTACACTCATTCATCAGGTGGCTCGACATGTTAGAGTGGTCGCCCGTGACGATGCTAGGAAGAAGGAGCACGACTATGCCGACAAGGATGGTGTGAGTGATTTGATTTTGATGGCGGTCGAGATGGGAGTTGCTTTCGATGAGTTACTCGTACTTGTGGTAGGCGTTCTTTAGAAAGGAGCCGCCTTGGGAGCCCTCTAGCTTTTGTCCTTACTTCTTTTCATCGTCGATGTTTATTGGTTACTTGTACAGCGAGTGCAAGCTTTTGTCCTCCATCTAGATGGCGCTCGGTTTTTGGTCAAACACCTTCCAGGTGAGTCTAAGGTAGCAGGGGAACCCCGGAGTCTGTCCATACCAGGAGACCATTACCTGATGGTCAACTATTTGAAAAATGTTTTCAATGGACTATTGCCAGGTGGGCAATTGTCAATTTCTGTCACAAATTTAGTTTGACAGACACTGAACAACATTAAGCTCTGTTCATGCGAACTGATTTAGTCGGACACGAAAAGGGAATTAAAACGTTTGGAGATAGGTTTTCAGGGACAAACACGTTTAAACAAGTCATAATCCCCTTAAAACGGCATGCATTTCCATGTCAAAAAAGTCAATCACCACAAAACCTTTTGGTAATCGTCAAGCTATACACGTCCCTAGTCGTCCATTTCAATTATTCAAGGATCAATTTTATTGCAGCATATAAAAAAGAGAGCTGACTTTCCATTATAAAAAACCACTAATTAGTGCAGAGACAAAATAGAATTTCCATCCACACTATATCCCTGTCAGATGCACAGTGAAGCTGTGTTTTCTTATACTCCAGCACAAATGCTTTTCCAATACACCGAATGTTTGACCATGTGGAGAGTCAACAAAACGCATTTCAATTTCCACTTCAACAAAGACATGGATTGCCACTTTTACACCAATTTTTTTTTATTGGTTTGACCTTTCTTCGACAGCTAAAGGCTCAACAGACGCATGAAAGCTGACGTCATGTTTTCTCCACTGTAAGTAAAAAAAAATGAAACCTTCTATTTTGGATAATTATGGTGGAGTAAAAAATTATATACACGCACAACACAGATCCATTTTACTCTTATTTTCCATTTTACAATGCACTCATTCATCTTCCGTACAAACAAGGAACCTGTTATCCTAATGATAACCACCTGCCGGTTTCCTTGCTATCATTTTCCAAAACTACCATTCTAAAAACGCACCAAACTCTCCTAGATCTTTTAGTTTCGACAGGTCCAGCTCTCAGCAATCTGCTACCAGTGTCGTAACAAAAACGAAAGTAATAACTTCAACCCTCTTGAGTACCTTCCGAGCCTTCACCAACTGCTGCCTGACTAGCTGCCAGATTTTGTCTTTTCTCCCTGAAGTCCCATCATTTCCCGGATGCCTTCCACCACCTGCGCATCATCCAAACGCACAAAAATCCTAAAAACCCTAGAAACCCTAAAAACCCTAAAAGCCCTAAAAACACTAATCTTTTGTGTCTAGCTGCATTTCCTATCGGCGCAACTTCTGTGTTCCTTCAACAAAGTTTGTACTTACTTTTTTTTTTTTCCCATCGCCACACATTTTGCATTCCTTCACCAACGTTGGATTCACAAACATTTCATATTGTTATTTGCGGACAAGTTCAAGAGTAGTTACTTTATCACATATTATCTATTATTATCACAGCATGGAGGCTATCATCATTGCGAACTCTACCAAATAGAGAATAACATTTAAGGACTTATGTAATAGCCGAGAAGTTTATTTTGCTGAATGCAAATGCAAACGCAAACGGAAACAGAAACGGAGACGCAAACAGGTGGCAATGAGGCAAACTTACCAACTTGATTTGGGACTTGATGTCTGAAATTTTCTGTGTGTGCTGGTCCGCCTTTCTGGAATGGCGAAAATCAAGGGAATACCCAAAAAATCTTAGTCAAATAAGCAATAAGAGTCTGGAAATATACATATTTATTGGGAGACTAGACCGTGGTTCAGTAACACGGATTATTTGGTTCATTGTGAAGTTATCCTCGATATTCGATTAAAAGTGCCAGTGCATACAAGAACCATCCACTCACACATGAGAGATGCACCAAAACTAATACCGATAAGTTGCAGTAATGACAATACACATACGAATTCGTTGTATAGACATCGGGCTTTGCCATTCTCCAACTGAGTTCAAACGCCCTCCGTGAAACAGTAATAAACTTACTTATGTAGATGTTCCTCCTTCTTGACAATAAAATCCAGTGCTTCCAATTGAGAAAATTCAACATGGAAGCCCAATCCCACATCCACAAAAACATGCGATGTATCGGGCCTGTTTCCCCAACCAACCGTTACAATACATATAAAGAAAACCTCCAGAAAGTTTCAGCATCAACTCTAAAACTCCGCTCAAGCTCCTCAGTCCTCAAGCGAGAAACGGTCATTGTGCAGTTTTCCAGAAAGGGTTGCTTTTTGGGTCCAGTTTTCATTTACTGTTAAATAAACTACAAAAGCGTTTTGTCCAGATGAGGCAGAGAATGACTCACACATCTGCCTGCACAAAAACTTCTGATCCAAGGTTAACCATTGTTCGTAAGCGAGTGAGATTATTTTCTCTCAGCATCCGAATGCTTTTGGCCAAGTCAGAGCTGAGGAGCTCCAGATTTTAGGTCAAGGTCTTACCGGAACAAACACTGGAACCCCATCAAGAGAAATTCCTCATCACATGATACCATTGAATTAAGTGTTCCACTCAACCACATTTACGCAAACCAAGTTCTTGCTTCCCCTTCGAACAGTTCAAAACAAAAACTGAGGACGTGCTGATTAAGCCTTATTTACCACGTCAATAATAAGGATTGTAGAAGATAAAAATATACATTGGGAAACCATGCCAGGCCAAAGCCGTATAATGGCGCAAGATAGTCTTAGACACACAGATGTAGAGGAGATCCAAGAATTGGTTTCCACAAGCAATATAGAGCACAAGTAAAACAGGGAAACAGCAGCTTATCAGTGATGCTGGGCAAGATTTGATAACTTCTAGTGTTTTCCAATGGTATCAGCTGGAAACTTTTTTTGGAAAGCCGGCGTGAACATTTTACTTTGGTTGAGCAGCAACTAAACCGGGAACAGACCTGACAAGATGAAAAAAAACACAGATTCAATAGAACGTTCACTTATCTTGAACGAAAGCTACCCTGCCTTCATTGTCTTAAGTGAAGAATTAATAAACAGACATTGTTAAGGGATCACCAATGTCTGCAATTGAGAGGATACTATATTTTTATCTCCTCAAAAATCTTGTTCCTGCACACCACCCACCCATGTGCTTCAGTACATAAATAAATCTGCGACTAGATAAATGAGTTGCATATACCTTCTTTAAGTACAAACCACGGAGCATATGAGAGAAAACCATATAGACACCAGACACACAGCAGAAAAGTAGGCCATCAAAGCACAACAAATATTCTGGTTGGGAATGGAATAGAACCATGTACATGCATTATTTTCGGGGCAAAGAGTTTTGTTCGGACAATAGTTAAGAGTGTCGTGTGGTGTACTTCTGCTGTGGACGATTTAACTAACTGCACAACTGAGATCGTAGGAAAGAATAGTTTATATATGATCGCACAGCACCATATTGTATTGTGTTCATACCAACAACAAAGTAAACTGAGCGGACCAAGGCAAACCTATCTTGCTTTAGAAAAAAAAAAGAAAGAAATCATGACTCGTACCTATATCTAGACAGAGTACCAGGTGCTTGATTTTCATGTTTCTCGTTAAAAGCTTTGCGAGCCAGTGAAATAACACATGATAAATTTCAAACTGTTCAAAAAGTGGTATATAAGCATATCTCTCCAAAGCTCAGAGACCCCGTCTCAAGATTAATCTAGGTCACCTAAACAAGCATTCAACCAAAACATAATTCTCAATGTTTCTGAAACCCGTTGATTGTATCAGCTAAGTGTCCTCCATAACTTCCTTAGCTATGCAAACAAGCCCAAGACCTATCAGAAATATGCTTGCATGGAAAATTTAGGTTTTGAGAACAAGCGGAAAAATGGCAAAGTAAAGTGGAAAATTAAAACAGCAACATTATGGATTTCAACCGACTTAGTTATTCAAACGCCAGTTCTAGACTTCAGAGCTAACTGACACATCAATCCTTAGTTTCTAGGTTTTGCCAAGTCACAGATTGGCCATTAACTTTTCATCGCTAACACCACTCATGTTACAAAGTTTCCCACAGTTTTCTATTGCTCAAATTTAGTGATTGTTTCATGTAATATACCCAAGAGCAAGAGACATATATGAAAACAGAACAGGTACGTAGCCTGACAACGCCAATGTGTTAAAGGTGACCTTATAAACAGCAATACGGAGAAAAACTAGATAACAAAAGAAATGTCATTACCACATCTCAACTTATATCTAAAGTTCTGGGGTATATTGGAAGTGACAGTTCAATCCACGTTTAATAGAAGGCACACCGCTAGCCTCAACCTGCCTGAGTTTGAAATCAATCTCAGATTAAAGTTAACCTGTCCTCTAATAAAAGAGAAGGTGTAGTTACAAAATCAATTGCTATTCTCAAAATCAATAAAAAACTCACTAGTTCTTGTACGGAGACCATAAAAAACGAATTAAAATAACAATCACGTCAAGTTTCAATCGCACTTATATCGATCACTACCAATGCTAATTAAAATAGCAATCACAACTAGTTTGAATCACACTTAAAGTGATCAACACTAACGCTAAATGACATATCAGACAGAACAAGAGTCACAGAAGACTAAAATGAACCAAAGCAGCCAAGCCTTCTGCTCACCTCTGGTCCATGCAGGTCTGCAGGTCCTTTTTCAGCCTCTCCTCCACAAATCGTTCGTATTCAGCAATTTTCCCCTCCATTTCAAGCCGGGCTCCTGCTAAAATTCTAAAAGGTCTACAAACTGGAGGCGAACGCCACTAATTCACACAGCAAGGGCGATGAACTAATCCAGGGCTTCATTACAAAAGAACAATGTTACAAAAAAATGTGGTATTCTAGAAACCCGCTAAATGTGTAAAAGAGCGAGTCGCTTTGATAGCCAGAGTCCTTACCCACTGCAGAAGCCTCAGAAGAAGAAGCTAAAAATGACTAAATTGACTAAAATGACTAAATAAAATGAAACTTGGGCTGCTGTTATTTCAAATTTAGGTCGTCGAAATTTACAACAATTTGACAAATTCGTTCGATAAATTTCCTGTCCTCTCCCCCCCAGAACCCCCCCTCCTCTCTCTTCTCTCTTGTTACCCTTATGGCGTCCCGCGTTCTGAAGAGCGCGTATATAGGTGACGTCACGGCGCTCGCTCTTGTTCGCACACCGTACGGAAGTGCTCTCACTCTGCTCGCAGGTCAGTCAGTGAGAGGCGGAGGAGGAAAATGGATAATTATTTAAGGGCTATGAAATGGAAGGGCTTAGACACTCTCCTGGACCAACTTTCTATGAATTCTTGTCTGTCAGATTGAACATTAATTCTATTATGCAAGCTTTTCATGCTCATTCAAGGAGCTTGCTAAAATATAAAGCTAACAATCTGTAGCCTTGGCTATCCGCGTCTATTCTGGGAGACCATTTGTTGCACTTATGCAAGTTTTTTTTTCTAGAATGCTAATCTTTAAACTCTGGCAATTAGCAATTAGAAATTAGCACCTTAGCAACACTAGCATTCAGCTAATTGGATACGCACAGTAGCGTTGGTGTGCTGAACATTTGAGACAAACACTCTTTAATTTGGTATCCCAACACTCTTTACTTTGGTATATTTTTGTTTTAATACTTAATGATAAGCAATGTGGTTGCTGTAACCTCGACGATAGCCATGAATATAATCTTGGAAAGACCTTGCATCTTCATGTGAATGTTTTTTTTGTTTGTTTTTTCTTGCCTTCTTTTTGAATCACTTATCGCTTTCAAAGTTGCTCTGTTGAAGGCTTCGGAAACTGCGTTCATGTGCAAGAAAAAGCTTGTGAAAAATCCGTCATTTGCTTATTTGATGCTGTTTTTTCACTGCATAAGGGATCTTCTGTTTTCTCGGTTTTTCAGCGATTGCGTGCACCATTTTCTTATTGCACCTTGTCTTAGTTTTTCAAAATTTCTTTTGTTGTCTGTACAGGCATTGGGCCCCACCTTCAATGGTTTAGTATTGTCTCAGGCGAGCTGCTGCTCTCTTGCACGGTTTTTGATGGTGTTCGGATCCATGGCATTCATGTGAGACAGAGTGGTCGCCAGAGTGGTGGTAAAAAAATTGAGGAGTTAACTGGCCCTCGTAAGACAGACAATGTTGACATTAGTGAGGAGGAACAGAGTTTTATGGTTGTGGTCCATGGGGAAAGGAAAGTGAAAATTTTGCTTTTAATACAGAGACCGCCGCATCGAAATAGAAATCAATCTGAAAGCAGTGAAGACATCGTTACAGGAGAAGACTATGGAGTTTCTGAACATAACGGAGAAACGTATGCAAAATGTATGGGTCAGGAGAGGGATGTTTTCAGGGCAGCCGAGGAGGTGAAGACTATTTGGTCAATTCCACGTTTCGACGATTGGGTTCTTGATGTTCGTCTCTTGACGGTATGTTCCAATCACGATTGTGGGTTTCTGCGATGGTTCAGTTTGAGAGTTCATCATTCTTGAAACTTGCAGGTTAAGAGGTTGTCTAAGGGCCAATGCAATGATATGTCATCTCTAGTGCCTCTTTTCAAGTTTGGTTTAAAATGTCAACTTATTGAGTGATCAAATTAATAGTGAATTAATGTGGTGAAATGCTGGATAAAACTGTGTTCACCAAGCAAATTGCTATTGCTCATATAAGTGGATGACTACTTTCATTATTAGCATAGCATCGCCGATGTGATTTTTGCTTCAATTCTGTCACAGGAGGCAGCGGAAAGCAGTCTATTGGCTGTGGGACTGAGCAGCAATTCTGTGGAGCTTCTGAACTGGAGTCAGAAAACGACAATACGCCGTGTCTCCTGTTCTGGCAAGTGAGATGTTTCTGTCATCCTCCTTTTTAGCACGAGGATGCATCTTTAATGTCTGATTAATTGCAATTTGAAGGACATCTTCCTCCAGGTTTCACGTTGAACTAGCTGGAAACGTTGCCAATGACTTCTCTTGGAATAGAAAACTGTACTGCTGGTGGGTAAGTATATCATGTTTAATGATGTAAAAAAAAGTTTAGGAAATTGGGTGTGACCCAGTAAACTTGTGCCTATAATGGAATTCACAGCATTTGAATTGTGCTAATTTTGTACGAAGGTATGCTTCAATGTAAAGTATTTAAAGCGACCGAGCTTTACATGTCCATATAGTCAGTGCTAATCTAGTATTGGTCTATAGCAAGTTAGACATTGGACCCTTGGGCATTTTTTTAGCAGTGAATGAGCCTCTCGTTTGGTGAACCGAATGCTTACTTCTCACGTAAGGAGTTCCGGAATCTCCAATCCTTAACAAAAGAATTGCAGTGAGTCCTTTCTCTCGAACGGTCACAGCAGTTTCTAATTAATATTTATACCAGGGAGCTCCATTGTTCAATCTGATCACTCATTTGCAAGAATCATATTTATTGGTCTTTTAAATGAGTTACCAGAGGTATCTTTTTGAAACACCTTATTTTTTTTTTTTACCCACCATACGTTCTTGCATTTTATCCGATCTAAGAGAGAGTGGCATTGGCTTAGGGACCTGGAAAGACTGTTGTGCCTTTCTGAAGAGCAGATTTTTTATACTAATGCAACGCAAAGTATGTTTTGCTCACTGCAGTTGTCAATGATCATTCACATTTTTGACCTTCTGTTGCTTTTGAAAATACAATTTCTGGTTTGCAGAGCAGTGCCTGCTGTACTCTATGCGCCTTTGGGGATTTTCAACAGATACTCTTTTAGTGGCGGCTGGGACTATCTTCAATGAGGTACTCGTCTTACCATTGCTTGCTTTTTCGTGAACAAATAGTCTGGGATTCTTTCCATGTCTCAACAATAATCTGTCAGTGTTCCGCCACTTCCTTGTCTTGATTGTCCTGACTAAATTTATCTGTCATGATTGGCAGGTCCTAATATGGCCTTTCCAACCCTCTAATGGGAGCTCCGAGGTTTACATAGAACCCATTGAGTTAGTTCCAGATAAAACAGATAACGAAAATGAGACTGAATCTGAGAATAATCTGCTGTCAGGGACAACAGTCCAGAACCCGAAATCCTTACCCAACACCTTTTCATTGTCAACTCCTCTTCATCGGTTGCAAGGGCATGAAGGCTCTATCTATCGTTTGACATGGAGGGAGGATGGAAGTTATATCGCCTCTGTTTCTGACGATCGAAGGTCTGAAACAAGCACCTTAGGGTCGTCATACGAAGTCTTGTGTGGAGTGATATTGTATTGAAGCATGTTAGGGGACATTCCACTAGGATAATCTTGACGGTATGTTTTATTTTGTACATTTTATAAATGAAAGCTGCTGCAAAGCAGCTGGATTTTTACTGGAATTCAATGGTACATCTTGAGTTGTTTCAGAAACACAGTTCTTCGGCGTCAATTTTTGTGCTCGGCACAAAGTTGCAACACACACAGATGAACAGTCGACAGCCTGTTGTATTAATTTTGTAACAGTGAACCGCAATTTCTTACCTCTTTACTCTACGCTACTGACGTAGCATGTTTAACTTTTCGCTGTCAACTTTTCCATGTTTTGCCTATGAAAAAGTTGGTTCAATTGCCATACATTTTTCAGACCAAATCAGACTTGCACTGAACTAATGCTGGTAAGGAGCACACTAATGACAGCCTTGTTGCGAAGGAAGCTGGACGGACATCTTTTCCGGTGCTTCTCATTTTCGTTTTTAGCTCAAATTTTGTTTAATTTGTTGTTTCCTGCAGTGCTCGCGTATGGAAAATTGCAACTGGAAATGTGAAGGACAGAGTGAGCCTTGGAATGTTGCCAGATGGAGGTATCCCGTTATACGGTCACACATCACGACTATGGGACTGTTGCATGGATTACCAGGTGGGCTTATCGCTGCTTGACAGGTCATACAGAAGAGTATATGACCATTGAGATATAACAATGGCCCTACTTTTTTTGTTTTGTAACGGTGTGGTTTCAAGGTCGTGAAGCCTTGGGTCGGGTTATTCCAAGCCCAACACACATGAGTTGAAGGACGGCCAGTTATTTTGTAGAATGGTGTAGAAATCTGTTGATTTCTCCAACGGCATTGAGATTGCCGTGAAAAGGGGCAACTTACCTGCTTCATTCGTGTCTTTGATGTGACTGGGAGTAATAATCATCTTTGTCAGTCAAGATCTGCAGTTTCTTTTTAAGGTGACCTCTGCTTATAGTGTTTTAACGGAGCTTCTTTCCCGTTAGACGGTCACAATGTTTCTTTTCTGTGCATCCAGGTGATTAGCCACAGGGGAGTTGAGTTGCCTGAGAGACATGGACTTGCGGTGGGATGTACAGTTGGTCATTACCGCTAGCGAAGACTGCACGTGTCGGATTTGGGATCCTCAAGGCCGTCTTATTGCTTCAGTTTCTGGGCACAGGTGCGAGAGAAACTGCATCTTTTGTTGCTATTAGAGTTAGTAATTATTACTGGTAAAGGGGTATTAGCATTAAGTACACTGAATTTTAGTTAAGCGACGTGACACATTCTGGTTCATCTACTTAAACAGAGTTAGTATATGATTTTGGGTAAAAAAAGCCCGCGACTGAATTATAGTTATTAATATAGAAGGGGTAGTAACTCCGGGGAAGCCAGTAATGAGGAAATGCTGTACGGATAGGTTGAATGCAAATATAGTTCAAATAAGAAAGGATAACACAGCCAGCATTTTCTGCACAATGAACTATGATGTGATTGTTTTGGAGCAAACTGTGAAGATCCCTTTTTGGAGGCCCAAAAAGTCCTAAAACATCCAAAATTTCGCACGGAACGCAGAGGACGCGGCATTTGGCGCTGCGTGTACGATCCGGAGACACAGATTTTGGTGACAGCTGGCGCGGATTCCTCGATTCGTCTGCATTCTATTGCCCAAAACCTGGTGGAGGCAGGAGTGAAGAAGGGTTCTCGAGATTGGGAAGAAGGCTTTCACATCAATTTTCAAGCATTATTGCGTAGCAACTTTGCAGCTGCTGCTGAAGACGGGTCTTGTGAAAACAGGTCGCCTGGTGTTCTGCTGTCAGGGAAGCACATATCTATGGACAGGTATACTTCGCATTTTACAGATAGAATGATCCCTTCACTACGTTTGCATGAAACAAGTTTGGATCATTTGTTCACACTCGCCAAATTTTAGCTGGGAATATTGTTTGAGGAAGCATGAATTCAGGGTGTCGGCAAGCATCTCTAGGAAACCAGAGAGACTGAGGTCCTTTTCCTCAGAGATGCTTCACATCACATTTAATGTTTGGCCGTTTTTCAGCTATGTGTTTGACTTCAATGGCTATGCAACTTAAAATTTCATTACAATATCAAAGTTTACTCGTAATTGCTGACCGTTCAATTTTGTGAATTGTCAACACAATTACTCACAAAACTGTACTGTGGAATGAGCCTAATTAGCTGCACTCTCTTGCCAAATATCGAACGCATATCTGTAAGACAACTATTTCAACCCTTCTTTTCTTCTCTCTCTCCCTCTCTCTCTATGTGTGTGTTGTGCTCGTCCAGCAAGAGTGAATACATTCGCTGTCTGTGTCTGGCGGGACCTTTCCTTCTCTATGTAGCCACCAATCATGGCCTCTTGTACCGAGTTTTGCTTCGCCAGGAGCCACACGGTAGCGACACCTGGCAGACTGTCATTGGAGCAGAACGCGGGACAACGACAGGTGCTATTCTGGCTATGGAGGTCATCCGAGGGGAAGGAAGGGGAGTTCAAGATAATACGGTCCATTTTGCCTCACAGGGTGGAAGAAAAAGCATCTTAGAGCATTCATTGTTGTTAGGAGACTCCATGGGGGGTGTGACACTCATGGAAGTGGCTGGCAAGCAGATGGCAGTGGTAGAGGAAACGGATAAGAGTAATTTTGAGGAATCAGATGTGAGGAATGTTATGAATGTGGATTGGGGAATTTCGACGCAAGTGAGGTGGATTGCAGAGGCACAGAGGAGGCTTCTGGGGGTGTTTTCCTGTGCAAGTTTGGGCAGCAGGTGAGTAAATGGTGTCAGGGAAAAGCATTTGTCGTCGAAGTTGCCAAAATCTTTTCGGTGTGTGATGGGCAACCTTTACATCATAATTGGACTATCAGTTTTTCTAGAGGCTAGTATTGAGAAGCTACATCTCTATCTTTAGTTAGTCAGACCTTATTAGTTTCAACCGCCAGATGTTAAAGATTACACACCAATTAATAATTACCACAGGAAAAAGAAATGTGGATATCCGTTGTTGTGTAAAATGAAACCTTCTGGCAATTTTTAGATTCCGAATTAAAATGGACCATATTGCTCCGTACTTCAGAATTAAGAGGTAAACCGTACTGCTTTTGCTTCCATACTTGAATCCTTCCACTCTAATTATGTTGAGAAGTGTGCTAGGGCAGGCACGCATTTACAACCGACCCTACAGGGAACCTGATGTGGTGGCACGTGGGAGGCCGCAATTCATCGACGACAGTGTGCCATGTGGCAAGCTGTGCTTCTCGGA
Source organism: Zygnema cylindricum (assembly GCA_037447655.1). Lineage (NCBI taxonomy): Eukaryota > Viridiplantae > Streptophyta > Zygnematophyceae > Zygnematales > Zygnemataceae > Zygnema > Zygnema cylindricum. Next base: position 376,549 of record JBBHKE010002842.1, read on the forward strand.
CAAAGTTGCGGATTCTTTGCATGGATGTTTGTCTCAAGCGACAAGTAGGTATCCTGTCTCGACCTTCGAGAAGAGGTTTGTGGGATCGTGAAGGAGACAATGCTAATTAATCTGGTTTTATATTTATGCTCAAAGTAATTATTATCAAAGTCCAAAGAAATGCTGTTGCTGTAAATCTGCCATGTTTGGATGGGAATAATACGTACACTGCCTGGAAGCTAAAGGTTGCAGATGGGTTAAAGAGATCAACTTCAAAAAGTCTCTCTCTATATATCGATTGATAATGTTTTCCATCTTTTTGGTTATTGGGGAACATGAGGGCAGATTCTTGTTTGCGGTGATCAGGGAGGCAACATTGTGGTTTTCTCCTTCTCCTCCACATTGCTCTCTCAAAGCCTACTGGAGAGAGAGGGCCTTCTTCCCGCTCAAACTTGCCAGGTGGCAGCGCTTGTTGAAGCTGCTCATGGAATTTCAGCCGTGGCCATGGTTTCAGTGGAGGCAAGTTTTAAAAATGGGGCACAAATTCAATCGGTGAGTGAAAGCGACAACCAATGGTTCCGTTCACTTCGATGTAGTTTTCGCCTTTTTGTCACTACCATCTGAGAGAGTCGGCACCAATGTCTCATTGGTTGCCCCCCTTTTTTTTGGGCGTGTTTGTTTGTGTATCTTTAATTTGAAGTGAAGTTGGTTTTCTGAGTAACTTGTTTTAGAAGTTGTCGAGATAATGTGAGAGGGCTTTCATATTCGAAAGGAAATTTCCAATGAAAAACGAAGCTCCATCATGCTCCAGAACTGCTGTAATGACGACCTATACCATAGAATAGCCTGACATAATGACAACTAATGCTTTCTACAATTTTATTGCACTTTATTTCACACATTCCTGCTGGTTGAAATCCTTGCATTTGTTGTGTGTGTGTGAAATCTATGCGGGTTTTTGCAGCTAAAAGCCATACTTATTTGGATTTCCCGGTATCTTGTTGGTAAAGGTTATGCGTGTCATAAATTTAATGGCAAAAGGTTACTAATGGTTTATTGTTCTCTGAGATTCCCTTTAGATCAATAACGCCGCTTTTAATAAATAACAATGCAAGCCACAAAATACCTGAAGTAGTTGCGCTCATCTGACTTCAATGTCCTAACATAATTATTAGAGAGCCACTTGAAGAAATCGCAGTAATACTGGTTTCCCTCTTACGCAAAAACGAACTGCATTATACACATAACTAATGTTGGCTAGAGAAAATGTCAAGAAGCAAATGCCCTTGTTTCAGCAAATTTGGTGAAGTGAGGAAGGGACATTTAGTCACTTAATTTGCAACCAGCTTCAAATTTTCCTGTCTATCCTATTAATGCAGACGGGACGTGACGGATGCATCTGTACTTTTGATTATGTTCCTTCGAGCAACCGGCCAATGACATGCAGCCGTGTAGAACGTCCCGGAAACATCACCATAGTGGAGGGCCTCCAATTCAAAAAGGAGAAGGGAGGAGGACAGATAGAACGTCTGGCTTTCGGTTTCTCTGCGGGAGATTTTGTCCTTTGGAGTCTCACTTCTAGTTGTGAGGTGTGGGGCTCATTCTGGGGGATTTTAAAGGGGTAGAATGGGCAAGGAAGGGATATGACTGCCCTGGTAGAGAGGAGTTTAGGGAGTCTGTGGGTTTTGAGGGGTTTTTTATTTTGGGAATGTTGGGGCCTCTGTTTGACAGGTTGCCAGACTGTTATGTGGAGGTTGGAGACGACCTCACGATTTCATTCTCGGGGTTGGTTGCTGGTTTCCTTTTTGCTTCGTCTTCTTGAAGGTGAGAGTCGTCAGGTTCTCCTCTCTCTTTTACAACTTAAGGTTTAAAAATTTACTTTTGTCACGGGCGTGATCTTATCGTCTGAAAGATACTGACGCTAAAAAAAAAATCCATATGAAAGTTGGTCTATTAACAATATCGACGTGACATGCGGTCTCAACTACATCGCCCTTTGCTATTAGAGTTGGTGATTTATTTAGCGTTAACACTTTGTTAGATTTAATTAAACCAAATTTGTTTGCAACCTGCTTAAATAGTGTCATTAACACTAATTTATGATATTGGGTAAAGAAATCTCTACCTGGAGTTAGAGTGATGACCTTTAATAGTGATGGGTGGTGTAGTAGCTTAAGAATTGTAGGCAATTGTTGACATGTTTATTTTGAATGCAGTTTGTTATTGAGGCAGTGTGAAGCCAACATGCTTGGCATCCCAATGGCAACTCAAAACCCAATCTGAATGGAAGATTTGGATTCAAAAATAAATCGAGCTAGAAAAACATTGTGGTTTATCCTCCACAGCTCAGGATATAGAGTTCACATCATTGCCTCAGAGTCAATCTCTTGAACCAGTAGGATATTGATATATTTCCGTCAACATACGTCACAGCAATATCTCACCAGTTTCGATTCCATATAATTCGGGCTTAACTGAAATCCATTTGCTTTTCAATTTTCAGTTCGGGCCTAACTGAAATTTCCATTTTTTTAACTGAATTGATGACATTATCCTGATAGAAAATTAGTCATTCCAAAGATAATTTTGACACCGTGTGGATTGGGAACTCAGGAGAATGTGATTCATGTGCATAGACGATGGCCTCAGGAGAGAGGTATGGAGAGAGAAGAGGAGAGAGAGAAGGTACCACGGCTTCTGCGATGTCAGTTCCATGGCCGCGAGGCAAACAGCGTCTGTTTTCTGCCTCCCCCTTCAGCGATGGAGTCTGGTAGTGACCGGGCATGGATTTGTACAGGAGGAGAGGATGGCACCCTGCGGATTACGAGGTGAGGAGAGGGAGAGGGAAAATTGAGAGGAGGAAGAAGATGGTATTGAGAGGGAGAGTGAGAGCATGAATGGGGTGACTGGGACTGCATGCTTTTGTTTCCAAAGAAGAAAGAGGGACAATAGGGTGATACCTGAAGTGAGGGAGATGTATCGCAGGTTTGATCCTGGAAAGAAACAGAAGCTTTACGAAAGCCACCTTTTGGGAGAGCATGTGGGAGGCTCCGCAATCCGGAGTATGGCTATTGCAGATATACCGAAAGAGATAAATGGACAGAGAGAGACAGAGACAGAGACTGAAAGAGAGACAGAGACAGAGACGAAGATAGATACAGACATCGTTGTACAGAAAAATGAGAGCAAAGAAGGGGAACGGGACAATGACAGCAAAGGCATGCGTGTTACAGGGGGAAGTGGAGGGAGAGAGTCTGGAGAAGATGACACCTCAGAAGATGTTGGGGAAGAAGGTAGGCAGCAATTCATGGTGACAGTGGGAGCGAAAGAGGTGCTTATGCTCTGGATGCATTCTTGGGTGAGAGGAGACAAGAAAACAGGCAGAGGAGTGGAAGGAGAATGGTTAGAGGGAGAGGGAAAGGGAGAAGGAGAGGGAGAGGGAGAATGGATCTTGAACTCGAGATGGGTAAGCACACACAAACCGCCAAGGATTGCCAAAGGAGTAAAATCAGATCACTTTCGAGACAGGAAACAGGGAAGGTCAAGAAAGAAAGTTGGAGAGATGAGGGTGGAAGGAGAGCAAAAAAGGGAAGTTATTGAGGAGGCAAGGAGAGGGGATTTGGAAGATAGCCATGACAATACCCATCAAGCTGGGGAAGGAGAGGAGAGGGAGACAAGGAACAGGGAGGCTGAGAACGACAAGAGGGAAGTGGAGGAGAAGGATGAAGAAGATGCGGACGATCTCAGATACATGGCTGTTACAGCTTTCACCGCGGGATGTCGGAAAACAGGGTATAAAGTCCTCTCTCTCTCTCTCTCTCTCTCTCTCTC